>VZSC01002994.1:804582-848825 GCA_013398225.1 Steatornis caripensis
CCGCCTCTTCTTCCATCCCCCTTCCCCAGATTATCCAGGGTAAACAAAATCTTTCTACCGGTTGGTTTTCCACCTGTGGCGTCTCTAGCAATCACCAGGTGTTTGGCCATGGCTCCTTGGCTTTTGTACTCAACATGGGAGATTTCTGGTTGCCTACCATCCAAACAGGTAGCCTCCATTGGCCACCTTAGCTTCTGTTACCAAAAGATGAAGAGGCCAACCAGGGTAACACAATTTGGCCAACTGAAAATATAGAATTTATATATGTGTATATATATAAAAGCCATATACTACTGTAAGTAGTAGTTTTGATGACCAGAATCCCCTGAAGTTGGCCGGATTTTGCTCACTGTGCCTGCTGAGAAGGATGCCATTAGTCTAGCATGGTGTTTTGGCACCTTGTTTCATGAAAGAGTCTGGATGCTTAATAGATCTTCCAAACCAGAGTCTTCTGTTACTGGTGATAATGTAGAATAGATCTAGTGTGACCAGTACAAGTTGCTCTGGGTTCACACCAGCATAATTCAAAGCAGCATCTGGATCAAAGCACCCCTATAGGCAGTTCTGGCCTTTTACAAGATGTTCCACAGAGCTCATGAAGGGCTTGGTCCTTTATAGGTGAGCTGGTGTCTGGGTGCACTTTTTTGCTAAGCTCTCACCCAAGTGATCTAGAAAAGCCTCTGTGACAAGCCATTTCCCCCCTTTCATGCTCGCCCTTAAAGAGGCTCTTTAAAAACCTTTGCCATTTTTAGGAGAATTGTAAGGGGATGTCAGATACCTGAGCCACTCTGTGCTCAACACCTCCCCTCCAAACCATCCCCATCTTCAGCCATTCTCCTCCCCTGCAAGCCTGCTCAGCTTGAAACTCGCAGGTCACTCTGGGAGGGGCCCCTGCCCGCCAAGCTAGAAAGTACGGTGCTGCTTACCTAAGTGGGAGGTTGTATGCTGCTGTAATGCCTTGGCATATCCTCATTTCTTAGTCAGTTTAAGACTATAAGTCAATTAAATGTACAAATCCTGTAGTGTCCTTTTTTTTCTGTATCTTTTTATAAGAATATACTGTAATACTAAAAAACAAAAGCAAAAAAAATTAAAGATATATTGCCCCCACTGCGTCTCGGTACATTTCTTTGTAGTTGCGTTTTCTGTGTGTGTTTTGCTGGAAAGTCTTGCAGGTGAATTGGTGTCTGCGCTTTTTTTTGGTCAAGAGCATGCAGCTCTTTAGGTGCCACAGTCACTGCAGAGCTGGTGAGAAACTTCATGGGTTGTTCTGGGGGAACAAGCAGCATGGTGGAATGCAAGCACACCCTCCTCACACGTTGCAATAGTAAGGAGGTAACCATGGAACCACCAGGTTACCACACCCAAGGGTCCTCTTAAAATAAAGCACTCTTCCATTGCTCTTTCAGAACAACATAGGGAACACAGGAGTTCACTTTTTTTTTTTTTAAAAAAAAAAGACAGACAGTCCTGCTATCTAAGCATTTGTAATCCACGCATGGACACAACTAGTCCAAGAGAAGAAGGGAGGGCAGGGCTGCAGCCCTGGCCATCAGCTCCCTCATTTAACTGAGCACCATCCTGACGGCAAGAGCGTGACTCAGAGGAGGAGGGGGTGGGAGAAGATTGCTTCAAAGGGAGGAGTTAAATAAGGCCAGCTGAAAAGAAGCCAGGAAGGCCAACGTCAGGAGTGAAGCCTTCACGGATGTGGGAGGGGAAAGAAGTTAGACACAGAACAGCAGGGTGAGCAGGAGGCACACAGGGCTAGGGCTAATTTGTGGGTGAATCAAGGGACATGCCAAGGAATTCCTTGGAGGTCAGGGGCAGAACTTTGTTTTCATCTTGGACTCAGTGTGTGCAGCTGTTGCACTTACACATGGATCTCCCTGTCTCTGTTAACAGAAATAACCTGCTGGCAAAATTCATCCTTAAGCCACAACTTTTCACATTCATCTTCAGCCCGTCAAAGTGTGGTGTTTTAACCATGAGCTCCTGAGAAGCTCCTGTCTAGGTTCAAGTGGGAACCTGGCTGGCTGTGCAGCACATTCCTGCAGTACGTGGGCTCCCAGAGACCCCAACCAAAGCTCCAGCTGTTGGTGCTGGCTCTCAGGTGGGAAGGGCTGTGGCAAAGAGCAAAGGCAATTGGGGGATAATTGCTTGCACAGGCTGAGGACCAGCCAACAGCAGATGGGAGTCTGAGTGCTGTGCGGGATGGCTCTTGGTTTATATTTGTTAAAAGGGCTCTCAGTTTCTCTATTTTGATCTATTTGGTTCAGGCTTGGCTAAAAGCTGGCTACAAGATTCTTGCCTTACAGATGCAAGGGCATCTGTAAAGGGATGTTTTTGAAATCCGTGCAGCACACGAGTGGTAGAGGCAGGGTGAAAATGCAGGGACCTCCCTGCC
Organism: Steatornis caripensis; assembly: GCA_013398225.1. Classification (NCBI taxonomy): domain Eukaryota; kingdom Metazoa; phylum Chordata; class Aves; order Caprimulgiformes; family Steatornithidae; genus Steatornis; species Steatornis caripensis. The sequence continues at coordinate 806,987 of VZSC01002994.1, forward strand.
TTCTCTTCTCTAGCAGCTGGGTTTTAGTAGAGGAAGCAAAACCATTGCTTCTCCTCCTGTTAGAGGTGAAACCCAGTGGCAGCTGAATTCTGTCTGCTTTGAACAGCCAGAGAGGTATCCTGCCTGAATTCTAACACGAAGATTTTTCTTTAGTATTTCGACTGGGGTTGGAGCATGCAGCAAGGGGCTGGTGTTCTGCGCTGCAAGATGGGTCCAGCACAGCAGCCTCCTTCCATCTTCCCATTTGACAGCTTCCCGTGGTCGTGGATTGCTGCACAGAAGCAAGGTAGGTGCCTCACGGCTTTTTCTGAGCAAAACTAGTGTTGGAATTTAGCTGCCCTGAATGATTGGGAGTGAGGAGGAGGGTAAAGGGAGCTCGTTGCTCTTGCTAGAGAGGGCTGAGGATCTTTTATTCATTAGTTTTCCCTTTCTTTAACCTTTGGCTTCTGTTTAAACAAAGATGACTTTTATCTCTGCTATAGCAAACATGGAGCTTTCTGGGAGAAATCTGGCCCTTTGGGAATAGATTTCTGCTGCTAGGAAACAAAATAAAGACTTTTTTTGGGTTGTTTTTTTTTTCCCCAAAGCCAAAAACTTTGTTTTTCAACATTGCTGTGCTAGATTTTGTCTGTTTGTTTCATGGTTCTGTAGCTAATTGGCTTCTTACTGTGTTCTCTAAGACATAGTTGTTGTTTGTCTCTATTTTGCTCAGACCCTCATGAGGAGGTAGGGTCCTTTTTTCCCTTTCTTTTTCCTCCAGTCCCCTTGCTCACCTTTGCTCCCCAGTCTCATCACAGATTGCGCAGGGAAGATGAGGGTGATGCTGCTTGTGGAGCCGTGTAACTGCTAAAATGTAGCTTTTTATCCTCTTTTGGAGGTCTGGTCTTCCATACAGGCACCAGCCTGGCAGACTGAATTTTCATATAAGACAGTGATGTAAAGATGCATTCAGAAAGCAAAACGCCTTGCTCTCACGTGCCTCGGACAGGGAATGAAGCAGAGGAGAAATAAACTGGGGTAGGATGTCAGTTTGGGGTACCTGGTTTTAATATTTTTGTCTGTTTCCTGGCAGGGTATGTTTGTGCTGCTTCTGAAAAAAAAAAAAAAAGGTCTCTTTGCAAGGAAATGCAACTAGGGTTCTTCCAAAAGGTTAACTTTTGCTTTTTAGGGACAAGTATTTGCCCTCTTTCAAAGCTGAGCTCCCTTCTTCCTTCTTATGCTTAATTAATGAGGGCGAGTTGCCTGGCTAAAACAACCTTTCCAGCCACGATCAAAACATGAAAAATGCCACAAATGTATTGAGGAGTTCCAGCTCGTTTACTGCCTCTGCTGCTGGGCTGGATGCTGGCTGGGGGTGAGACGCGGACCTCTGGGCCACACGTGGGAGTGGGAGCTGCAGGCAGCTCCCAGTGCACAGGCTAAGGAAACCAGTTGTGGGATGGCAAGGTTCCTGGGGTTTCCCACTACCTGTGGTCACCTGGGGCAAGGAAAGGGGTGCCAGACATTCTCTAGCACCTGGCCTGCCTAGGGGAATGGAGCACCTTAATGTTTGCTTTCATCCCCAGCCTCTGCAGTCCCTCAGTTGAGCTGTTGCCAGTTCTCTTGACCAGGGCTGCCATAGGTCTCTGCAGGGCTGGAGCTTAGAAGATGCTTGGATAAATATGAATCATTTGCCGGCTTATGCCGTCATTGGTATGCCCCGCATACCAGTCTCTGCCTAGAGATACTATGTCAGGTAGCTACTGGTATCTGTAGTCTTCCTTCTTTTTTTCTTTCTTTTTAAATGGTGGAATTTAAAGCAAGCAAGTAATTGTGCTGCTTCCTCTCTCCTTCCAAGACAACACTTCTTCCCACTTGGTCTTGGAGAATCTTTGCGTGAGTTGGAGGGTTTGCAGTGGCCGAGCTGCTGTGTCTTTCCTACCATGACAGCATTGACCCTGGAAGTCCAGAGAGGTCTGAAATGCTGTGGTTAATTTAATGTGGGAACCCAGTAAGCGTTCTTTGCCCACGTTGTTTCAGATGTGGGGAACACTGGTGTTGAGCCAATTCCTTGCAGGCTCATGAAAGGAGAGCATGTCTCTAATTACATTAGCTAAAAAAGTAACAACCAGAAATGGGCAGGGGTTGGGAAGGAAGGAAGGAAGAAGGGGGAATGAGGAAAAGGACTTAATATTTTATTGTGCAGTCCGAGATGTGGAAAAAGGCTTTTGTCTGGCTGAAATTTCTCTGACCAACAGTGGTTTGGACTGTCATGTTATAGAATAAGACCTTTGCAGTCCTCTCCCTTCATGGAGATACAATGGAAACAGCTATTCAGAGCAGTTCCACAAATTACGGAGGCAGCTGCTAACCAGGGAAAGCACAAGAAGTAATGCAGAGGCTGCAGGGATCTGCAGAGCAGGGCGCACGTTAGCCCTGGACACCCCTCCCCGTGGGGCGGACAGGCCGGCGAGTGCGTTGTGAACTATGTGATGTTGCTGCCTGTCCCTGCGGAGAGGAGGGCTCCCTTCTCGCAGTGTTCCATGTGGAGGTTTTAAAAGATTTGGGCAGGGAAATGTGACTGTTAGATTTCTTGATATAATAGGGTCTTGTGCCTGGGTGACGTGGGAAATAGGGGTACCTTGCCACTTGTCTGGAAGTAAAGGATCTGCCTTGCCAGGGGGTCTGCAGGGGCAACGCTTGTGTTTTATCATCCTCTAAAATATTGGGAGTATTGTAAGAATTGGCTTGGATGCCCCAGGAGAGATTGAGTACTTGCCTGTGGTGGACCCGCAGCTCAAGCTCTGACTATCATACTCTGCCAGTGTTTTGCAATTTGTGGTTCCTGGAAAGCCAGTGATCTCTAAAGGTATCACAAGGTGGTCTGTGGACAGTGGCTGAGGAAGGAAAATACGATCAAAAGCTTTTGTGTGCTCCATCACCCACACAAGGAAGCAAACAAAATAGGAAGGAGATGAACGTCCATCCAATTAAAGCTTAAACTATTTTTCATTTGGTTATGGCATTGTGGCAATACTGTAAAAGAACAAAGATGGATTTCCCAAACACACACACGCACAGCCCCTCACCTTGAAGGTTAACTGGTCACTGGATTCAAGGGATAAGAATTGGTGCTCTAAAGCATCTATTTGCTACTGTGTGTTCCTGTGACTGTGAGCCGGCCTGATGCAGGCCGTGCCTTGCTGGCTGCTCTTTGTGTGCAATGGCCTTTGGGTGTGATGGAAACTGTCATCTTAGCCCCCGCAACGTCATGAGGTGTTTCCAGGGGGAGACGTAGAAGTCAGCTGAGTCCTTGCCCACCCTTGGGCTCACAGTAAGGCATTATAACAGGGCAAGAATTTCCTTAGGTAACACAGGCTATGTTTGGGTCCCCAGGCGAGTATGGATCCAATCTTACTTCGTAGAAGGAGCTGCTTAGCCCTCATAGGCAGGTTTTTCCCAGGGTTTCCCTTCCTTTTTGCTCCCAAACAGGAAAATAACTCTTCAGAGCCATGCCCCGTGCTGCTGTGACCTACCCCTTCCTTCTGCTCCTGGATTGCTTCAATGTCTGAGCCCTGTTCACCTCCTTCCTGTGGCCTCACAAGTCCTTTCTGCTGCCCTGACCCTTTGCTTGCCTGCCTCGGGAGACCTGCTGCCCTTTCTTCGTGGCAGTAACAGCTGCTGGAGCTTGGGCACCTCAGGCTCTGGGTGAAGCCCCTCATGGAGGATCATCCCTGGTACAAACCCTCTTTCTCTGCCCTCAGCCTGGCTTTGCACACAGGCACTGCTGTAACAGGGCAGGAGTTGGCAGGCAGATCAGATGGCACTTTGTACCTTCCCGCTGGTCTCCTCGTGTGATCTGCTGGTGGTGTAGCTGTTGTTCATCCAGGCGGAAAATATTAAACATGTATCGTTACCCTTTTAGAATGAGGGTAACATCTTCCCTTGCTCTGATCCCTGAAATGAAAGCTTCTCCCTAAGTGGAGAGGAGGCTCTTTCTGCAGCTGGAGAGCTGAAGCTGCCTCTGGAGCCAGTGAGGACAGGCAGCCTTTCACCCTAGAAGCAGCTCCAGCACTGAGGCAACACAACATCGGGACCAGAGCTAGCTGTGGCCTCAGGGATGATGATCTTCTGCCAGCTCCTGGGGTGTCGGTGCTGGGATGCATCAGCAAGCATGTCTTGGACTTGCACCAGGGTCAAAGAGACTCCAAACTGCAGCTTGTCCCATAGCCGCAATCTTGTCCTTGTCAAGCAGCTGCCAGTTCTCAGTTCCTGATTAATCCTCTCCCAGGGGGATGCTGACCAGCACTTCCCAAAGCAGGATGAGAGGAGGAAGGGGATAAATCAGGTATTGAGGCAATCTTACTCTCTAATTATTAACCCATGCTGGCACCCTAATCAAAACAGGAAAGCAGCAGGAGTTTGGACAGGGATCAGTAGACCTGACTTGGTGCTGTGCAGAGCAGAACCAGTATAATTATGGATGAACAGATACAATCACAGAAATAGCTGTGCTCTGATGAGGGGCACTCTTTCCCGAGAGTTCCTTGCCGGAGCGCTGGCCAGGTCTCTTCCCTTCTTGCTGCTGCCGGCACTTCCCCTCAGCTCTGCAGTGAGCTTTGCCACCTCTGAACGTCTGCACCTCTTGCAGTCGTTGGAACAGGATCTGGGCTGTCACCAGCGCAGGTGGAGGTTTTCCCTTGGGAGGCAGGGAAGTAAGACCTTCATCTAACAGTTGGGAGAAATCAAGGGACAAAAGCCACATCTGCTAAAAGCAACATTGTCAATCCAGTGGCAAACATTACTTTTTCCAGGTGCACGTCAGGCTTGCAAATCTGTCTCCAGGCGCTCATTGCCGAGCACGCAGAACAACAGGAAGGCTGAGTTAGTGTCCCCATCTGAAAACAATAATTTTAAAAGTGACGTACCAAGCATGACACGTTGGCCTGGCCCACATTCCTGTGGTCAGGTCCTCCTGGATCACAGTCCAGGCCTGTAGTGGTGAGACCGTTGTCTTCTTCCTGCCTTGGTTGCAACGAGCTTCATGGGATGCAAAGGACTCTCTCTTTACTTGTAGCTGGGGGAGCAGCAGCTCCTGCCTGTGCTCAGGACAGGGCATGGTCCGCAGGCCATAAGGGAGCTGGCGTGTGTGCCTGGGGGCAGCAGCTGCACAGGCAGCCCCGACCTCACCAGCGTTTTCACCGTTTTCCCTGTTGCTCAGCCGTCCCCGTCAGCCGTCCCCATCAGCCGTCCCCGTCAGCCGTCCCCATTTCTTCCAATGCTGGTTCTGAGTCTGGTTCACTCTTTGCCATCCTTCCTTGTGCCACATCCACATCAGCCTTCTGGTGTAGATAAGCAAGGTTTGGGGCTGCACTCCACCATCCCCACCATGGCCCTCACAGAGTCGCCTCCACCATTCCTGGGAGCTTTGCTTCCCAAGCGCCTCCAAGGTGCTCCCAGCCCCAAGAGGCACAGAGGGCTCCACTAGTGTCCAACCGGTCCTTTGGAGAGCTTCAGCCATGTGTGTGTGGAGACATTTTGTTTGAGGGATAGCTAGGCCAGTGTAAAACCCCTGACCAGCAGCTTTGGCACCAGCTGCTCTGATGAGCTGATGCACTTGTTTCTGAGCTGAGCTACTTGCTAACGTAGAGGCAGCCCCATGCATGTGTGTCGGGCAGGGGAACAGGTGCCAAGAGCCTGTATGGGGGGGGGCAGGAGGAGAGAATTCTTGCTGGTGCCATGTGAAGTTGAAGGAACACTTGGGTTTTCCTCTTCCCTTCTATAAATGTTTTTTGTGAAAATAGGTTTCTTGGGTTACAACAGGGAGAGCTGGCTAAGTGAGCTGCACTGTAAGGAGGAACCTACCAGTGACACATGAACGGGAGGAAAATCTTGGCTAGGTTAGATAAGAGATGAGGGTCAGGAATGCACCCTGTCCCCACAAACGGCTGAGGGACTTCTGCCCACACTCAAACCTGTGTCAGACTCCTGGTGGGATGCCCACTCCCGCAGCAGGGCAAGGGCTTTCCCAGGGCTGCTGGGGAAGGCAGTGCAATGGCTGCTATTAAACCCTCATCCCACGTCATAGCAAGCGGTGGCACTCCTGGTTTTGGGTAGGGTGCTTGGTCCGAGCCTGGCTTCCCAGAGAGCTGCGTCCCTCTTGGCTGAGGCCACAGCAGGCGTTTTGCCAGGCTCCCCTGCAGCTCGGTGAGGGTGGGGGGTCCAGGGCACAGGGAACCCTGTTCCCGCTGCTGGTGGGAGCACAGGAGAGCTGACTTGCTTGCTTCCCACTCGAGCCAGCTGGGTTTAATTTTAGAAACACAGTGCTATCTTGGGGCATCTTTTTCCAGGGAATGCAAGTCTTTAAGTAAATAAATAACAGCTTTGTGGAGGTGGAATGACGGCCCATAACCGCACCGCAAAACACGCACCAAGCGAGTTGAGACCCATTTTGCTTGCATGTGGAACTACTTTGTACAGATACAGTGGCTGCACTGCCTTCCTCCCCTCCTTCAGCCCTCTCTGGAGCTGGCCGTATGCATTGATTAAAAAGAAATGAAAACACCTTGAAATACCAGTCTCGGAGAAGTGGAAATGAAAACCCCTCCAGCTGCTGGGGTTCAGCTAGAGTTCTCTGGCACAAGTTTGCAAAAGCTATGGTTTACCGGCGATGGGCTAAGTGTTACTGGCCATGCCTTTGCTGCATCTGGGGCACCCCAGAGGGATGTGCTCTGAGGCATCCTCAACGAACTGGGAGGGAAATAGCAGGCTATAAAGACGAATGTAAGAAACTTGTGTTTAAATACCCCCTCCCAGTCTGGCTGGCCAAGAGCTTTCCACACGCAGTTGCGCTGCTTATGGCTGAATGTCCTGGGTGTGTCCATCAAAGCATGTTTGCTGGCTGGAAAATCCCGTTAAAGCCATTTTACTGGAGCAAGAGCCCATTTTCACTGTTCAAGTCCAGCCGCTCTGAGATGCCTGCATGGCATCTGTTGCATAAGCCACTGGTAACCCTGTCCCCCTGCGTCAGCAAGGCGAGCTCTTCTAACGCTCCCAGTCCGAAAAAGAACTTAGTATGGTGGCTTTCCTCTGACGCAGGGACTTCAGAGATGCACCTAAACCTGCAGGATGGAACAAATGGTGTCAAAATCACCCAGACTGCTGGCTACGCACTTAGCTCAGCTCCCACTGCACATTTCTGCTGCTGCTGGGACAAGACAGTGGCTGAGGCGAGAGGAAGCTGTGCTTATAAGGGAATTGGTTCAGGAGCACCCATCTTGGGTGCATTAGGAGTTGGCAGTAGCGCTTCTAGGTGCCTCCTCAAAGGCAAAGGGGTGGCTAGTCTGTGCCTAATCCCGGAGGCATGAGTGAGCTCTGGCAACGGTCTTTGTAGCGAGCGGGCTTCAAATCGGTGTCTGTGCCTTGGAGAAAGCATCGTGTAGGATCCTTGTGCCACAGGCAGATAACGATGCTTGAGGAGGTTTTGTTCTGGCCTTTCTCTCATGAGGTTATGCTGTCCTTTGTCCTGTATCTCTCAGCAGGAGTGTTTCTGGGCAAAACTGTGTGATAGTTTTGCATGTTTGTTCACGGGCTGCTTGTGTATTTGAATTCACTGCGGGGCCGGGGGATCGCCAGCTGCCTCTCGGCCTTGCTTCCTTGGTGGCTTCCCTTCCTTGGTGGCTTCCCTTCCTTGGTGGCTTCCCTTCCTTGGTGGCTTCCCTTCCCTGCAGGGTGCAAGGGCGGGAGGATTCCCCACGTGGTGTGTGTGGTTCTGCTTGCTCCTCCTCTGCAAACTACCTGGCTGAGCCATCTCCTCTCCTCCTTGGCCTCAGTCAGCTGCTTGCACTGATACCACAGGTCTGGGGGGAATCTTATTTTATTTTTTGTAAACCCTAGTGAAGGCTGTCTCCTGTGGGGCCAGGCAAGCTCTGCCAGTGTTCTCTATAAGCCCGGGATCAGGGCGGCCCTGGCAGCAGCCTGTCTTTTCCACTGATCCCAATTAAGATTCAGTCTTGGCAGGATGGAGCCTTTCAAGCTGCCAACTGCATTAGGAGAGATGAGGCTTCAGGGGCAGCAGAAATTATTCCCTTCCCTCAGCCCTGCTCATTTCTTGGATCTGGGCTGAGGATGGACCCAGGAGTTGATGTGCAGAAGCCAAATGAACCACACAGAGCTAAAACATTTCCATTCAGTGTCAGGCGCAGGGTGGGGAGGCGCAGCTCTCCAAAATGTGGAGACTGTAGGTGGCAGCTGGGGAGGCGGCGGGAGGGGATGGGATGGGAGGGAAGATGAAGCTCCACGCGCTGCCTCGAGACGGCAGCGATCTCAGCCTCACTGGAACTCTGCGCATGGGGAGGCTCAAGTGCTGATATGAGCCAGTTAATGAAATGGGAGTTCGTTAAGGCCTTGAAAAGTGGCAGTAATGGCAGGTCAGANGGCTCCACGCGCTGCCGCGAGACAGCAGCGATCTCAGCCTCCCTGGAACTCTGCGCATGGGGAGGCTCAAGTGCTGATATGAGCCAGTTAATGAAATGGGAGTTCGTTAAGGCCTTGAAAAGTGGCAGTAATGGCAGGTCAGAGCTGCGCAGCTGAAATTCCTCTCTCTCAGGAGCAGATGCTACCTGCCAGGTCTCTGCCTGCTGTGATGCTGCACAGCTCTGCTGACGTTGATGGAGCTTTGCCACAATGTTCACCTGCTGGTAAGTGGCCTAGGGCGCTACTAATTAAGTGGCTGTGTATCTGATCACATCTGTTATTTTCAAGCATAATATTAACCCAACTTTACAGTTGCCCGACCCTCCTGCTGTCTCCTCCTCTTCCTCTTCCACCTCCTGCCACACTGCAGCCAAACTGCCCTTGACACTGCAACTAGAAACTTAGCTTTTTCTGGCCTTGTGTCCTTTCAGCTGTGCACTCTGCAAGTATCATGGGTATAGGAGAGAGTGTTTCAGTTCCGCTTATTTTTAAGACTAAATCCATACAGGAACAGCTTAGTAGTACTGAGAGTTTCTGAGTTTGAGTGAGGTCTCTGGAATTTGAGGATAAGATCTATGCCCTCTCTGTTGATGGAGCTGGTGATGAAGCAGTTCTCTTTGTAATACTGTAGCTAATTTGGGGTTCTCCTAGAAGCAACCCTTAAGGAACAACAAAGTGTGAAGCTTTGCTCTGAGGAGCAAGTGTTGTGTGGGTGGCACCTCGGAGAGCCATGGACACTAGGTGGCTTGCCTGGTGGCCACGGCCATGCCGTTGCACTCGGGCTGTAAACATGAAGCTGAGCAATGCCGTTTGTTGCACAGCTCTGCTCAGAGCAAAGCTCAGCAGTGTCTCACGGTACCTGGCCCTTCGGGTAAACCTGCACTCAGCTGTGCTTCACCACTGTTATTTTCAGTACCCTTCACTCCCCCAAGGAGCAAACAGGATAAGTACAAAAAATGGAGATGCTTTCTAAACATGGCACTGGCAGTGTACAGGGACAGAGGAAAGTAGACATAGCTGGATTTGTGTCTCAGCTACCGCTGTGTAAGGAAGTTGTGACCAAAATGAGAATCTGCTTTTATGACAGGGTGCAGAGCTCACCCAGAGCCCTTCAGGCCCCACCTATGCAAAAGGATTTGGCCGCTCCACCCTATGCCTTTCTGGGTAGCATGCCAGATGTGTCAGAGGTTTGCCTGCCATCGTCATGGCTTTGCACTGCTCCTCCTATCCACTGGCTTTGGAGACCTAATTTAAGGCTTTAACGTGAAGTCTCAAAAAAGTGAAAGCTTAAGTCAGCCTACTGCAACCAACGGCTCTTCCAACTGTTTGCAGGTTCCCTGAAACGCTAAGCTTCTCTTGGAGCAAGGCTCCAGTAAGCAGAGGCAAGTGAACTGTGTGTGCATTTAATTAATTAGCAGTCCTGTGTCCTGGCCAANTCCACTGGCTTTGGAGACCTAATTCAAGGCTTTAACGTGAAGTCTCAAAAAAGTGAAAGCTTAAGTCAGCCTACTGCAACCAACGGCTCTTCCAACTGTTTGCAGGTTCCCTGAAACGCTAAGCTTCTCTTGGAGCAAGGCTCCAGTAAGCAGAGGCAAGTGAACTGTGTGTGCATTTAATTAATTAGCAGTCCTGTGTCCTGGCCAAAGCACACATGATATTATAGCCATTTTTAAGCTGTTACATGGCTGCATAACTGCTGCTGAGCCAGCCAGAAGGAGCTGCAAACTAGTTAAGGGCCAAGGAAGTGGCAGGACGAAGGGCCAGATTCTGCTTAGTCAAATCCCACATAAAGCTGAGTAACGTCAGCGACTTAAGGAGAATTACTGCAAGTCACCAGTGGCTTAGAATAGCTAAAAAAATAATTCCCCTTTTTAGTGCTCAGCTGTTGCTGCTTTTAGACTCTGGTTTTGAGTGTTCCCATTTGGAGAAGAGGTCCCTTCCTAAGGTATTTCAAGCCACATCTTCCATCTGTTCCCCACTCTTCTTCTTCCAGCCCTTTGTGAAAGCACTGCGCTCTGTGACATAATCTCTTTCAGCACACTTAGCGTCTATGCTGTAACCAGTTTCTTCCAGGGCAGTCTGAGGGTGCGATAACTAGCCTCAGGATGTGGCCATGAAGGAAAGACAGGCCGAGCTGCCACAAAAGACGCAGGCTGGATTAGCAGTGAACAGACAAATCAATCACACACAAATAGGACGTTAGCTGGGACAAGTGAGTTTCCAGCAGGCGAAGACTATACTGCACAGCCATTGTGAAGGCTCCCAGAAGTGCAGCTTGGGCTCTTGTGGTGCCCTTCAGGAGGAGGTGGTGGGCTCGTGCTGTACACTGTTGTTTTCGGTTCAATCTTCAAAAACCTAGGTCCAAATTAGGAAGCAGCTCCTAGAAAAAGCTTGTAAAGCTTTGTGCTGTTGTCCTAGCATCAGCAGCACGTGGAGGCTGGATGAGAGAGGGAGAGAGACCGACCTTCTGGCAGTACAGCTGCTGTCCTGCTATCTCTGCTGCCTTGCAGCACACCTGCTGCTCTTCTCCTCTACTGGGGCTCTTGGCTTCCCGTGGGGCAGCAGCATGTGGCTGATTACAGCTCAGCCAACTAAACTTCCTCAGGTAGCAACAGGCCTTCTTGACAGTAGAAGAGTTGAGAGCTTCCCTGGAAGCTCAGATGGATCAGAAGGGGAATTTCCCTTAGTCTTATTCATGAGGAAGGAGGGCTGGACTTCTATGTAAGCACTTCCCCAGAGCTCAGCTTCAGTGCGTGGTCACTCCAGACAAAGAGGGAGAGCTCTGGAGGCACCAGTTCCTTATGTTGCTCTGCAACACAAAGCAGTGCTGCTATACACATCCACTGACTTGGAACAGGCATGTGGGAGAAGCTGGGATAATGATGAGAGATGACAAATTATGATGCTAAACCTACAGAATTACTCAGTTAAGAACAGCCGCATAAGAGATGAATTTCACTCAACAAAATAAAGGAAATAACAGATTCCTTATAGTAGTAAGTTACTGTGATTGAGCCCTTGCTAATTCCTGACTAATCAGTGCAACTTACAAAGTCTGTCTTGTTGCTTGTCCTGAGTTACCTGTTCATGGATGCTCATGGATTAAAACATAAGTGTTCACTGAATGAATAAAAAGGATAAAGTAATGCGAAACATAGTCCATTACAACTAGTATTTATTAAAAAATGCAGTGGACAAAAAAAGCAAGCCTCCAAACCCAGCACCACTGAAACATACAGTGCTATCGATCAGCTCACTTGTCTCGCAAAAGGTTCTGTTGCCTCCTGCTTGGTTCATTATCTATAAATGTGCATAGTTACATTATCGAGTCTTGAAACGTGAGCATAAAATGGCACCAAAGTCTGTTTGCCAAAAGCTCACAGCCACTCTCAACCCAAGGAAGTAGTGAAATGTGCGTAAGTAGTCAAGATGTGTGTGGCAGCCATGCGTGTGCTCTGTAGTCCCTTGTGTGGTCTTGAATCCTTTGTGTGAGCTTTACAGCATGACGCCAAACTTCCCAGAAGCCAAAGAATTATATGCGCCAAAGCATCATTTTATTACTACTGCGTGTGTCTAGTTTCCTTTTAGTTTCCAAATATCTAGAGACTGGGTGAAGGCAGGGAGGGCAGGGTGTGTTGTGTGTGGTGGGGGGAGGTAAGCGCTTGTGTAAATCAGTTCACTGAGCAGGTTACACACGTGCTTCCTTTTCCTGGCAAGTTGTTGGGGAACGTTTATGCTATTGGCATAGCAGCTCCATGGATGAAAAAGATCTCTTGTATTTGCAGGGTCAGCTGGGAGTGGTGCTCAGTACAGCTGTGCTGGGTACACTCCTGGGAAGGAGCAGGAGCACCCCTGCTATTAACTTACACGCAGATCAGTACTGTCACTGAGCGTAGGCGTACAAATGTTTATGGATGAGCTTTCCAGGCTCCTTCCCCTTACAGCTCTAGCTGCTCTGTGGGTCACTGTGACAACGAATAAAGAATCCAATTAATTCACCTTCAGTGGAAAAAGTGCCTTGTGTGGTAACTAGCATATGAGATTTGTAAAGGATAAACTAAGACATTTGTAGTAAAACCTATTGTCTCCTCAGCTTAGACCTGTGCTTACTTTAAGTGAGCAGGATGTGTATGACACTGTTGATGCTCACAGTAATTTAATCTTATTTCATGAGAAGCAGCTACTTGAAGAGGTTAAGACGCTTTTTCAGTAGCCTCTTCCACGTTATTAGAGCTGTCTTCAACTCTCTGTGCGTATGCAGACAGGGAGCACCCTGAATCATATGCGACTTCACATTAGCCATAAGCACTAGAAAACAAATAAAACAAAGTTGAAAATACCCTGTTCAGAGCATTTAAATTAACATTTGAAAAGGATCCATCAGTATTAACAAAACAATGTCAAGTAATTTCTTATTTAGGATAGTCAATTATCAAAGCTATTTAATGCTACGTTGACAGTGGCCACTGATACATTTATGGGGACACTAAAGTGCTCTGAGGCCAGAAGACTTCATGAAAGCAATTCAGAGAAACATGCAGGAAAACACTCTGGCCGAGGCAACAGTAACTACCTTACTCTTAAAGTTTGTTTTATCTGTCAGGACTATGCAGGTTGCTGGTTACTAGGAGTTGTACTGGAGGGTTTAAAAACGAGGAGAGCTAATACCTACTTCTGTGCATGGCACAATTCAGCCCTTACACATGCAGACACAGGGCCTCAATGTATTTGAGCGCAAAGGTCAGAATGCTGGAACAAGCTTCTAACATTGTAAAAAGTATATTTCAGATCAGCAAAATAATTCTTCCAAATGCAGAAATCCTCTGTTTCTCACAATGTTTTACAGAGTGCTCAAGGCAGAGAGCTGGGCAGCTGCCATCTTTTTTTTTCTTTTGAAACTGATATGTGGATGTTTCACAGTTGCAGGCAAAGGAAGCACTGACAATGCAAACAGGTGGGAGCTGCCCCTCTGACCATGGCTCTTCCACTGTTATAATCTCTGCTGTATGGTAAGGTTCCCAAGCTATGTTCTTCTCACTGTCACCTTCTGTCCAACTAAGGGGGGGGGGGGCAGGAGGACAGACACAATTCTGAACTCTTAATCCTTGATTTAAAAATAGTTGCCAAATAATAGCACTTCCTTCATTTCCAGAGCTCACAGCTGCATGGTGTGATGACAGCAGCTGTGAATATTTCACAGCAAGAAGGGGAAAAAAAACCCAAAACACCTCTGTGGGATAACTAGGAATCTTTGCCCAAGCTCATGGTGAGGACACTGAACTGAAGGTACTGGCAGAGTGAAGAAGACTGTCCTCTAAAAAAAACACACGTGGTTATCAACAGGGATAAGTGGCTCCACTGTTCACCCAGCAGTAAGTTGACAGGATAAGGCAAAACTGGAGTCTGTAAGGTACACCCCCGGAGGTCTCCAAGCCTACCAGCCAAGCAAAAGTAGTTCTGTAAGAGGTGGAACATGAGCAGTGGTCACCTGGAGGGCTAGAGGTGTCTGGATATCATCTAGACCCTTGAGAAGTCTCCCCTCTGCCCACCTGTCTTACTAAGCAACTTTACCTCTTTGATCACAATGTCATGAGTAACTGCTTTGCACATGTCATACACAGTCAGGGCAGCCAGGCTTGCAGCTGTTAGAGCTTCCATCTCCACCCCTGTCCTCCCCCAGGTCTGACAGGAGCTGCGAATCACCACCGCATATCTGGCCTCATCCAGGCTTAAAGACACTTCAACATGGTTGAGGGGGATGTTGTGACACAACGGGATCAATTGGCTGGTCAGCTTGGCTCCCTGAATTCCTGCAATCTGGGCTACTGCCAGCACATCCCCTTTCTTCACCTGGTTCTGTCTCACCATCCCAAACGCCTTCTTACCCAGGCAGACCACAGCACCAGCAACAGCACTTCTTCTTGAATCTGGCTTCCCTCCAACATCAACCATTGTGGCCCGTCCTTCCTCATCAGTGTGAGTCAAGTTGTCAGAGGCACGAGGTACCTTGGTGCAAGATCCTGAATCCCTGGTACAGAATTCAGATCCTGGACTTGCCTCTTTGAACTGACAGTCCACAGAAACTTCGCCAACAGGAGAAGCCTCAAGGCACTTTGTGTCAAATGTGAAGCTTGGGTCCTTCTGGAAGACACAGTAGCCTCTGAGCTGGAGAATTCCTGTTGTTATGTGCCACTGTTGCTCTGGAAGAGATCCTGGCAGGAAAAGGTGACCTGTACGCTTATTTTTCATTAGTGCTTTTCCCATTTGTTTCAGTAAACTTGCTCTCAAAGTCAGCCACTGGCTAAACGTGTGGCCCTGCTGTTTCAAATTCGGGGGATTCTGTACGGTATCTTGGCATAGTGGGAACGACATCAGTGCAGGCTCTGGGGAAAAGAAAAAGTAGTATGAGAATACATCTTTCTTACTAACTGGAAAGCTAAGTCTGCAGTAGCTGAGAAACCTGTCAGAGCACTGCTTGGGACTTTCTGTACTGCAAAAACCTCAGTAAGCCTGCAAATGTTCACTTTTCTCCCCAAGCTTTCTCTTCTGTCATATCAGTTCTTTGCATTTGCTGGTTTATCACAAACTCCAAGACTCAAAACACTTACTTCAAGGTCCCTGACAAGAAGAAACAACTTGGTTTCAAAAAGTATCAACACTTACTAGAAACAGTAGCCAAGAAAGCTTATAGGAACATCAGTTCTGAAGAAAAGCAAGTCACAGCACCTCAGCGTCCATTTGAGATGGTTCCAGCACCAGCCTTCTTTTGAAAGGCTGGTGGGGTCAAGAGGTAATTATTGCACTCAGCTCCACCTTCCAAACACCTTCTGCCCAGCATGGGCAGCTGCAGTTCCTGCTTTCATCTCCTTTTGCAGGGAAGGGTCACGCCAGGACTTGAGGACAGCAGGGACCAGAAGCACTGCGTCTGTAACTGCACTGTCTACGAGCTCAGAGGGTGGCTCTGGGATGGGAACCTCTCTTACTACTGCCAGGTCTTACCACATTAATGACAGCTGAAGTTTAAGCACTGGAAAAAACACGCTCCCCTCACTGACAGATAGATTTGAAATCTACTCAGAAGTAGGTTCCAAGTCGAGCTGGCAGAGGTCCCAGCTGGCAGAGAGGTAGTAAGCCCTCCCGTCCCTTTTCACCATTTAATCCCTTGGTTTTGGCATTTGCACTGGGCTCCATGCCAAGTGTCAAGACAGAAGGAATCTTTCACATATAAGAAGTGATTTGTTTTGTAAGTAAAGGGAAAGCAGTATAGAGGTAAGTGGCTAAGCCCTAGTTTAATAGCCTCATTGATAAGCACACTTCTCTTTCTGGAGCTCCTGCTGTCTTTGCTCTGAGAAACTTGGAATTAGGTTTTGCTCAACAATCTCCTTTGGTAGCTCTGGCATTCAGGGGCTCCCTTACTCATGAATTTTCAGACTGCCCACAAGTGAATCAAAGCAGCTTCCTGGCCCCTCAACCATCTTGCTGAGCTACCTCTGCTGCCCCAACCTACAGGTATTACCTTGGGCTGTTCACATGACAGTAAGAGACACCATGTGGGCAACCCATTGGTTGTGCCTTCCCACGCCCTTTTTTTTTTAAAAAAACCCAAACAAACCAACCAACAGATCTTTTCCTTGTTAGTTCCAGGCTCTGCTATAACAAGACTGATGCACCTTTTTCATGCAGAGTACTCTCCAAACATTGATCTGAAAGTGCCCATTACTGAAGCTTAAACTGACCTTAGATTTCACGATTTTTTTTAAAATCATTGCAATAAACTAAATTCAGGCAAAGGCCTTTTTTGATCTACAGCTGATGGCCTACCCACTAAAATTAAGATCCCTACAAGTTTACCGGTAATCTGTTTACCATCAGAGTAATGGGATGAAATGGACACAAATGTTTTGAGTGCAACATTGCAGCACTGCTTTAGAAGAGCACAGAAAAGTGTGTTTATTCCTCCTTTCTTTCCCCCTCTCTTTATACAGCAGGGCCTAACCTGAATATTCCTTTTAAAAACCAGGAACTCAAAGTACTCTGTTCTTCTGGACTCCTTGGTTAGCTTTAAAGCTGAAGCTAAACCCCTGGCAAGGTGTCTTGTCTTCAGGAGAAGCTGGACTGCAAAGGCAGACAGGTACTTACTTCTGCAGGGTAAACACACATGGGTGGGAACAGGGAAGAGAAGTACTGTTTGCTTAAGTTGAGTGGTAAGTAAAAAGACAGTGACAGACAGTAATGCATGCAAAGCACCTTTGCTTTTCCTAAGAACATACATTTTCTTCAAGTGGTACCTAGTCATGTCTATCTTCACTGGAATTGCTCATATACCTACAGAAAAATAGATAATGGTTTTCTACAGCACTATATACAAGACAACCGAAACCATCTGACAAATGGCATCTCCTTACATTCTATTACTGCACCTGAAATTTAATTGTGTTAGCTTCCAACTAGCACAGTCTCAGGGGTGAAAGAAGGCAGGAGATACTTAAATTAAAGAAGAAATTCCCCTAACTGAAGCGAACCCATGAGGAGAACAACCTGCCAAAAGGATTATTTTGATTAAGGGAACCAGGATACAAACCATATAGCAAAGGATCAGACAACAGCAGTGCAGCGAAGCAGTGAGGTTTGGCTTACTGGGACTAGCAAAACCAATTAGTGATTTCAACTGCATTCATTAAGTTTCATTAAATTAATTCCATACACGCACACCCTTACTGACTGCCGGCACGCCAGCATTATTTGAAGTTTGTAAGTAATTCAAAACACAACTAGGAAATCCCCTAATGAGTCCCCATGTGTCACAGTGGGATACTCTCCACTCATCTCCAGTCTCTCCACTGACACGGTGGCTGCCAGCAAAATCTCAAAGGGACACAGAACTGCTGAGGGAGGACCTGGACAGGCTGCCTCTCCTACTGTATGTCAGACAATGTAAAAGCACTTTTCAAAAGGAAGTTGGATAGATCTGATCTGTAGACATCCAAACATTGCTATGAATGCTAACAGTGGAGTGTGGAGATTCTTTCAAAGGCATTGTGAAAAGTTATGTAGGTCCCAGTGAGCTGTCAAGAGTTTAATACAGTATTTTTCATCTTAAGAAAAAAAAAAAACAAACCCAGAAAGTTTTCCCTCATGCAGCAAGTCAATACACACTTTAAACAAAGGGTCCTCTTTCCCCTTCTCCTGGAGAACAATGCAGCAGTGGCCAAATACAAAAGAGCAAAAGCAAACAGAGACAATCTTGTGCCACTGAATCTGCTCGCTTTAGAAGTCAACATGGAAAATGATGGTCCTTTAAAGAGGGAATCAAGTGAAAAATATTCCCCAGTTAAAACCTATGTTGAAAGACTGCTGTAGATCCTATTTCCTAATAAAGGCAACAGAAGTACAAGCACTAGGGACTTGGTTTAGATAACGAGCAGTTACTATATCATATGTAGCAAAGACCTGCAAATCAATGCATGTTACCCTCCCCCTGCAAGTGTACCTGTTTTAAAAGCTGTGTTTCAAGCTGCACTGCAGCTAACCTGCTCCAGTGCATCAATGGGTGTGTAAGAGTTTGGGTTTGAAACATAGTGTTCATTTCTTCCACCCTTGCTGCATTTTTTCTCCCCTTGTTGCTAAGAAACAACAGAACAACTTCCAATTAATCTCACAATGCTAACTCTTGCAAGCATTTCTTAAGTCTAAGAAAGAAAAAAGGCATTTGGGAAGAAAGCTATCTATCTTACAAAACTGGGAAACGCAGGCATGGAGGAGGTAAAAACCAGACTGAAGGAGATGTGAAAAATCAGTAAGAGAACCCCAGCAGTACCACATCACTCACTCATGAACAGAGCTTCAAGCAGAAGGGAGAGTTAGCAAACATCTTCCTTAGACACAACAAGGAGAAGAAAGGCTCTCAGTCCACAGGGCTGGCCAGGTACCAGTTACTACAGTTTTCATGGTTGTGTTCTGAGACTTTGCAGCAATAAAAGGATGTTTCAAAAGAATGAAGCCCCAAGTTTCAGATTCTGCAGTAAAGAAGTAGCGAGGTGAGAAAACTGGCATTTCTGTCAGGTTACTGGCTCTATATAAGCCAAGTTGAATTTCTTAATCCAGGGAAAAAAGTCCATCCTGCATCCTTTATGTTTATATGGCAATCTGGTACACTTCACAAAACTCACCCCAAACTGCCTCAGAAATTACTGTACTATTCTTGTTAAGTACAAAGGAAGCAGGTAGGAAATAAGATAGGAAAGCTAGCGAGCCCTTTGGAAAATGTAATGAACTTTCAAAATTAGAGAACACAATACCAGTGCTGTCAGAAGACTGGATAAGGCTTGGTAGGGACATTAAACCTTTCCTCCTCTTCCACTTCAGCCTGTTAACCTCCAATGCCTTTTAAGAAACTCATTTCTTTGTCTAAACCTAAGCCAGAACCAAACACAAGTTAGACTTAAAAGCCCAATCCGGTTTGCTCCCCCAAAGACAAAAACCAAACAAAATCATTGTATGTTTATTACGTACTGATTTGTCACCCACCAATCAGGATCATTGGCCGGTTTTTCATCTGGGAAATGTTAAACATGCCTAGAAATAAAATAAGGAACACATAAAAATCCTAGCTTTTTAGGTTTTAAGTCATGCATCTGGTTTATATATTTAGTTTTCTGCTCTTCACAGTCCAACCTGCATGCTAGGAAAACCAAAGCTCAGTGAAGACTGAGGGAGCTGAAGGAGGGTGAAATCTAGCATGGTGTTATTTAAAACCGTAGCTGCCACAGTCTCCAAGCATCCAGCTGCTATGGGTCTATCACACTGTAGAACCCTTTCCCAGAAAGCTTTCCATAATCTGAATTACAGCCTACCTAATACAGAATTCAAGCAACTTGGGACTATCTTGTTTCTAAACAATAGCATTTAACTGTACTAGTTCTATGGATAAGCTGTTAACAGTGTTCCAGTTCAAAGCAGTCCAAATCACAGAAGGCTCCAGGGACCATACTGGGATTAACGCAAATTGGAAAAAGAAAGACAACGTCAGGTAAATGCTGCTGATGGCAAAATGCCTTTACTAAACAGGAAAACACTTTTCTTCCCCCACCTCATCCCCGCTTTCCCGAATCAGAAATGAATGATCTAAATGGAAAGGAACCAATCCCTCCACCCCTTCCCTTATGTTTACAAGGCGCTATTTTATCTGGGTCAGACCAACGTACTTTGCAAGTTAGTCTACACTTAGATTTAAAACCTTCCTTTAAAAAATTGTTTTACACATCATGAAAAAAAAGCGCAAAACCAACTGTTAGCAATCTGGCAGAATCTGCAAGAGAACAAAAGGGCCAAAGCACATTTTTAGTGTGAAGGGGACTATTCCATGATCATAAAGCCAGTTCCTGTACAAGAGGTCAGCATTCCCAGCTGCAGCCAGATTATGAAAATATGGTTAGGTTCAGGTGTGACCAAAATATAGTTTATATCAATATAAATTCAGAAAAGACTAGTACAACCCAAGGATGTGACTGCATCATCATGGACCTCGTGTCACGACCTTATGCAGAGCACTAACTGAGTGGCTGCAAATTTCTGCATACTCAAAAAGAGATTTGTTGCTTTTAGAAACGTGTTAATGCAGTAGCTGGACAGACAGCTCAATTTAGCATAGTACTTATTTTACAGCAAAGTAATTGTAAGAAAAAAGGGATCCAGTACAACTCCACTGATTTTTACTTAGCTCTACGCTTTGCTGCTATCGCGATCACGAGCTGTGGTATTTGCATCCCTTTGAGGACAAAAGTCAGTCTGAAAGACTTCTAGTCTAGCTCACGTAGAAGTTTAGAAGACTCAAAACCGACATGTAGATTTTTGAGTAATGGCAGGACTGGTACGTTAGCAGCTTTCTACCAGACAATACTCTTATCATATGGGAAAAGTCTTTCCTTAGTAAATGCAGCTTCATTCAAGAAGCTTTTCCTTCTTTCTTTCTCCTGGCAAGTCAGTGCATCCCACAGCAGTAGCAGCACACCGTTTTCCCTAGTCACTGTTGTTATTTCTCAGGTACAACAAACATACCAGCATGCTGTTTCTTTTTTCTGCCCACTGCTGCTCCAATGATTTGAACCAACTCTTCCTCCAAGGCACCTGACCTTAGGTGATCTCTCAAGGACACTTCTGAATTCCCAAAAAGGCACACCTGCAGCCAACCCAAGGAAAAAAAAGAAGAGAAATGAGAAAGAATAATATAAATGGCTTTTGCAAGTATTTTGTACTAACCTCAGAGTAAAGAATTTTGAAGAAGCCTGTTCTATTGAAGAAAGAGAACACTTATGGAGATTGTTTTCTTTATCTCTCTTCATGTACACACACAGGCAGCCTGGGACATTTATATAACCCAAGCAAATACGGCCTTCAGGCTGCCTTGGGTCACTCAACATCAGACAGCAGCACAGCTGTTGTCAGTATCAGGTGACAATGCATAAGTGCCAATTTTTAATTGAAAACTTTAATTTTCCCCCAGAAACTGCCAGTTTCAACGTGGCAGGAAACGGTTATCCCTCCCCTTTCTGCAGCCGTTGAGCAAATGTACAGGCTGCTCTTGAAGGAGAAGAGTTGCAAGATGTTTGGTGAAACGAGACACGATCCTTGCAGAACACAAAAGCCAAGCCGCCACAGCTGCCTGGATGCTTTTTTTAATGGAAAATCATGTGGTGTCACATGTTTAAGATGATTTTGAATCAAAAATTAAAATAAATATTTACATTTACTGGTCTTGCAGCCATGTTTTACAACTGAAGTTAACTATGTCAGCAAACCAGAGAAACCAAAAAAAGGTGATGTAACATATCCCTGTTGCCCAACAAGCTTAAACAAGAATACATACAGGATAGATAAACAGGAGTTAGCTGGTAATAATTATGCATCTTTCCATTCAGCTTGACATCTCAGCTATTTTTAAGGGAAGAATTTCAACACTACTTTTGCTGCATGGAAGCAGAGAGAATGTTTCACTACCAACCTTTAGGTTCCCATCTGCTGTTAGCCTCAGCCGATTGCAAGATCCGCAGAAGTGCTCTGACATGGAGGTGATAAAGCTGATTTGTCCCTGGAAATGTGGCACCTTATAACTCTAAAGAAATGCAGAGGAGAAAAGACAAGTCAAATATAGACGACTCATTTTTAAAGCTCCACTTGCCCAAAGACCAGAAGACATTTTAACATAGATTTTCTTTGGTTCTAAGGTCACACCAGGGAAAAAAAAGCAAAATCAGCTTTGTCAGGGTTCCAGTCTATTCTGCCCTGTTCCTGGAAATTCACAAACTTGTTAAGAGTTTACTCTTGGAGGTATCAACTGACGGGTGATGCCAGTAGGCATGTTCTTACTCAGGCAGCCATGGGACGTAGATTCATGTAGGCCAGAAACCTCCCACGTGACAGTGCATACTCTAAAGCAATACTGTTACTTCACTGAACTACTGTTTCATCAGGCTTCTTAATGTGCAGTCACAGACAGACTGACAAAGGTTTCAAAAACTGTGAATACAGGATACAAGCCTGCCATTGTTTACATCTGACTAAGGCATCTAGTAAACACGCTGTGTTTCTAAAAGTAAAGACTATAACCAGTGTTTCGTAAGAGTCAAACTACAGACAGGCAGCTTGACCAAAATCCCAGAGTTATTACACTGAGTATTTTTTACTTTTCTTATCAAATATAAATTCTGAACTCAGGACAACTGGGGATTTAGGGCTGGGAAAGAATGGGGGCACATTTCACATGTTCTTTAAGTCTACCTTGGCTGTGCTGGAAGTTTCACAGGGCAATTTCTCCAATTCAGGCCATCGCTGTTTAATCGTATCAAGCATTTCTTTGTAGCTCACCATCTTCTTGAAGTTCCATTTATTGCCTAGAATTAACAAAACCAGCATAAACTTAGACTGTGGAATTAATTTTTTTAAATTAGCAGAGAACCACCTTTACATTCTCCACAAATCTGTTTTCCCTGTAGGTGTCCCAACCCCAACTAATACTGCTACTAATCCATCTTCAGTTTATCTAGGGAAGACATATAAGCTGCAAAAGAAACAACGTAAAACTTAAGGCAATTCCTAGCTCCCAAAAAGAGCTCATCAAAACCTCCAGAGACAAGCCCATGGGGTGAATAACCACTGACCAGATTCACCTGTGTCCAAGGCACTCTCCATGCCATGAAGAATCTCAAAGCAGGACTGCTTACCATCAAAGGGCATGTATTCTATGAACCGCACATCAAGGGGCAGATCCTTTGTGAAATCCACAAAGCCCAGCAGTTCATCTTCATTGAAGCCTCGCATCACCACACAGTTTACCTGCAGGAAACGCAGACACCTGAAATCAGTGAGCAGAATATGACTTTCTTCCCTTTTACACAAGGTTTCATAGTCCTTGCAGAAGGCAATGTAGATAGAAGGAATTTTTTTTTTTTTGAAAGAAAAGATGATGAGAGAAGTTGACAGGATCGCAATGGTATAGATGATCATTGCCTGTAAGTTTTTGTATCCAACCTAAGTAAAGTTGTTAAAGTTGCCCTGCTAAATGAAAAACTAATAAAAGCTAGGTAACAAAGGCACCGTCTTACCCATCTAAAGTATGACAGTTCTTACTGTCTAAAATGACAACTCCACTCCCCAGTCTTATGTTGATGGCTTCTATAAAAGCACTGGCAGGGTATACCTGCTATACCACTCTTTATTCCAGATCACAGGCAAATCCCCCAGACCAGGAAGCATTCACAGTGCACTCTACAACCACAGGCTGCAGGACGACTAGCTCTGCCTTCTTCCAAACAGAGGTTAAAACCAAGTTTTCCACACATTCCTCATAAACAATATTTATACTGGAGTGTAGGGTCCTTTGTGCTTTATCTGAAGAAAACAAATAGCTGTGCAGTTGATAAAATACTCCCTATTGGCAAGGCACACTTTTATGTCCGAGCATCATGCATCACGATTCTTAAGGTCTTCCAGGAAAGCCTAAAACCTAGTTTAATTTCAAGTGTTTTCATAGCTCTATTGCCTAAACCACTTGCACATAATTGATCTTCCAAAACACTGGTGAAACTGAAGGAAACCAGAGCTGTAGAGCTGCAAATAGCTGAGTTAGGGTGAAGTTGCATGTCACAGCTGAGCTGGTCTACCTGCACCCTCCAAGGAGGACTCCCTTTCTCTCTTTCTCACATTGGCACTCAGTTCGCTGTAACCAGCTGAAGGAGATAAACCAGGAGAAAGTTAATGTCTTTCTGCAGGGTAGTTTTCTGCCTGTTAACTCCCTTGGCCAAGTTCACAGCTGGGTCAGACAAGTGCCAAATTGATATTACAGGGAAGTACAGAGCAGGACCACCATGTGGCCTGCAGCTAGGCAATAGATAGGCTATGTGGCAGTACGAACCTGTACCCTTGGCTGCGCAAGGAGATATATGAATTTCCTCTATTACCTCTTGATGTGATCTTAAATCTGAATTTTTTTTCAGTTTTGCCAAAAATTATTCATGACCAGAGGGATAATAAACTCCTTGTCAGGTGAGCCATATCTTTTATCACTATTTATGGTAAAACACAACAGTTTAGAGTAAATAAACACTGGCTTTACCTTAACAGGACGGTAGCCAAGTTCAGTGGCTTTGTGGATTCCTTCCATTACCTTGTGAAAGCCTAAGACATAAAAAGAATAAAAAATTGTTTTTCTTGTTTAAAAACAGAACGCAAAAGGAGGTTATTAAGTACAAGACAAACAGATGACAAATAAAACCCTATCTGATTCAGTAGACAGGGCTGCAAGTAAGAAGAGCTGCAAGCAAAGAGACTTCAAATTCTACACACACCATCCCACACACCCTCTGAAGACTGCCAGTGTTACTGTGGTCAAGTCACTGAGATCAATTTTTTAACTGGTACTTGGGTAAGAAAAAATGCTGGTATGCTTTTCTGCATCTTTGGACATCCATATATCATTAGCATACGATTCTCCGCTTCCCCATATGTCAGCTTGGCCTTGTGTTACATTCCTCTTAAAGGGGGAAGAAAGCATTTGTGAACTGCCTCCAGATGCAATGAAGAAAGAATATTAAATTAATATTTATTTGCTACTAATGGCACATGTACCTTTGCTAAAATGGCAGAATCCCACTGTTCTGAATCAGGCAGCAATATTGCTAAGTGAATTTTAAAAGGATCTTTCTAACGTGCATGTGGAGGGGAGGGGGGTTAGGAATAAACAAAAGCCCCTTGATTCCCTGTACATATCTGGCTACAGATGTAACTGGCTTCCCAAACTACTGACTATCCATTAGTTTGAAGATCCCAGGCAGCATTTTGTATCAAGATCATAATTTTTATGACTAAACCTGTGAAATTGGTGAGCACAACGTGGGGAGGATTAGAGCATTTAGGAAGGCAATTAAGTTGGCCTTTGACCGTTGAAAACAAATGAAAGATGTAAAAAACTGCAGTGCCCAGTCTCACCCTACCATTTAGTGCGGCCTACACTTGTTAGCTGCTCCTGGACACAGATGCAGTTAATTTAGGGCAAGTATCTTCACCCCTACATGTACCTCAATGTACTTTAATGCACCCCGACATGTACCTTGGAAGAAAAATAAAGCAACAACGCAATTTTGGAATTCCAAAGGCCTTTAGGAAAGCCTCTTAATCATCTCATTCAAACCACACCTTCCATCAACTTTAAACAAAGTTAAGACCTCTCATCAAGATATCAATTTTAGATTTGACATGTTACTCCTTCCCTGCCACATTCACCAGGTGGTAGAGAAACAAGGTGATAGTAGCAAGAACGAGACAGGAAGCTACAGAGCTCTGGGA
The DNA here is from genome assembly GCA_013398225.1 of Steatornis caripensis. Classification (NCBI taxonomy): domain Eukaryota; kingdom Metazoa; phylum Chordata; class Aves; order Caprimulgiformes; family Steatornithidae; genus Steatornis; species Steatornis caripensis. The sequence continues at coordinate 832,280 of VZSC01002994.1, forward strand.
ATGTGTTTCTGGTGAGTGGGTGTGCTCAGCTGCTACCACTGTGTTTGTGAATGTCTTTCCCACCCTGGCAGGCCCTAGACTAAGTTCCCTTACTGTTCTGCACACTAAACTGAGCAATAAGAGACCAAACACTGCACAAGACTAAGCTCCTTCTCCCAAAGCTGTAGTCTTCTACAGCAAATACTTTACACATACTAGCAAAAGAGCAACATCTTCCAGAAATTTGTGTTGGCAATCCCTGTGCTGTTCCTAGTCATACATTTTTCTGTGTATGTCCATCACCCTCCTTTCCCTATCCCTTATGTACTGGAAACTCAAGATTGTCTAGTGAAGAGATCATACCTTCATCAACCTCTAGGTGCTTTGCCAGAAATAAGCATTAACTCAACAATATTCTGTGCATACTTAATATTGGATGTGTTCAAGATCAGGAAAAGAAGGAGACGTGAAACTTTCACTAACTGCTTTCTGGCTGGTAAAGGCATTATAAGGCATGGACACAAGAAAGCAGAAGATGCTAACCGTTTTACAAGCTGGTCCTAAGGCTAGTCCTGGCTGCAAAGAGAGAGGTGAACAGCAAGAAGACACTGAAATAACTCTTGCAAGCAACCACCTGAAGTTATGACTTGTCGCCCTTCTCCTTCACCACCTACTTGTTTTGCACATGCCCAGGACGTTTGCAGCACCAGTGGTAGCTTTCATTCCAATTAAGCAAGTTCGCAGGCTGAATGTGGCAACAGAGATAACGATACACTGCTGTAAGCACACCCCAGAGCCACGAATGGGATCAAAAAGCTCTGCAACAGCTCAGAAAACCTTATGTGCAACTTCAGGATTGCAGAAAGGTGAAACTCAACTTAACTAAAAAGCCCAGGCAGCAATCACTGGCAAGCAGCAGATCAAAACCTCCAGGTTTGAATACTCGCATGCCTGGACTCAGCTTGCTGTAGAGGTTTGAGATGCACTGCCAGCTGTAATTTTGTTCAACTCAACATCCTTTCCAGTTCTGCCGCTTACCTCCTGCCACACTAGCACACAAGTGTGGTTTAGAACAGCTATCAAAAAACTCTACAAACAAAAAAAAAAGCGTAAGCTATTCTGATTAACAACTATGAGCTTGTTTCCATTAAAAGATTTTGCGTGCAGGGTGATTATTTAAAATAAAAATTTGTTACAGTAAAAAAATAAAAATCTGTAAATGCATTTCGTATTTTGATGTTAACTGTTTTCTGCTTTTTCTTTATGGAAAGCTGTTAGGAGTTCACTTGTATTGCCATACTTATTGAAATATCCCTTCTAGATCAAAGTCCTTGCGTTGTAATTGAAGAACAAAAAGAATAAAACCAAAACATTCCAAAATATTAGTGCAGAAATGAATACTAGATGTCATTGTGTCAGGAAATATTCTCAAGGCTCAGAAGTTCTCTAAGTGTTTGTTTTACATTTCAAAATGACAACTCTTCTCTTCTGCCCAATGAAAAATTTCAGTAATTTCATCATTTTAGATTTCTTCTGAAATCATAACTTTAGTCAACTTTAAAGCACACAGAATCTTAGACACATTCAGAACAATCCTATGTGGGATAACACCTCCCAACATTTAATCCTTACAAGAAGAAAGGCTTCAAGCCAATGATTAATGATTCAATTACAGTACAGTATTATCTCATTGTCCTCGTACTGAACAAAAAAGAAGGGACAGGCTGTGACACAGGTTAGACTGGCTGCCTGCAAGAAAGTACTTTTCATTTGTTCATCCCTTAGAATGTGGTAGATGAGGAGAGGTAGAAATATTATAGTCCTCTGATGTGCTTTTATGCATCAGTGAAATCTCTGATCACCTTACAGTCCTTCCCTCTATCCCAACCATTTGGCAATAAAAGCAGGTGTAATGCACGGCACCTGCACCAAAGATGCAAAATCTCTCTTAAAACCCTAGAATGGGTTTCCAGAGGAGCAGAAAAACTGACTACAAGTTTCCTGAATTCCTGGTTACCTCCCTAATCAGATGCCACTTTTACTTTGCACATAAGTTACCAGCCTGTAGCAGTGTAAGACCAGGAATCCCTCTCACCTTAATAGAGCTATATCTTGTCGCCTCTGGAACTGCCACAGGAGATACGGTAGCACAGTAGGGCACGCACTTTATTCACTGCTCATTCCATACTTGGAAATCTCCTATTAAATAAAAACCCTCAAAAACAATAAAAAAGTATTTTTACATAATTTCAGCCCTAACAAAAGAAAAAATCCCAACTTAGCATTACTATTTTTACCTTATCCCCACTTAAAAAACCCCAAACTATCTATGACTTAGAGACTTTACTCTCCTTCTTAAAAATATTGAGTCATAGAAACTTCCCTGTTCATTCTCTATACTATTCAGCTGAGCAATTTCTCTCTTTAACCACAAAGACAATTTTTTCTTTAAACGGGGAAGAGAACATTTATATAAATAAATATTACCCTCATAGCCCAATAACTTTTAGTTTACTTTATAAGCAGCACATTCCTAACAGTTTCCAATCAGATATGAAGAGCTGTGGCCACATAATTCAGGAAGCTGGATGATCAGGTTTGCCACTTCAATAGCAAAGGAAGGGCTTGTTTCCAGCCAATGTCACAAACCAGGTAATATTCAAATGCAGAGAGCAGAAGGAAAGAGCATAGTCAACACCTGCTTGTGATCAGATACTCCCCAGATACTTCTCTGGGAGTCAACTGTGCCATGACACAACCAGATTAATGCAATAGCCTACACTGGAAGGATAATGCTCCAGCCAGATTTATGACAGGAACCAATTTCTGCACCATGATGTAGAAACCTGAAGAAGTGCTCCTAGAGAGACGGTAGACAAGGATGCCTTTCTGCACCTGCCAGCAGAACTTTGATTTGATAGTGGAGCGATTCTAACATTGACATTACTTCTTACAGCATCCCAGATTTCTACATCCCCTGCCCTACATTTCTCTTACGTTGTTGCACCATCTGGTGGCTACTTGGAGCTTTCATCTGATTTAGAAGTTCACAGGCTGCAGAAGTTACATTACTGGACAGAAATACAATGATACAAGATCAAATCACTTTGAGGTTGGAAGGAAGCGCAACCATGAAGTTGAACTTCACGATGAGCTTTAGGATTCATTTAAACAAGAATCTGTAACACTGGTCATATCCAAGAATTTCTGAAATGTCATTTGGCATTGCTAGCTCAATCAGAGAGAAGTTACAAAGTTAGCACCTCTCCTCAAATGACCTCAGGCATAATTTACGTTTATTCTTATTAAAAAGTACTGGAGGTTGGGAACATCACTAATCACAAGCGAACCCACTGCTAGCACGCCCCAAATATAACTTTCAGAAACTGTCGCTATTCATGACAAGAAGTTGAGTTCTTGTGGCATCTTAGTAGAGCAGCACACAAGACCAACACAAGATTTGGAGAGTCCTCTTGACATTCGTGACTAACCAGTAATCAGCCAGTTACTGGCAGCTGTAGTCACAGTCCCACCGACTGCAGCGAGCTGAGCATCTTCTACTCCACCAGCCCCAACTAAAGGGGCTCTACCTGCCTAATCACAACATTACCACAAGTATTAACACAGTTGGCTTAGAAGACAAGCCTGTACCTTTCCTCCGGACAATGAACTCAAATTTAGCTGGGACCAAAGTATCCAGGCTGATGTTAATGGCATTCAGTCCTGCCTCCTTCAGTCGGGGCAGCAATCTGGTTAAGTTGATGCCGTTGGTTGTGACAGCAATGGTTTTCAGCCCTTCTAGCTTGTACAGTTGACCTAGGAAAACAAAAAGTAAAAAGAACACTTACAAAGTAGTAATTCAACTGTAAGTCACACAGAAAGTCAAAGGAAGATTTGTGAAAAACAAAAAATATAACTGATGGTGCGAGGAAAACATGGACACTTCAGTGCTTCAGCCTTCTTCCAGTTGTATTGGTTTAAGAGACCCATTTTAGCACAAATCCATTTCTAAAGGATAAAAGAGCAGTTTAGTGCCATCAAAATTGGTTATAAACAACACTGAAAACACACACTAATTTTGTTCTCCGTTTCTTAAATAGCTACTTTATCGTTGAAAGAAGGCCTCTGATTTTGTTTCCCTTCTTTTCCTCAATCTAGCTTTGCAAACAATTCTGTGTTCTGCAATAACAATAAGCAGCAAGCCATCCCTTTGACACCTGAACTAGCTATGTCTATCTAGCAACATTTATCCTACTATGCTTTACCAAAAAACCCAGTTCTAACCCAGAGGTAGCTGTCAGCAGTAGTGACTTTAAACTGCTGAAAAGAATACCACATATACTCCTAAATGAACATAAAAAGGTCAACAAATTAGACCATTCTAGAGAATCCAAGGCAACAACATCCCAGGGACAAAACACTTGCACTTGACAACTCAAATATTTCCATTACTCATGGGCGTAGCCCAGCAAATTGAAGAGGGCTTGCGCAAGACACTAAAAAACGGCTAACAAAAGAAAACCACATAAGAAACAGTTAATATCATGAGATTAAGATTTTGAAAATAGCTGCTGCCTCATAAGCCAAATGCAGAAATCCTCAGCATACCAGATCTCCAGAGGCCAGGCTGTCAAACCTCCAGTTATCACTGCAATAACAAATAGGAAAAAACCCTCATAAACTACTTGCAGAAGCAGACCCACAGCAAAGTAATTTTCTTATTTTTCCTCCTCCCTTCTCTCATAGCCTCCACCCTAATTATTTGAGAAATATCTGAAGAACGTTTACTCTTGAGGCAGCTTTAATTACAGCACAAATTTTTCATAGTCCCTTCTTCCCTCCCTATTTCACCTCTATTTGTTCATGTTGATAAGGGCTTTACTTCTGCTTTACCTCATTTCCCAGCTATTCTCAAAAATGTCATCCTAAACTGTGCCCAAAACTCTGGAATGGAACAAGCTGGGTCATACCAAAGATGCTGAACTTTACAGCAGCAGCATTTTGCAACACTACTAAGAGCCCCATAAAGACAGCTGGAACCTGAGGTTGTAACGAAAGAGCAATCTTCACTAGGAACTAGATTTTTCTGGTATTCACCTCAAAATCCTCCCCACTGACCAGGAATAACCTTTTCCTAGAAGATGAGTGCTATTGGCCCAAGTTTGCCAAAGATTATTTAACGCTAGCTACCGCAAGCAGCCTAGTCTTTCTTTCTTAAAGCATAGGATACAGGCTGCAGCCAGAGGACAGCGTAGGAACACCACTACTTTTATTTACAGCCTCAGAATGCTCAAAATGCTCAACCTCCTAACAAAAGAGGAAAAAAGACTAGCTGCCATGCAGGCTTCATTGCTAGAAATGCAAAATGCATAAAGGCGTTGAATAAAACCAAAGCCACATTGCAGCCTAAACCAGAAAAGTTTTAAAAAGTAGTGCCAGCCAATGAGGCCAGTGCAGGCAGCAGCTGTTATCAATGCATCTTCTTCCTCATCAGATAGGTTGAGATACAGGATGAGGCATTGAAAATACACTAATATGTGGAACCACCTGTAATAACAAATTGGATAGAAGCCAATTGTGAGAAATTGGAGATGGAGACTTAACACTAACATCAACAAGTTAAAAAGGACCAGTTAGTACACTCTGCCTTACTTGTGCAAGGTGAGGACTGGAACATTCTCAGTTGCTTGGTTTCTTGGCTTGTTGACCTCTAAATTCAAAAGGGATTACAGAGATTTCATAACTTTATAACTCACTTTGTACCTGTACTAAGTCTGTTTGCTTTGGCCACTGCTTTAGCAACAATCAGCACAAGCAAAGACAACTGGTAAAACTATCAAGGAGAAAACAAAACAGAACAGATGCTGTAATTCAACCGCATGAAGCTAAAAGTTATACATCAGGCTCAAGCCATCAAGTAAATCCTTTCACATTTAATTTTTAGGATTTAATCCTTTAGGATCAGGAGCATCTTCTTAAACAGACCAGTCTCTTACATGTTCTCCTCCAATCATTTCCTCAGTTGCACTTCTCCTGATTTAGTCCAGAAAAGGGTATGTGTACTTCCCAAAACATGAATTAACAAGCCTACCCTACGCCACTTCACTCTTGAAATGTGTATGTTGCTATAAAAAGTCATTCAACCATCCACCCTCCACCCCATGGAAAATTATTTGTTAGTGGAGATGTGTACTTCTCAGACTATTAATAATAAACATCTACCACACAGTTTATATCTGGTGCTAATTTAAACTGTGATATCCCAAAGGAGACAGATTCTATATTCTGCTATCAGCTACTTCAGAAAAGTCTCAAACACATGTATTCAGCAGTCCCCAGGACATGATTTAGTTTTCAGCATGTGTTAGTTGCCAAGTCATAGTTTATGTATTTGCATGCATTAAAAGATTTGAAATAATCTGAAGAACTGTAGCAGGTCTCTGAATAACATAGTCTCCTACAGTAGCTTCAAATCGTATTTATTCATTGAAACAACAAAAAAGTTCGAATTTGAGTATTAGAAAAATATGGTAATAGTAACCCAGCATTAATATTTTTGAGCTTTCTTGGTATTTCACAGACCATTTATGGTCAAGAGAAAGGCTTGCTGAAAACAAACCTCACTTAAATCTCAACCTTATTCAGCACCTGAGATATTGTAGCCAGTTTCTATAAATCATCTAGAAATTCAGATTAACTATCCCGGCCCAAACCAGCACATTGTGCTACAACGACTTCAATAAAGGTGCCTAACTCAAATTCTGCAGAAGACCTTTTTGGGCTTGTTTTCCCTTCAGTGAGTTTTCCCATAGTTATTAGATGTGATCTATTTAGTTTTGAGACTTTTATCTTGATCTCAAACTTACGCACCACAGAGTAACACCAAAGTCTGAGAAGTGTTTATAGACTTAATTTGCCAATTTTCAATACGTCTTAGAAAAAAACAGCCAGGCTAATACAAACTCATGATAGAATGAACTCATGCAAAAGGACAATCATCTTAACATCCATTACCTTTACCCCAAGACCACTACTCTCTTGTCATCCATTAAAATGACCACTATGAACCTGTCAAAGCTCAGCTGTGAACAAGAACTCAGGCAGAAGAATGAAAGCCCAGTGGTTCAAAAAGATCACTCTCCCTCTCTCAGGTGCAGAAGTAAACCCTTGAGAATCCTATCACTTCAGTAAAACAAACAACAAAAAAAGCTTCCTATCCTTCCAATACCAATACTTCAGAATTGCAGCAATGTGATAATTATTTTGCAGTGACCTGGTGACCCAACTTACACCCTCAACATCAGAGTAGCTGTGTTGAGTATGAAAAGCCATCAGCTACTGCTGATAAATGGAAAAGGTGCATACACTAGGAAAGAAAGTTCTGCACTGAACTGATGACATTGATTTCAACTCATTTTCATGCCAAAACTATATGCTGAACTGTAAAGCTTTATTGTATTTTGAAATATAAAATATATATTAAAAAAAATCTAAAAAAATATAAATCTGCCCCCTTTTTGGCTGGTAAAAGCCAGCTAAAAATAATTATTATTACTAGAAATGGGCGATACCTCCTTGAAAGAAACAGGTCTCTTGAAAGGCACATAGCACTCTCAATCCTAAATAAAAAATAATTTATCATGCATGGGCAAAACAACCTAGAGAACGGTATTCCAGAGATCCAAAAAGATGAAGTTTGTGCAGTTTCAGGACTCCTCACAACCAAGGTTCAAGAAGACCCAAGTCAGCTCACTCTAGCCATACCTTTTCCAGCTATAAACAGGTCGGCTTTACATACTCCATATATCTGCTGCTTCTTTTGGAAAAGACAATCAAGGTCTTCCAAGTCCTGGACAAAACAGAGTAGGAGCAGACTCCAACTGTTCTCTGCACCAAAGCTCACTGTACCAGTAGGTAGTTACTCTCAAGACCTTCATCTTCAATATTAAACCTTTCTTATCTTCAGGAATTATAAGAGTATATGTGCAGAAACAGACAAGTTCAGTTGCCTACAATACACCAAAGTGCACCCACCTGTAAAACCTTAATCTAATACATTGCCGCTACACAAACCTATTGTAATGTCCATAACATACGAGACTTTGGACAGGCCAAAAGCACCTGGCTGAAGAAAAAAAGACAGGCACAGCCAGTCAACACAATACCAATCAAAGGAGATAAACTTCTAAAACTAACCCAGCAATTTAACTTCTGTTGAAGTAATAATCTCCGTCAATAGCTATAGGCACTCCCACCATTCCTTATTAAACACAGACAAGCAAGTGACATCTGTTATCAAGGAAACAAAACAAAAACACAAAAACAAACCCCCCAAAAAAATCCAAAAGAAAACCTGTTCTGTTTGTAAGCACGTATCAACTGTTCCTCCCCAGTGAGAACCTGGTCACATCAATTCTTGATTTTTATTTCACCCCAATGCTGCATTATTGCAAGCTGTTCTAGTGGATGTTGAATATGAAGACAATGCTAAGTTCAGCTGTTATAATATGAAAATACTAAGTTCCATCCAAGCAGGAGAGCAGAACTGGAAGTTGTGTAAAAGGAACTATCTTGCATTTCACAATGTTGGGAAAAAGCACCGTCATTTAATGTATAATTATTCTTCAGGTTGCTGGACTGTAATCTACTATTAGTAGATAGTTAGAAGTATAGTCCTTGGATCAGCATATAACAAGTCACTTTGAAACACACTGTATTTATTGGGCACTCACCCACAATATCAACCACATCGGGACGGATAAGTGGCTCTCCTCCTGTCAGTCGGATCTTCTCCACACCTTCTTTCACAAACAGCCTGGCTAGGGTGATTATCTCCTGAGTAGTAAGTAGCTCTGATTTAGGGGTCAACTGAACACCTTCTTCTGGCATACAGTACTGACCTGAAACAAAGAACGCAGAAATATTGGGGAGAAAATAACCAGCAGCAGTTCGTCTAATATTTGGCAAAATGCATCAAGTGCAACTGTCTTTAATGGATGTCAAGTAACTCTTTTTCTGAAATACAGACAAGATCATACACCAAATCTTACAAGCAATCTCCTAACAATTTCCTGTTTTCCTTCAGAAGAAAACCCAAAACTCACTTCATCGATCTCAAAATTACAATGGCTCCACTTTGAAGGAAAAGCTGATCTATCTAACCTGCATTCAAACAGAGACACGGAACTGGCAAGCACTGGGACATTGCAACAGACTTTGCAGACAGAATTGTGGGAATGCCTAGGCACGAGCTCTCATGGTTATCACACACCTTGGGTATGGCATACAAACATCCACAAGCACCATCATCCAAACCACACCATGTCTGATGAAACACCTGTCACTCCCATCTGTCTCTGGCAGATCCCTAGCCTTGATCCTGCTTCCCCATCCCATCAGCAGCTCAACTCCAGTCTCCATCTATCCTTTACTATTACTTTGTGAAGACAAGAAGCAACAGAGGGCCAACACAGCAATAACCCAGTTCTTAGCCTTTGCACAATACCGTGCGTAAGAGCTATATGCAAGAAAGCAAGCAGACACTTACACCTGAGGTTGCATTTCTCAGTCAAAGAAATTCGCAAGTAGTTGTGCTGACGCCCAAAGCTGTCCGTCAAAAAAGCAGAGAAGGGAGCAGCATGTTCCAGTAGAAAGCGTCCTCTTCCTGAGATTTGCAATTCCTGTAATGAAACCAAGAAAGCGCTAAATATTTGAATGGTTATCCTATCAGCTTATATAAATATTGTCTTTGAACTCAACTGATAATTTTCATTACATTTTTCCCCACAGGGACAGCTGCACAAGAAAAACCCATGACTTGTCTTTATGGTCAAAACCGTTCATGTATTGATTAAGTTTCACACCCTACTTAATTCCATGGAACTGCACTAAAATTTTCCCTGTGCATTTTAAGGTACAGCCTCTTTGCCACAGGTGCTTCAGAGTTTTTGTGCAGAATAAGAGGCCGCTTTTTTCACTTGTGTGTCTCTTCCCTTTCCAGACTCAATGATGCTGGACAACCCAATCTCACTACAGCCCTCAGATAAATGAAATCTTATAGAAGAGTCGCATCCTGCTCTTCAGTGCAAGAGAACTAAAAGTTGATGAAACACTGCATCTCTGCTTGTGCCGCTACCAACTTTCATGTGCAAGACATCTTGTTAATAGCAAAACCAAATTAGTGCTGTGTACAATTATGTTTCAGGACGTCTGTTTCAAGAGCATTTCCAACAAGGTCTTCTTGTCCAAATCCGTACAACAGAATACTTCAAAAAAGCTTGTCTCAGTTAAGAGATGATAAATAATACAGGGCACAGTGGGACTGGAAGAGAAATGTATGATCCTGAACACTTCACCTGTTCAAGTCTGTGTAAAAAGATTCAGAATTTTAATAATGCTTTCGTGACGTGAATATTAAAAGTGATTTCTATTTACAATTTTTCAGTCTTTTAAAGCACAGTGTAACCTATTCTAGAGCAACACAGCCTTCAGGGAGTACTGAGCATTTTCCCTCCAGAATGAGTGCTGATCACTTTAGGTAGCAAATGAAATATCTCAAATTAGTAGCTGCTACTGGAAATGAATACAGTTAAAGTTTATACCAAGCATCTTTAAAACATCACTACCATCGACACCAGAACACTGTTGGTTATAGCAACATCTAAACACAGAGTCCCACTGCCTTTAGCCTGCGACTTTCAAATTACCATCCTATATCTCTTTTTCTGCACCTGTAAAGCACAGCTGAAACCATTCTGCTACTTCTGGAAAATATTTCAGTATCTTAAGTGAAACATACAGTAACTGAACCAACTCTTATCACAGTACCGCAGAAAAGAAAAAGTTTACCAACGTACTTTAATCAGCTGGTGGATACTTGGTTCAGGTACTACACAAGCATCCACAAACAGTATCATCCAAACCCTGCCAACTCTGGTGTCTTTTCATCTACTATAGCGCACTTAAATTAACATTTTATAGGAGGCCAATTTAATACCTCTGACAGAGGCCAGCTGCACAGCATCACAAAACAAAACAGAGAAAACAGGACCAAAATAATTAAAGGAACTACTTTCACTGTGTAATTGTTAGTTAATCACACAACATTTCTTCCAGCTAGGAAAAAAAAATGGAAGAAAGCTAAAGTGTTCCTGGATGTACAGAGAACTTCACTTCCAGTGAAAGAGCACATACAAAACCATGTCTGGATACATGGTGCTCACAAAGTCAAAAACATGACGGGGGTAATAGTCACCTGCAGAATTGTGCCTCAAGTCAAAATCATGCTGGCTAGTCCTGATAGGCTGCAGCAGGCAAAGGATTAAATAAATTTAAGATGTAGAATGAGGAACCGGACAACACAACACACTAGTCTGAATACGAACTGCTTAACTGAGCAAAAGTCATGATTTCTGTATAGTGGAAAACAGACCTGTGAAATCTTCAGACATACTAAAATTGGCGCGTATGGGACGATGCCAAAGGACTGGGCAGAAACACACACAGCCGCGGCCATCATCTCCCTGGCTCTGGTCATCACTAGTAGTAACCACAGGAGTTAATCCTGCACAGTATTTCCAAACAGCCCTAGCAAGAAGTCTGGAAACGGTCAGCTAAAATGTTGAAAAACCCATGTATGCTTCTTCAAAACATTCCATTCTGAAAGCATTTTTAAGAAAGATTTGGGGGTGTGTGGAGAAGCCACCCTCAGTGACCAGACCAGCCAGACAGCAAAGGTTATCTGGGGAGCGGCCCATCTTCAGCCATCAGCAGCTGCAGCAACTTTGACTCCAGCTGTGCTAAGGCCACAGCTGCTGCTAAACTTACAAGCAGGAGCTGTCTTTCTTGGCAGCACAATCTTTCCACCAGCCTTTAAACAATCCACTACACTTCTTGATCCAACAGATCAAGATCTCCAACAACATCCCTGGCACTGGCGGTGGGGTTTAGAGAAGATAAAGGAGACACAAAGTGGCTGATTTCAAAGCATAGAAAGCATCTGTTTACCCCTGATAAAACAGCAGCACTAGTTCCACATAATTGCTCTTCTGCCAGAAGAAAAAAAATCTCTTTCGGTTTCTGTTTAGAAACGGCCACAGCAGCAGAGGAGTAAGGGCCACAAGGCCAGTCGTCCCGGGCCTGGCCTTCCCTCCCTGCGGCACCAAAGGTCTCAGTGACCAGGGCTCTAAAAACGTACCCCTCCGCAGACACCTACGCCGCTCGCACTTATGCACATTCATACATCTCCCTCTCCTCCAACGCGCACCGGCGGAACAAGTCATCTCGTTTTTAATCCTTCCTGGAAAACGCTCCAGCCTGGGCACCTGCAGGTTGCTTGTGAGCTCCGCACAGATTTACTTCCCCCGGGAAATCCCAGGTTGGGACCTTGCTTTGTTAGAAACGCTGGCTCCGTCGCACTGATCGTGAGAGTTTCTCAGAATACAAGCAGGGTTAAGTGGAAGAGCCCAGCGAAATAGTCAGACTTTATTTCTGCTTCTTCCTCCATCCGAAAACTCACCCCTGAACAGACTAAATCTGAAGATATTTAAAATACTGCCAGCTTCAAAATGAACACAACTACTTTTTCTTGAAAACTGCACAGCTTTCTGGTCTGGTTGAATTTCTGACATTTTCTTTCCAATTATTTTGGAAGGGTGTTTGCATTTGAGATGGAAAGCACTCCCATGCTTACCGAAAGTATTTTAGCCCTTCTTGTAGGAGCGCTCCTCTCCTATTTCTCAGTAACTCATTTTTGCACCTTTTTCAGGACCAGGCTTTCTTACCCACTCCATTTGAAGACAGAATGGTTCGAACCTCCCGTCTTCCCGTTTTGAAGTGCGCATTACAGGGAAGAAAGAAGTGAAAAGTTGTCCTCCCTGATGGAAGGGAGGCAAGAGAGGGAGGCTTTAATCATTGTGTCTAATGGATGCCGAAACTGTATACTTTCTTTTCATAGGCTTAAAGTCATTTCCGATTTTCAGGAAGGAGCCACAGCTGTAGTGGGATGCAGGAGACAGCGGGTCTGTTCCTGGTCTGCTACCCACCTGTGTGGCTGTTACAGGCAAGGAAATGGATGTAACAGGACTTACTGGAGGACTAATACAGCCCTTCATTAATTACTCTAAAGCAAACTGTCAAGAAGCAGCATTTAAAGAACAGGCACTCAGCAAGCAGTTGGTGCCAATACACTTTAAAGTGCCTGTTGGAAATAACTAACTTTTGCTCTCTTGCTGCAAAATAGTGGGCATTGGGATGGGGAAAAGAAGAAAGCTTTCCAGAGCTACTAGAGATTCTTTCCATCAACTTCTTGTTGTGTACAGAGGTGGGTTTGTCTGGGAGGAAAGAGTGACTGGAGATGGAACATTTAAGCTGTTAGTTCAGTTTCTGTCCAGTTCGATGTCAGCAAGGAGGAATAACGAGACACCGATGAGGAGTTCAGCAGCATCAGCTTGAGCTCCACTGGCAGTGGATCCTGTATTACCAAAACTGCCACTGCACCCAGCACTGGACTCATATTTTTATCAATTCCACAAGGAAGGCCAAATATCAGAGATGGAAACTTGGCTGCCTTCCTGGTAACTCGGGGCAAGGATAAAGCACTCTCTCAGGTAGTTGTGTAAGTGGGATTTTCCGAAAGGGAATACGGTAAGGTTGGACCTAGTCAATTGCAGCCTGTGTGAGAGCTATCAGCACCGGGAGAAAGAAAAGCTGCCTGCTACGGTTCCCAGTCTACAGGGAAAGGGTTATTCAGTTCCCTGCAGTTGGAAAAGATGCGTGGTTGTTGGTATTTTAACATATCAATACCCAACTTTTTCACTCAAAAGGGATGGTTATGATTCCCAAGACCGCACTCCCCTCTCTCCATAGTTGTCAGGAGACTCTTCTGCACATCAGAGGAGTATGGCCTGTCACACAGCGTGCTATATCTGATCCGTGAAAAAACAGTTTCAGACTCTGGACTGTCAATCCTATGTTCTAGACTAGTACTGATAGAATGAGAGCTTAGACGACTGCACCTAGCAGCTATATTTTGACAAGCTGTCAACCCTTCAGACCTGCCAATTCACCTGTGATTTCCAGGAGAACTCTTCTACCAATGAAGCAAAATTGGAAGCTGTCACCAGAGGTATTAACAACCACCAGGAACACCACAAACTGACAGATACTGGAAATGCTCAATTAAACACAAGGGGGAAGAGAACAGAGCTCTTATCCATTTATCAAGCTGAGGATTGAGTACTATACCAGCTCTAGCCTTCCACCTTCACCTTATCCCCAGCAATATTTGTGCACTTTGAAACAGTAATGCTTGTAAACACTTCTTCTGCACAGGCCTCAGGGACCACCACACAGAACCTGTGTACTTATGACTCTGTTAGCATCGCTCCTGCCCCCGCTGTCTCTTTCGGCTCCTGCAATCCTGTTAGGTCTGTGCATGAGTGCTGCCACGCCAGCATCACGGACAGAACTCAGTAAAAGTTCTTCTGTTCCATGCCTCACCTTTAATATCTTCGTCTGTAGGGAAGCAGTGACACAGTGTCCTTGTTCAACCTGGAAATTAGACAACCACAGAGGCTGAAATGGGTCTAAGTAGGCCAAGTGCCAGAATGAGGTCTGAGCGGAGAAGTCCAAGACAAATGTTTTCCTGAGGACTCAGCAGCTGCTGCCCAATAATTGACCCCAAACAGCACACTACAGTTCTGGCTATTGGCACAGAGCGTGCTACTCAGGGACTTGACCAGCTACCCACAAAATGGAACTCCAGGGCACAGAGAGTTTCAGACATCACTGGCCAAGAACAAAGCCCCTGTGAGGTCTTTCTAGACAAGCTGGGCTCTCCCCTTTATCCCCGTGGCAAAGACTTCATTGAGGCCACAGAAAATTCCAGGTGGTTATGTTTGAATTACAGGATCTATGTTAACAAAAGCAGGAATCTGAGATGAAACTTTGTATCAGGATGCCTAAGACCTTTACTGGAAACGATACATCTAGAGCAGGTTAAAAAGCAAAAAATGCTAAATTTCTTCATGTTACTGCTCTTAAGCCTCACTACCTTAAGAGTCCTCTAACCTTCCTCCTTTGTTTCAAAAAGCCAGGGTTTTTGCAAGTAAACGTCCCGCTTACAATAAATAAAAAGCAGCACAAATTACTTTTCCTATGGTACTGGAAAATACACGGTTTTGTAGTAGAAATAAGTAAATCTATACGATTTTTTTTATTCAAGAATATAATTTGGACATGTATCATCATGTGTACAAGGATGGCATCAGACTTTCCTTTGTTAAGTGAATTAGACAAGAAATGCTTGTACACAACCAAACAAGCACGAAAACGCTGCTTTCAGAGTGCCTGCTCCTACCTGCCCTTCTCTAGTCTTAGAAAAAAGGACTCTACCCTGTGCAACACAACAGTCACACCCCTGAGACTGACAACTGTATCTTAAATACTAAGATACAAACATGTTCAAGCACGTGGCCTAACCAGACCAATAATAATCTGATTAAGTTCTGGGTTTTATTTGTAAATAATTTACTATGAGCTTCCCAGGTTTTTCTGATTTCACCTTAAAAACTGACCTAAATTTTCACAGCCTCAGATTTGCCCAGTCAGGTTAGCTGGTCAGTATCACTTTGCTTCTATAAACACATCCATGTTTACCATGTATTTCATACACAGAACATTAGAAGGACTTAATGGACATTTAAACCATGAATAAAAACTAGCGTTTCTGCTGGAGAGAGTCACTTACCAAGAACTCATAGAAAGTGTTATTACAGATAGCAAAATGCAGGATACAGAATGGATCGCATGTACCCAGACATTCTCCCACCGTCTCAGAAAACAGCATGTAGGAATAGGCTAAAAAGGCCGTAAGTCGAACAAAAGTTCACCACGCAATACCAACACAGCAGCTTACCAACCCCACTGTTTTGTAACCTAACCTAAAGACTTTCAACGGATGGCCTTGGACACAGCCTTTCAGTTATCTCCTGAAGCTCCTGCTTTACAAAGTTGTTCCTTCCACAGGTGGAAGCACCATTTTAAAAGGGGATGAAATCCAGAGAGCCTAGCTCTCTCTTCTCCCCTTTGCACCCCCCATACCCAACTGAAATCTCACAAAACTAAACAGAACCCACAAACATTTTCAGATCCAACCCAGAAGACAGTCAAGCAGTAGTCACAAGTGCTTTGAATGTCTGAACATCCTTTCATCTGAAAGCATGTTTCAGTGTCCCCTATGGATGTAATGCTAATTGCTCCTCTCTACAGATGAATCCCGGGAGAGACTGAGAACAGAAAGAAGCAACGAGTATATTATCACTGTGTAGTTACTAAGTTTGTATCCTGGTTTGGGCCAGGACAGAACCAATTTTCTTTTAGTAACTTTGCTTTTTAGTTAAGTCTCTTCTGAGAAGCTGCACTCTCTGAAATTAACTGCATGTTTTTCCAGACAGTAGCTGCTTCTAGCAGTGATAAGGCTCGGTGTTTATAGTTAGTGCTGGAACATCGGAAGCAATGGTATGCAGAAAGGCCCTTGCTTATAGTTATCCCTATGGAGACCAAGGTC
>VZSC01002994.1:863478-916501 GCA_013398225.1 Steatornis caripensis
TGGAGTCTCCTTCCCTGGAGATATTCAAAACCCGCCTGGATGCATTCCTGTGCAACCTGCTCTAGGCTAACCTGCTTTAGCAGGGGGGTTGGACTAGATGATCTCTAGAGGTCCCTTCCAACCCCTACCATTCTATGATTCTATGATTCTGTGATTCTTCTTGCACCTTTCCAGTGTTAAGAAAGAAGAAATTCCTTTTCCTCACCTGGGTGGCTGGCTAGAGATACATTCTGAGATACATCCTTCCAGCAGGTTAAGTCTGAACTCTGTCTTATATAATAAAATTAATCCTTTCTCAATACATTGACTTCTGGAAATCTCTTTCCTAATATGATCTCATAATGTATTTGTCTTTTTGAAGACCATATCACATTGGTGGTAATAGACAAGCTATGACTAACTTGTAAACATAAGATGTTCTGTCATTTCATCACTAAGGAACGAGCGGTAATGTATGAGGGAAATGAATGACCTGTTTTGTGTAATTTAATGTCATCTCATTTCTACGAGTCAGGGCCCCATGGTAATCCAATTTTTCCTGTCTGATGTTCAATACCTCCTCTGATTTGCTAATGGCTGCAAACTATGCAACAAATTTCATCAGAGCACCAGATTTCTGAGCTAACACCATTAGTGAAAATATTTGACAAAAGAAGTCCAAAGACAGATCCTGAAGAGCTCCATTAGCCATCTCCTTCTAGGCCTTCTCCTTCAGCAGAATGTCCTTTGTCATTTTCAGATGGTGCTCAACCAGCTAAGATCAAAGTAATAGACAAATTGTTGTCCGAATCACACCACTTTCTTAAATAGGAAATACACTATACTATCCTCAAATCTCATTAAACCATTCAAGACTAGAAGGGGTAGCTTTTTAAAGAACCTTGCCACTGGATTTAAGTCAGTTATTTTCCTGTTGACTGTGTACTTTCCATACCTATGCACTTATTCATATTAACGGTCTTGTCCTTACTGTACTTTCAATAAGAATGTGTATGAAGAACAGAGACCAAGATATTATTTACTGCTTGCTCGTGTATCAGTTATCTCTAGTCCATACCATCTCAATACATAGCAACATAATTTCTTTTGTGTATTCATTTTCATTTCCACAACTAAGCAACATTTTACCATTTATTTTTGTAAACATTGCAAGTTCTTTCTGACACAGATTGATGTTTTCTGACTGTTTTTGTACTTCCACATTTTGATCTCCAAAGCATAACTGTTTTGTGGTTGAGGCTTTTTTCCTCACCTCGTTCTCATTCGTAATATTCTTGTGGAAGTTATTCTTATCTTAAGTTATTCTTAATCTTCGAAGCTCATACTTACAGGTTTTTCCCCTCGACTGGGATGTAAATAACGGGATTTATCAGCCCAGATGTAACTGTGGTCTGGATAAGGGTTAACCAAAATCATAAGAGCTGATTGTGTCATATGAAGTAATGCAGGACTAGGTACAAAAGGGAGGTAATAGCTATCTTAATTCCCTAAGTAAACCCCTTCCTCCTGTTTTAGAATAGCAAGAAATTCTATTCCTTTCCAGTATTTTATATGCCTGTGCTACAGCAAATTTCTCTCTTAAAGTTTGTCCTATCAATCTAAATAACTAAGGCCTTTGATTTTAAATGAGTCCACTAATGATCAGTATATGCAGTTATTGGATTCATTTGTAATAATCTCTGTCATAACAAAACCAAGTCTAAACAGCATCAATTGTTATTTGTTTAGGGACTTTTGAATAAAAAAAACCCAAACAACTCTTATTCATTGGATCAAGAAATGTCTAGAACAAACTAATATTTAAGTCCTGTTACTCTTTTCCTTGGGGAGTTTACTCTGACTTTCTGGGCAGTGTTCATGTCTAACCAGGATTCAAAATTACAGCACCTCTTCTGGACTCTCATGGCCAAGTATCTCATTTTCAGTTTTTTGAGTTCGTTTGGGGTTTTTTTTGGTTTGTTTTGTTAGTTCAGGGTTTTTATTTATTTATTTAATGGAGGCACTGGTAAAGCAGTGTGGAAGTAATGAAATGCCAAGTACTTTCTAACAACACAGATTGCAAGGAAAAGGAGGGAGGGGCATGACACATTTTCCCTTACCCTTTTCTTCAACAATGCAGTAGTTTTTAGGGTGCTCTGGCACATTTCTTCTCCTGCCTAAGGCGGCAGCAGTCTGCCTTTCCTACTTCTCTGGCCACACTCTAGTTAGAATACTCCTGAGCGGAACACCATCAAAAAAGATTCTTCAGTCTTAACATCTAAGTCATTCTCCTCTCTGAGAAGAGGAATGTGACTGCCGTTTCCCACTCTAATGAACATTTAATAATTATAATTATTGTGTTCAATAGGCAATGACACCGGAGTCCCAAGCAGATGCCCAATGTACAATACTCACACATAACAAAGTTTTATTTTATGTAGAATTGTACTAAGACCTGTCCACAGGATGGGGTTGAATGTGAGCTGTGTACATTTACCAGATTTTCCCTGTCCTCCAGTTTTCATTTGGGGAAAGACAGGCATCATTGTATTAGGCTTACTGGATCAGACCCTGGAAGTAAAATCACTATTTCATGAATTCCATTTCTCTGGTGTGAGATGACAAAACACATCAGAATCATGCAGCAACCTCCAGCAGTACAGCAGAAGCAGTCGAGTATGTTGTGGATAGTGGAGGGGAGTGTGTGTGGAAGGGGAGGTCCAAATGCCAGAAACACCTAAATACCTTTTCAGGCACCTTCACTAAATGTTTAAGTGTTTAAATTCCCCTGGAGAGGCTTTCCCCTTTCAGTTTTGCTTGGCTGTAGTTCTTTGTTTATGCATCCAAAATTTTACTAAGACTTATATGAGAAATACCACTAAGGTCTATTAAACAGAGGGTTCCAAGGATTTTTCTTTTGTGCAAGGTTGTTTTTAACATAGATCTGTTCTGCAGTTCATCTCACCATGTGGTCCACAATAACCCTGCTGGCACACCCAAGAGACTCATTTCAGAATGAATGAATCCAATGCTAATAAGAAAATTTCCTGGTGCTTTCTAACTGTCCGTGCCCTGCTCAGTTGTACCAAGTAACGGGTAGTAAAGGACAGAAAAGAGGGTAGGGCAGAAAAGCTATGGATGATGAATAACAACCCTGGGAATAATTTCCTGTTTCTCTATAATCATGAAGGTTTTGCAATAGCTTGTTTGCTTGTTAGCAGTTGCTCTCACTTGTTTACTCTGGAAGTGTGAACCATTAAGAAGAGTGAATTCAACCCCAAGCCTTTACCCTGAAATTAATCTGAAACCTTCCTGAGATCAGGAAGAATTCATGACTTATTTGAATGTTTTCATTTCTGGGAAACTTCAGCAGCAGGGCTTGGGAGACTAGAGCTGTCAGGATGCAATCTTGCATTGAGAAGGCTACAATAACTTCACTAAGCTTTGGAAAAGCCTTTGTGTATAGTGCAGTTAAGGGAACTCAGAAATCAGCCTCCAAGTTTCCAAGTCAGTGGAAATGATGAAATGTAGTGTAATGTTACCTCTCCGGTTTGAACAGCTCACCTTGCCATACTGCAAAAACAGCCTTTTAGTGTGCTTAATAAAAATCCTATAACTCTCTGGTTAATCGCTAATAGGAAACTTGCTTAGGGAGAAAGTTTGCATCTTTCCTCATGTCTATGGTAGCATTCTTTGAGGCTTGGAGCATGAGATTTAAGGTGCTGGTACTATGATCTCTTTTTTGCTTGCCTTTTCTTCCTTCAGCTTCCAAATAAAACTTCTGAAGCACCAACCAGAGAAGATGCGTGGAGGAGTTAGCTGCATGCTGAGACAGCACAGGTCTGACTGTGCTAAAGCTGTCATTTTGACTTTTTGGCAGGACCTTTGATAACCATACAGAAAGAAAAATCTGTACAGTTTATAAGTTGGCAAAATAACTGGGTGCTAGATTTTGTTCAATGGCTGTAAATGTCCCAGAAACCAAAAGGAAGGCACATTGGTTTAGATTAACATAGAAATTAGTATCTATTTAAAGAAAATAAACAAAATACAATTTCGTATAGAGTAAGAATATTTCTTTTGGTGCCTCTGTTAAGGAAATGGTTTCACTTCTGGGTTTACCTTTTCATTTAAACTTGAAAAATATGGGTGGTTTTTGTTTATAAACAAAAATATAATTGTCATGTTTTTGAGAAGTGGCAGAAAAGAAGAGACAATTTGGGAAGTTTGATACTTCTTACTCCTTTCTGGGAAGTTGAAACTGCCAAATTTGATCCAAAGAAACAAATACTTCCAGCTTCCACAAAACAGCACAGTTTGAAACTCTTATTTGTTAACATTTTTTTTTAAAGTGCAACTGTAATTTCTTCTGTAAAATAAGTTTTTTTTTTTTGTGATTGGTTTTAGATTCCTAATTCTTTTTTTCTGTTTGAGGTGATAACACAGTTTTCTGATTTAACAGACAAAAAAGCATGTGTTCTGGTTCAGAAGGAGGAAACAAGAGTTAGGACCTTGGCTGAGATGAGCAGTCTTGTACTAAGAAGCGAGCCCTAGACAGCTGAATTCTTCCATCAAGTCAGTGCATGTAACTAAGCACCAATGTGCCATGCTATAACAGGTCAGTGAAATAAGCCAACACATGCAGAAGACTTGGAACAGGTCTGGGGAACTGTAGATCAGACAATAAGTAGATTTGTAGTAAATATTTCACCCACTTCTTAATTCAGTGCTAGCTGAATTAAAGCTAAGAGCTGAATTAGAAAGGTGTTTTTTTGAAGTGAAGAAATAAAAACCAAGTGTTTACAGCTAGGTGGTGCCATAGGCTTATACATTCCCAACCAAACTGGTGATGTTTTATAAGAGGATTTCCATTCTACACATGATATTTTATGAAAGGAGGCTGTGATCTGGGAGTCGGAAACTGCTTCACAGAGTCTGTTTTGCTCTTTGTAGTACTGCAGGAATAGTAGTCACTTCAGAATTACTTCCTGTCCAATGACACTCCCCAAATCAACGAGAAATTACAATGAGACCCCTTCATGCGCCAGCAGAATTGAGGTAATAATGGGGAACTTCAGTGACAGAGGAAGAGGTGTGTTTCCTGACAAATAGTGAAGCTCTGTATGAGCTCTTCACCAAATTCATGCATACAAGTGGTAGACATGAAATAAGATCTGCCAAAAACACGTGGCAGGTTGTCTTGCTTGAACTGGAGTTGAATGATATGAAATCCTACACTCGTAATTTGCTTTAACACTCAGGGTCTTTAGCTAGTTGTGCTCATGCAATTACATGCTCTAGTGATTGCCTTCTGGATGCTATATTTGGATTTAATTCTTCACCCTGAATAGTTATCCAGTTACTTTTCCTTGACTCCCCTAAACTCCACCAAAATAGCAAGTATTTTGTGAAGAAACTCCCACAGAAATCTTATGTAGCTGGGGAAAACAGCAAGCTAAGTACATTTATAAGGTGAATTTTCCAGATGGTGTGCTTTCATACCATTCCTGAGGTTCACAGAACTATTTTAGTTGAAACTTTTCTGTGTTTCCTAACAATTTAGATTGAGGTTAACTTCTAATCTTATGTAGCACGGTATAAGTGACACTGAATTCAAATGCATCATCACTACATGAATGCATTTGACAGAGATTTCAAACTATGTGGCTTACTAGCTTGAACCCAATAGAAAAATCTGAAGAGAAGCAAAACAATTATTAGAAGGCAGAGTTCAGTTGACCTAGGCAATGTGGTTTTCTTGAATGTCTTTCCATAGAGCACATGCATGTCTCTAGAAGTCAGGTTCATTTTCTCTGTTGCTCTGGATCTTACTGCAGTTTGCATGTTCACAGTCCCTTCGGAAGTTGTACATTAACAGACTAGGAATGGCACTCCATCTGAATTGAGACTTGCCTGAAATATAGGTGCCAAAAAGTCCAATGAGCTATTGAGACCATCTGTCTTCAAGTGCTACCTAAAAATTACGCCTCTGTTTTGGGCTGCAAGAAGGACCCTTAGCATCTAACCTTGAAATTACCAAGTGGATTAAAATCTAGGATTTCCCCCTGCGCTAGAAGTGTCTCACAACTGAGTTTCTTAGGTAGGATGCTTTTCTACTACTTTACGCATTTCATTCTCCCCTTATGAGGGAGAGCTGTGTTCATTCCTCCTCTTTCTACTTCTATCTCCCTCCCCTTGAGTCACCATAACATGTGGAACCATATCATCAGAGGAAAAACAATTTATCTTACTGCAAGTAATCCGTTCCTTAGTGTTCAGTACACTCTTTACACTTTAATAAGTACAAGTTGTATATCTCGCAGTAAGAGGGCTGTTGTGTTTATTCTGTGGTCTTTACTTATTTGTGCCTTGATTATGTAGTTCTTTCTTATAGTGACATTTGCAGTGAAAATGTGTACAGAGGAATTGTATGGAAAATTGTTACTTAGTGCTTATCTGTACTGTGTCTTGTTTATTTTTGTGCCTGTACCAGTCAAAACTCCCTGGATGTAAAGGAATGACTAATGCCATTAGAAACTCCACTATTATCACAGGGAACCTGAGGCAGACAGGCTAGATATAGGAATGAGGAAGGTTTCCATTAGTGCTTCTCCTACTCACACTTGCAAACTAATGTGTGACAATCAGGTACCTCGATGCCTCAGTGAAGGCCAAATCCAGTGGTTTTTAGTCAGCCTCAGGAGATGTTGTGCATACAAACCTAAGAATGCAGCCCTTCACATGTTGTAGTGGGATGCGGTACCTATCTGTGAGCTGTGACAGGCTGCCCTGCCTCTCTTTCCTGAGCTAGCTATGCAAGGATGGCCTCTACCATGGCCAGAACACACACGTGAGTGCCATCCTGCCAGGCCCACTTACGCATCCATCTTTGAGGTGGCAAGCTGATGAAGTGTCAAACAGAGCATGTATTGATCCTCTCTTGGAGCCTCTTTGTCAATGGGTAGCCAGTTATTCATCAGAGGATGATGCTTTGGTTTTCAACAGAACTGTTTTTCTAGTTCATCATACAGCCAGGTGTTGATGAGATGACCGGGTCATTCGTTATCATAGAATCATAGAATGGTAGGGGTTGGAAGGGACCTCTAGAGATCATCTAGTCCAACCCCCCTGCTAAAGCAGGTTAGCCTAGAGCAGGTTGCACTGGTTATGCCTGGTCTTTCATAATGCAGTGCTTTGCACAGGCCTTTGCCAGCTTGTTTGAAAGAGTTAATTGTACATGTAAAGCTGTCAATACAGAACAAGTCAGTTCAAGGTGCTCAAGAACAAATGGACTACGATGGTTATTATGTTCTCTTTTTTCTTAAAAAAAAAAAAAGAAAAAAGATCAGGGAAGTCTGCTGGCTATTGTGCCCTGTTAATGATCTTTGTTGCTGCTCTTAGTATGATATTAGATTAATTTTAACTCATTTTAAGTGGAGCTGGCCAAAAGCATTGTGGCATTTCAGTGTGAGCATAGGCAGTACTCTTTTCCCTGCTGCAGTGAAATGGTTGGAATATCTGTAAATATTAGGAAGCCTTCAGGGCTAGCATGCAGAAACCTAACATGGGATATGCTGAGGTAGTAATCCAAACACTAATTGGAAAGTAGATACCTTAAATAGAACAAGAGCAGTCCGTATAGCTGAATGCCAGAGATTTATTTTCCCCAGCACAAGAGCTTCAAGGCATGACAGATATAACTTGCCTTGCTCCATCCAGCATTTGGGAGTACTGTGCACTGTGCAGCATAAGCAGAATTCAGACTGAAGAGTTTCTTTGTATCCCATCTTGTCTGCCGCAACACAGAGGCAGCTGTCAAGATGACCAAAGAACTGTTACAAAACCATAAACTAACCGAAAGCAAAGCCACACAGACTGTATTTCTGGCCTCAGGGATACAGTGAGAACAGGCAGCATCCAGGTATAGCACATGAAGTCATAACTGTTGTGTCCTTCTTTGCTTACAAGGACAAATATTTGAAGTCAGCAATAATGGAGTTGTTGAAAGACTTCAGAGAATGTCTGCTAACCGGGTAGGCACAGGTGAATCAATTGTGTGTCAATAGTCCTTCAAAAGACCACCAAAAGTCTGTAAAAAGCAGTTTCTGCTCAAAGGATGGTGTGCAAACACACAAAACCAAACAAAAAACCTACCACAGAGATGGAAAAACACTAGAAGTTGCTCGCATGATAGGATTCATAAGAAGTGATAACTGTTTAATTTGTACAGGCAGCCAGTTTTTCTGCCTCCTAAAAGAAATCTTTCTAGAGAAGCAGCAAATGTTCTTCCACCTTTCTGGCACACCTTTTGAAAGCTATGACGTTACTTCTCTTAAATCTTCTGTATTTTCTGTCCTGCTAGAACCCTGAGTTTCCAATGAACTGTGCAAAGCCCTCGGGGAATTTTATACACTTTTTGTAAATGCATTCAGAAGTTTGCTCCATATATATGTTATTAACTTCTACTTTCTCTCTACTACCTCAGTGCAACACCTTTCTCTACCATCATAAGAGAGCTGAAAACTTGTCTGTATCTTTCCATCTCATCAGCTGAAAAAAATTTCCTAACTTTCTCGACTGCCTGGCTTTTCATTTCTCCATCCTTCTACCCAATTTAAATTCATAAAGCACTTTGAGATCACATTTACAAAGACACTCCACAGGATACCTCTGTATTGTGTTCGTGTTCTGTTCATTCATCAAATACTCGCCCACTCCATTTGGAACATATACTATTGAGTTTCTCCTTCCTTTCAAAACACCAGGACATAAAGAAAGAGAACCTGCTTTTTAAAGCTCAAATGTTGGTGTGTTTTCAACAAGACACTCCACATTATTTGGATGGTTTCTCCTGTTTCTCAGGAAGGTTTACATCAACTGGAAATGAAAACAATGTAAAGCTTCAATCATTGAGATGGCGACAAAAATTGAAAGACATATAGAAACCTTTCAAAGACGGTAATAAATGAAGTGACACTTATCTCCTGTCATTTGAATGACCCTACCAGAAATCTAACATATTTTCTGTGCCCAAATCTTGATTAGAATTTTATTTTAAAGAGAAAAAAACCAATAGTCAGATTTTGAATGCTCCTTGCCTTTTTTTCATTCCTCCACTCCCCTCCCCTGACTATATGAAAACAATTTCCAGCATCACATTTTTGTATATGATCTTCCCTTCTGCCCCCACATGTGCATCATGTTATGTTAAATTCCCTGGGATCTGTACACCCTGGAAGTACAATAATAACTCAATATTTTATTTGTAAGTGTGGTATTTATAAGTGTGGCAAATGCATTTACCATTATATTATGTCAGCTGGACTAGTTCATTTCATTTCACCTCTTTTTATCTATAACTCTCAAGTTTTGTTTCCATCTACCCTCCAATTATGGCAGCTGCCTCTAATCACACTATCTTTTGCTTTAATTCTCCTGTGGGTACACAGGAGTCCATAATAAGCTTATCAGAAGCAGTTGTTTGTATTCCTGTTATCATTCATCTACTGATGGCATTTTACTTTTAAATAAGGGGACTGGTCAGTGTGGCTTCAGCTTTGTACAGCATGGAGAAGTTTGCAAGTTATCCTATACTGCATCTTCCATCTTTATCTTGCTGCACTTTATTTGAGTCCAGGAATTTCCGTTATGGTTGTCTAGCATACCTCAGTTGTGATTTGTATATTTCTGTTCCATATGTAGTATTTTTATAACTTCATCTGACTGAAACAATCTATAAGCTGTTTTAACCTTCCTCTCCTGTAGACCACAACTATCATCTCCATTGTAGAGCTGGAGAACCAAGGCAGAATAGAGAGCAGAGGAATGTCCCTATAAACCCAGGGGGAAAAAAAAAAGCAGACTTATGTGACCAAATGCCTTGATCATGGTCCCATTTTCTTCATAATGGAAACATGGGCCATCAAGAAGGTAGTACACAGAATTTGTTGACATTTCAAATAAAATGGTTTTAGTGAGCTGCTCTCAGTAATGAAATGATCAGCAAATGAGGCAGCAGAAATGAAAACTGCAAATAAGCAAAAGAGGAAGCCTGCTAATAGCCAGGCTTTGTGTTTTAATAGAAGAATGCCACGAGAAATGACTAGCTGACATGACAGAATGGGATGGGAGTAATGCAGATTTAGACAGAAAGCAAGAAGTGCAAGGCAGAGTACAATAGTCTGAATATATAAAAGCCATCTAAGTTAGTAATTAGAAGGAAGAGAAAATACTCAGCTTTGATGGTCAGAAATGGGATATATGATAGTTTCTTACATAAATTTGTTAGTTCAGAATATTCCTTATTTCTATGTTAATACATCTTATGTTTTCCATATTGTTTCTCTCCAGATTAATGGCTGACACTTAGAAAGGTAGAAGTCAAAAATGTATTTTACTTTTGAGTATTCTAGGAGTTACCATCAGCTGACTTAAAATTCCCCTGCCAAAGCACAGTCTGACCTAACATAACTTTGAATGAATATCCCTAGAGTTACTTGTTGCATATTTAACTTACACTGTCATCTGTCACCACAATATTTGGGCCAGGACTATATGTTGAAATGTATCAGCCTAGTGTCCTAAATACAACTTAAATTAAAAAAACAAATTGAAAGAATGAAGCGGAGAAAATATTTTTAGCTGGGTACCATTTATTCTGTTCTATACTAATCACTCCCTGCTTTTGTTAATTGACTCATTTTTATCACTGTGCTGTTAAACTCGTGCTGCTTCATGCTCTGTGTGACCAGGATCTAGCTTGTGTTAGTCACAGAATCCCACAGTTCAGAAGTAACTGAAATTCAAGAACATTCTCCCCCTAAAATAAACACGTATTAATGTATCCAAATTTGCAATAAGAGAGGGAACAAGCTTGATTTTGATGCAAATTCAATGAAGTCAATGGAATGACTCGTGCAAAATCCAGCATGCAACCAGAACAGGACTCCAGAGTACTAACAATGATTATTTCTTCATCAGATCAAAGTCCCAGAGTACACTGCACTGCTGTTTGCTCACGTCTTGGTCCAGATTCCTTTTGAGGGTAAGTCCAGTGATGTCATTAGTATTTATCACAAGTTGTAACAGTAGGAATGCATGCTTACGGAATAATGCACAGTAATTTACAAAACCACTGTGCAAAGTTCAAAAGATAGATTGCAAAGTTTCAGTGGGCACATGCATTTGAATTAGGAGGATTCACAGAACACCTTTTCCAAAAAGGAAAGAAAGCATCCCCTAGACTTTCCATTATAGGCACTGATTCCGGAAGACATTTAATGAATGTTAAGGATTTAAGTTTCCTCACTGAAGCCAATTGGCTTGGCATAATACTTAAAACTATAGACATGTTGATAAGATATTCCCTAATCAGATCTATTTTACCCACAATATGTATTTGCGGTTTGCAATGTACTCTTGAATCTGCTTGTATATGGTAGGTTAACAAAAGCCATGTAGTCAGTAAAACACTTGAACGCAGGTTCTTTTTCTCTCCTATAACGAAGTCAAGATCACAGCTAAATGTTTAATGGCATACCATTCAAAAAATCAACCCAAACCCACCATTAGAAGCATTAATTTGTTCCAAAGTAAAACTGAAGACAATTGCAAAGACAGGCCCCCTTGTTTATATGTTATTGAAACGGTTGAAATTATTTCAATAAGAATGTAAGTATATCTTGAAATGTCTTGCATCTTTGCTCGTGTCTTGTGATTCATGTGCTTTATCAAATATCGCACCTCCTACATCAATTTGTACTGCTTATTGTTGCTGAAAAGAAGCTATGGGATTCCTTCTAGTATACCACATGGTGGAGGAGTGAGCAACAAACCAAAATCGTTCCAACCTCCAACTCTCATACAAGACCAATTAGCTGGGAACTATCCTTGGACTGTAGCTTCTCCTTTAAGCTAGTGATGAAGCGGATTCCACATTTCTAGACTGCTTGGTCTAGCTCTTCATTAGTCTGCCTCATAGCATGCAACTCCTTACAGACAATCTGAATCTCTGCTAAAAATAAACTCAGCTTTCCTCGCTTTCCCTTGCTATATATAGAGAATCATTTATTCATTAGAAAGTTCATATCTCTCTTTGCATTCTTTTTAAAAGGATGAAAGCAAATAATATCTGTGAAGATTTCCTCATAGTTGTTATTTTCACAGCCTGAAATTGTCCTATTTCACCTCCTTTAGGCTCTTCACCACAACTATCTTATTTGTTTTAAGATTGTCAGTGGTTTTGTGATTGCTTGTAACATTTTAGCCGAATATCATGTTTGTTATAAACAACAAAAAAGGACTTGACTCACTTAATCTGCCTGTGTTATCCAGGATTACAAACAGAATGGACTGACTTTTGTAAGAAAGGAAGAAGGCGGCAGAGGAGGTAGAACAGGGATGAAAAAAAATTCCTATACTTAAAAGCTGTATTCCAAAATGTGCTACTGCCAAGAGCCACAGGGCACACGTACGGGACAACCTGGTTTTCATTTGGGTGGCTTTCACTTGCCTCACCAAAGTACAGGGAATGCGCAAACTGGTGCATAGTCTCACGATGTGGTATCTACCTCTATTTGCAGTTCTGTGATCTGATATGTGTCGAAGACCTTGTCTGTGCTATTTACACATTGGACCTGTTAGGAAGTCTCAGTTATGTACTTGAAAGATTGTGTGAAGGGCTTCCTATTCTCAGTACAGCAGACAAACCTGCTACATAGTCTACATACAAACACAAAACTAGGATTAGACCTTTTATCCCTTATCTCTAGTGTACAAGCCCTTCCTGTCAGAACTAAGAGACAACCTTGATGGCCAGATTTAAAAGTGCTCTTGGTGCCGGGGTAGGAGGGGACGTCACTTATAATTAGAAAGATGACATCATTCTACAGCCATGGGGAGAAAGTCTGCTAAAGCTGTTTTATCTTAGCCTGTCCACTGCATGAATGAAAAAAACTATTTGTTCTGGATTGTGCCCAGAATATGCCTTTCTCCAACACCTATCATAGAACTTCAAAAAACATGCATTTGTGTCACTAGGTCCTAGGTTATCCCTACATGACCTGGGACTTTTGCTCTCAGGCTAAGATATAAGCAGAAGATATTGAAGACAGGATGATATTATTAGAAGCACAAGCAAGCCAGCAGACTTTGCTTTATCTGAATTGTAGTGATGCATCTATCCCCACATTTTGTCATCTTTCACATGTTGTGAATAAAGCAGGATCGGCCTTGAGAAGCGCCTGTTTATCCTGTAAGATAGCAATGCTTTGAATTTCTATACAGACCCACATCTAAGGCTTTCAAAGAGCTTTGCAAATGTTAATCCATTAAGTATCAGTGTAAGGCATTCCCATGAGGCAGGCATTTTTAATTACCTCCATTTTACAGAGCAGAAGCAAGCAAGATCTAACCACCTTATTTGTAAGGTAATACAGCAAATCAGAGCACAACCAGGGAGAGAACCAATGAGTTTTGACACTCAGCTCTGCTGTAAAGCTCTCTCCCTTTCAGCATTTTCGATAATTTTTGTCTAAAAAACCAAAGAGGGAAGTTTCAGTAAGGGGCTAAACTGGTTAGATTTTGGCATGAGGTTACACCACAGAAGAACTAGACAGAATCTTTGCCCTGTGGATCAATGGTCAGACTGCTGCCCTGACTGTCATCAAGCTGCAGGGGAAAAATAAAAAAAATAACAGAAGAAAAAAATAAAAATAAAAGCAGTATCTACCCAATTTCCCTATGCGATAATGTAGGAGTAGGCCTCACTTCCTCACCTGAGGCAAGTAGCACATATGTTTGGAACCAGTCCATCCACTGGACAGCAAGCCTGCCATCAAGAAACACTGGCATCCTGTTCTCATCCAGGTTCTCCTGTCATGACCTTCTTAAACAATCTTTTTTTTGATGCTGTTGTAGAACAACATTCCGATCTCACTCTTACAATCACACTCTCTCCATGCTATTATCAGGAGTTTCATATATTCCAGAGGAGGCACAAAGTATCAGAAGGCAACACATAATGCTGTTTGTGCTTTTACAGGAAAGGACACAAACCAGTTTTGATGAAGAAATGGGTCTGGGTTTTCCTCTTCTAATAGAGCTACTGCACGGTTTCTTTTCTTTGATATTTGTTTTCATAATCTTCTGGAAAAGTAGATGCTCACATGTATACAAACAACCTTCTCTCTTCCCCTAAGGAGAAATTGCCCTACAGAGCACCTATTTGAACATTCATAACTACTTTCTTTTTTCCTGAACTCCTCACCCAGGTCTGTGTGATGGATAAAAAGATGCTGCTTCGTATTTGAGATTATTTGAAACTGATTAGCAGAGTAGTCAAGTTGGAGTTACAAGGAGAGGGCAATATATCAATAATAAGGTTATGCACAAGTCTTCCTGAGATAACCCCTGAATAAGCATGGACAGTTATGGGTAGGATGGGTAGGTGTACTCCTGCCCATGCGAGTGGGATATTCCTGTCCAGTGATCTTACCAGTGACTTTTTCTTTTTTTTCCTTAGTATCCTGGAGCAAGGACACAAATCCTCTTCTCAGGTTTCATCCTAGCAGGGACATTCAGCATTAAAACAGACCTCTTAGTAATGTTATTCTTTGTAATAATTCTGAATAATCTTACCCTTTATTATATCAAACATTATCTTAAATCTCTTTATCTTCCTCAAGTAGCTTTCTGTGATTAAATCACTAAGCACTGAATAGCTATAATCATTTTTTCTTTTAGGTCTATGTCGTGATGGGTCTCTCGGTCCTACCCAGAACCCTTTAACTTTGAAATTAAATCAAGCACTCTAGTTTGCATACCACCGCTGTCTCTCTGAGGCATTTGCCATCAACAGTATCATAATTTGCCATCAACCTGGACTCTGTAGTCTGAATAAGATAGATACATTCCATGTCTCACATCTCATGCTGCTTTTTAGCATGGCAAAGAGCAATCTACTGATAGTGACATTTAAATGGAGCAACATTTGTTAAAATTAGTTGCTGGAAATGCAAATCTATGATCACTTGGAAATTTGGGGCTTCCTTGTTGTTGTTCATTATGCCAGAGAAGAAACACATCCACACAAACCTATCTGCTCCAAGAACAAATAGATAGCCCTTAAGAGAAGTTGTACTAATTGCTGGTAATAATGCAGCTCTGACGGAATTAGCCGTCACTGCTCACCTTTACTCTGCTTACCTTTTTCAGCCTACGCCTCTTTGATCTTCCTTGCCGCAGACTTGAATTAGTACCAGAACCACTACTTAGATGTTTTTACTTAGGTAATGGCAAACACCAAGCATCACAGCATTTGTATGTTCGTGGGCAAAGAATGACCAACAACATTTCGTTTGGTAGCTAGGATCCAATGGACACTAGGCGTGACTTCCCTTGCACAGAAACGCGTTCTATCACTGCATGATGCATTTGCTAAGGGGCTCCAAACATGTTTGCATATTAGACTATCTGCTGTCTAATAAGCATATTGACCACATCTTTGGCATAGGTCTTGCCTGTTAGCTTTAGAGGACACAAATGCAGTTTTGGAAAATTGTGCATATACACTGATCGTAACTCTAACCTTGGTCAGGTGAACTACAGACTCATTTCTGCTGATGTTACTGAATTCGTTGTAGATCTCTCCAGCAACTGACAGCTTCCCTACTAGTTCCCATGCATAATTTTGATGATCAGTTCAGCCCAGGTCTGAAATATATGTCGGGGGCTGCTGAGAAAAACAGCAGGCTATCAAGGAACTAAAGTATGGCATAATAGAGACATAAGAGGACTGAACCGAAATTCTGTGTACTGCCATCATTCTACCACTTTCTAACTTTGCACTGCGAAGTTGTAACCTTAATAAAATGCTTTTCACTTATAGTGTGTAAATCTAATTTACAATCAAGAGAGAAGTGTACTTGTTGCTTTCCCAGCTATGGTATTTAAATCTGAGAGCTTGTGCTTTATCTTGTACTACAAAAACCACGAGATGACAGTTCAAACCTGGGGAGCTCTGGAGAGTCCTTTGGGGGCAGTGATGGACATAGAAGTGACAATGGGTTTACGTTTATTTATTTGTCCTCCCTGCTCATCTC
Source organism: Steatornis caripensis (assembly GCA_013398225.1). NCBI lineage: Eukaryota > Metazoa > Chordata > Aves > Caprimulgiformes > Steatornithidae > Steatornis > Steatornis caripensis. Next base: position 879,558 of record VZSC01002994.1, read on the forward strand.
TGTCCTGTGTTATTTCCTTTTACTAAAATGTCTGTTTCTACGCATGAATTGCCTTTCCTTTTACCTTGGTTTCCTTCAGAATTTTAATTCTGGGGCTCTCTTTTATATGTTTACTCAATGCTTGGCACAACAAAGCTCTGATCTCAGCTGGGCCCTCTGGAAGCTTAAATTTTAACTGTTGCCTGCAAGATTCAGACTTTAGAAAGAAACCCCTTGCAGTATCGTTTTAGGCCATACAAACAATCCCCTTAGAAAAGTGCTTAATAGTCTGCAAAATGATCACTGTTAGCCAAACTATTTGCACTTACATGGACATGTAATGTATGAGGGTACATATGTGGCTATGGCAGCTACACTCCATCTACTGTGCTTCTGTACTCAGAGAGACAGTTTTTGTGGGAGTAAGCAGCATTTCCATATTGTAAACACTCAATTTTTAATATGGGCCATTAATCATGCAAGAAAAACCGAGGCAGAAATCCACATTTGGCTTTGTATCCCATTAACCACAAGGCTAGTTGTCCATTTTTACCACCCAGTTAGGATGGGTCTGCTCTATCGCCGACTGTGAATGGATGCAGAGGGCAAACGATCACATTCCTGTGTTCCTCCAACAGGCCTGCTACCTGTCACTGTCATTTGGTGGTGATGATGAAGCAACACATGCAGAGTTTTTAAGACACTGAACCTTTGTGACTGAGGCTGAAGGCTCGCTGCTCACCAGCGTTGGAATAGGTAACACTCTTCCCTCTATCACTCCTTATCACCTCCTCACTTGTTAATGCTGTCAGTTCATCTCCAAACCGCCAGCGTGAAGATGCAGTTTTGGCTGTGAACCACTAGATGCCCCAAGATCTCTTTGGTTCAATATTTCTTCCAACAACCAAAACTGTTATTAGGGAGAAGAAAGGAACAGCATCCTAGCTAAGCCGTGAGAACAATAGCATGTTCGCTGGTGGGGAATATTTTCCAGATTAAAGTAATAGCTGCTTTATAAATGTATTCAATTCAAGCAGTGAAAGGAAAGCAGTATACATGTTAGGGAATTTATCAGTATCTCTGTTGAAAGATGGTTCCTCAGGGCCATGCTAATAGAAGCCAAGAAATTAATATTACAGAGATGGAAATCTCTCAATTGCCCCAAATAATAGACAGTTCTGCAGAAATTTAGTATTTCTGCCAGAGTTATCCTCAGAAGTGTAGAGCACAATAAGAAACAGTTCATACAGTCAAGTTCTAGTATTATTGTGCAGTGGTATAAGCTAAAGTAATGCCGCTAATCTCAGTGGTGTTATTCTAGTTTACATCAGTGTTAAATAAAAGCAGGATATGACTCCTCCAGTACTAGAATTGTGCTGGATCAGAGCTCAAGCCCTGAAGGCATGGGGCACCTTTACCCAGATATAGCAAAGATCTTAAGTAGATGCTAGCCTTTAATTCTTTGCAGGGAGGCCCTTGCTGACTATGGCAGGAACACCCTTCTACTTAAGAACGCACGAGCTTTGCTCTGGCATGACCAAGCCCTTCAGCACACAGCAGCACAAACTGTGAAAGCGCTGTGATTCAGCAAGCAGGCCCTGCCTTACCAAACTGCTAAATCTAGATTATTAGTAGCTAACATGCAGCACGCTCGTCCTGCAGCTGAGAAATAACTGTGTTATGTATCTGCTTTTTTTAAGCATGACTTAATCCTCCATCTACTCAACGGGGACCTTGGGGCAGATTTTAGCGAGGTAAAGATCAGACATCAGTATGTCTTGACACTTAAAGATTATACATAAAAATTTGCTACATGTACCTTCAGCTCAGGTAGAGGGTTCTGTATAAACTAGTGGAAGCCGAGAGAGCTTCCCTGACTTCCCTTGGCTTTCTCATGATCTGGCACTCTGCCTAATGAGGGGGCATTCTTCTTTCATAATACAGGTGCTTTTACCCAAGCATTTCAGCAGTTTTCACATAGTAAGACAATATTGGGAGGCCTGTTCTTAAAGTGGGGCTTGCAGCAATAAATTCTGCTGCTCAAAGATACCCAGGAAATTAGTACTAGAGGTGGAGAAATAGCAAAGTTGTCTGGACTCCTACGTTTTTGCTTTGAGTGCTACATGACCCTGCTACATTAGTACACCTGCAAAAGATTGTCCCTTTTTATTCTATGGCTTCTCCGAAGAGCTCTGTGAAACAGCTTGGAGGATACCCACTACAGAAGAAAACCATTCTGATAAAATAGATAAAACTGCTTTCAACTGAACAGTTGTTCCCCATTTCTACAAAAGCAATCATCATATTATAGGAAGCAGCTTTGTCTCCTATTGCAAAAAAGGACCTTGAGACAAGCTTGCCTGTGCCGAGCTTTAAGACACCAAGTCTCCTCCTCTCTGTTTTTTCTGGTATTAGCACACATTTGCTCTAGGCTGCAGCTTCAGAGGCTTGTAAGACCTCACTTTTCTAAGGAACTCCAACAATAAATCACTGGGCAAGTGGTTCTCAGAATTAGCTAACACAGAGACAAAGCTCAGCCAGGCACAACGTTGTTGTATGATCACTGTAATCAGGCTTACACTTGTGAGTTTATACATTATGCATCCACCCACCTGGATTCTTCTCAAAGTCTGACCTTTCTGAGTGTGAGGGGTGGAAGCAGCTTGGTGACCTGAAGACTGTATTATTTGCAGTATGACTCATAATGTACTGTCCCTTTGAGAAGTGTTATATTGAAATTGGACTTGACAGAGAGTGATTAGCTAATTTAGAAGTTGCTTTGGATGCACAGATATTGTCTATTTCCTAAAGAGTTCTTCAGTCCTGAATATGAATGCACTGAAAAGCTTGCTAAGTTGAGGCCTTATACTTGTCACATACAGAGACTAGATAAACTGAATTTCATGGAATCATTTAGGTTGGAAAAGACCCTTAAGATCATAGAGTACAACCATAAATGTAGCACTGTCAAGTCCACCACTAAACCCTGTCCCTAAGCACCACACCTACACGTCTTTTAAATACCTCCAGGGATGGTGACTCAACCATTTCCCTGAACAGCCTGTTTCAATGTTTGATAACCCTTTTGGTAAAGGATTTTTGCCTAATACCCAACGTAAATCTCCCCTTACACAACTTGAAGCCATTTCCTCTTGTCCTATTGCTTGTTATTTGGGAGAAGAGACTGACTCCCACCTCACTACAACCTCTTTTCAGGTAGTTGTGGAGAGTGATAAGGTCTCCCCTTAGCCTCCTTTTCTTCAGACTAAACAACCCTCAGTTCCCTCAGCCACTCCTCATAAGACTTGTGCTCTAGAACCTTCACCTGCTTTGCTGCTCTTTGAACACACTCATTTCCTCATACTCAGGGATTTAGACCACACTGTTCACAACCCTCCCTCTACTCCCCTCAACTTTTTCCTCCAGCTTTACTAGTATACTTCCCCCCCCTCCTTTTTTTTTTTTTTCCTCCTCCTCCCATAAAAGCTGAAGGGAGCTATAAGGTAGTGACAGCTTTATCCTTAAATAGCAGCACCACACAGAAGTTGCTGCTCTGTAAGCAGAACCATCAGCAAGAACTACAGATAGCATCTTAAGCCCAAAATGCCTGCTACCTTTTAGCTAAAGGATTACCTCTGTTCATAGCCACGGCAATAAAGTCTTAGCCATTCCAACCAAGGAAAGCAAATAAAGACTCACCTTTTTCCAGACCCACTCACCCATGTGGCACTGTAGAAAGTCTCATCATCACCCTCGCATAAGCCACTTCATAAAATCTGTTACTGCTTATAGAAGACCACATAGAGCATTTAATGGCCCTGGTGAGCAGAGCTCTTGTTAACTCAGGTGTTCCCTCTTTGGGATTTCATTTGACTATGGACACCTGATTTTATAAGAGCAAAAGCGAAGGGGGTGACTCAGAGTTCGAGGGTGCTTTCTGCATCAAAAAGACAGAGATACTAAAAGCAAAAATGAGGCAAATTTTGTTTGATACCGTTTACTACTAGGAAAGAAACGGTTGGGTTTTTTACTGCAGCTCTTGTGAAATGAGTGGTCAATGTTCATAGATTTTTCACTTACAGAGAGGGAGGTGGAAGTTCAGACCTTAGATTCTCATAAGTTTTAATACCAGAATGGACCATAGTAGTAGTTACTGTGTGGCTTTGTGTCCCAAACACGAGAGGGTTTGGGCTTCTGCTCCAATGTTAGGTAATGCCACAATCAAAGTAAGCTATGTGATCCTGTAACTTGATTATCTTCTCAAAAGCTTCACTCAGGCTTCAGAAAAAGCCTTTTTCCATTGGCATTTAACTCATTCTGAGTGTGCTGTTTTGTCTTTCCTGGTTGAGGTCTGCTCAGGCAGAACCTTTTCTCAGCTACAAATAGCTGCATTTTTTGCATGTATCTATGCTTCCTTTAAGATGTATTCATGTTTGCTATCAAGAAATAAGAGGACAGAGTCCAACTCTAATATTAGTTGGGAATCAGAGAGTAGGAACCCTTGCCTGCAGTAGGCACTGTTCTGGTGCAGTTGTAATGTCCACAGTAACATAGGCTGCATAAAGCATCTTGTCCATCTTTTATGGCTGTTCCTTAGCCAAGCGTAGCACAGCCCTGATCCCTTCTGGATGGCAAAAGCACAAAGGAGAGAAGCTACCTGTCTTTCTGATCAGTACAAAATGGAAGCAATTAATCTCTAAACAAGCGTAGGAGAAGGAATGCTGGAGTATTTGGAAGTGAGGGTCCCAAATAGCCTCACAAAGGAGTGGTTTTAAACTGAGTCCAAGAGGGTAGGGTGACGATAAATACATTAAGAGGGGACACCTTAGCAGAACAGCAAAAAATGAGAGCTGTTAGGTTATGGGATAGTTACCAAGGGATATGATAGAGGCTCTGTTACATAGGCCCTTTGAAAAAGCAGACTAGACAGAGTGNATACATTAAGAGCGGACACCTTAGCAGAACAGCAAAAAATGAGAGCTGTTAGGTTATGGGATAGTTACCAAGGGATATGATAGAGGCTCTGTTACATAGGCCCTTTGAAAAAGCAGACTAGACAGAGTGCTATTGAATATACTCCAGGGAACCATTCTGTCTCTGCAGGGAACCTGACTGTTACCTGGTTAACGGCCTGATTTTCTAAATGTATCATGTGCTATTTCTGACACAGACTCTAGCAAGACTTCTGTGTTTCGAACTCTTCAAGAAAATAACAGGGTATTGATCATCAATGACCTCATTCCAGTTTTTGTGGCCATGAAAGCTGTGTTGGATTTTTTTAGTCATGCAACATGCAGGAGATTCATGACTTTTTCTGGCTGTAGTAGAACACGGCACTCTTTTTGAAGGGCTGGTGTCCCACTGGCTTTTGCTTATATCTGAGGTAAAATAAAGTGCACCAGCAGAAACACCTGGTACCACCTGCCTCATCCGTATGGCATTTGAGCCACCATCTGCAGCTGCCTGGGGCTAGTAGAGCTGCCATGAGCAGAGGAGGTGGGCACGTTGCAGAGCCAAGCAGCCCCACGGAGCACAGAGCAGCAGGGCTACTTAGTTCTGCGAGATTTGCTCTGCCTGTCCTGGGCAGGGGATGGCACATGCTGTGGGCATTGTGATGCCAGTACTTCACTTAAATATTTAAATTTCATTTACTAGAGCAACAGGGGAAGCTGCAATTATGTTTTATAGGGAAAATTATTTTCCAGCATACAGCTTAATTTTTAATTTGTCAGATTTTTCCCTACTCTTTTCTCCTCCCTTAGCCATCGGCCCTCTTGAACCTCCATTTTTAATTCTCTTTTAATTTGCTTGAGTGACAGAGCAAAAAGAGGAGAGCTGGAGGTAAAAAGCACCTGACTAAACACTTCTTGCTTCTCTGTGGAACGTAGGCTTGCTTTTACAGAAGTCCTTTGCACCAGACCCTACAGCTCTAAAAACCCCCACTATTCAGATATACCCGCTCTGCTACGCGACTCTTCTTAGCACATATGATCTCGGGCTCCTTGTGGGCTAAGCAACATTACTTCACACCTGCATGGTAACAAAAAATAAATAAATCTGCAATGTAGTCAATAAATTAAAAGCGTTACAAACAGGCCAATTTCAGACCTATTTAAATTATGGGCTGCTAGTGCCTTGTATGGCAATACATATACACAGAGAGCAGGGTTTATGATGGCTTGCTGTGCACTTTAAATATCATGAAAACCAGTCAATTTTGTTTTGTTACAGTCTAAATCTCCCTTGGCAGTTCCTGCTACAGCCTAGTTCCCATTGTAACACGGGGCACTGAAAACGGTACAGCTGTTTACTAAACGGATTTAGTAAGAGTTTCTGTTAAGGACAATGGTTGTTAGCTTTTTCAAAAAATGTCAGTAGGTGATACAGAGCTTTAGAATTCAGTCACTGTGACTTCAGTCTGAGCTGATCTAAACGGATGTCTGCATATCCTAATGTGTATGATCTGGTTTGTTATGCTAGTCCTACAATGGTATCTGAGCAGTTCTGTGGAGGAATGAGCATGCTATACAATGTGAAGTATGTGCTGCTCCTGCCTGAAACTGAATTAATTTTACCATGTCTTTCCTTTCTTGCTTTCTCTGCCTTCCTAGAAATAATCCTGTAAAGCAGATCTGCAGGCTGCAGTATGCGGCAGGCACTGCTTGGGTGGTACCTAGGAAATATCTAGATAAGGAAAATTTAGTCTGAGCACCAAAAATATCTTTGATCTGGTGAACTGTGGATTCAGCAGAGTCTCAAGGCACATCTTGGGGCCTAAAATTGCAGAGTACTGAGCGTCTTAACTCCATGCAGCCTTCACACGATCAGCCCCAATGGAAGAGCAGAAATGTTGGCTATTCCTTTTCTTTTTGCGAACTTCACAGAAGTGAGTTCTGTGCTTAAGTGAAGAGCACAAGGGAACTTCACTGTTGTATTTGCAGGACTTTGCTCACAACAGTTTTCCTGACAGTGATGGTTATCTATGTGCATTCCACCTCTGCAGGAATCCTTCGAGAGCGTCACTGACAGAGAAATATAGGGCTCTGAAGGGTAAAGCTCTAGGGAGCAGCTTCTGGTGGGTTAGTTACACTGATCTTCAGGGAGCTTTAAGTCACTTGTTGAGTAGACATGAGTAGACTTATGCATTAACCAGAGGTGTCAGGCAGGAGAAAGCTTGTGAGTCTACTGCTCTGTGTCAGGGTGGATCTATGCTGCACTGCAGCAAGGCATAGCAGGAGTTAGCGTGCCTGGTCTGAAGCCATTTCTCTGGCTTCATCATATATGGTTTCTAGTTGTTGTCTCTTTAATGTCCCAGCCAGTATCAGAAGAGTGCAGCTGTGGATGTAAGGAATTGCCAGGAAAGCATAGCAATTTTTATAGCCACTCAGTGTTACCTGACTGTACATATGGCTGAGTCTGGTCTTCATTAACAGACATTTACAGTCATCTGTTAGGTAAATCTACAGGGGGACCAAAGCTACCTGTTAAGAAAGTCCTCACCTATCTAGAGGCACGTCAGCAAGATCATCTCTCTGAATGAAGACAACTGCCCGATCATTTTGCAGTCCATTTAACTCTGTGATATCTGTGAAACAGGATTCTGCAGTGAGCAGTGTAAGTGTCTGAAAGATGGACAGTTGCAAAACACTTGCAAACAAATTCAGGACAGCATTATCCCATATTCAGAGCCGATCACAAAGCCATAAAAGTTTCTATGTGTCTTAATTTATGTAGGCTATCAAATCAGCATATGGACGTCCTCATTATCTGTGTAAATATCCAGTTCTTTCTTCAGTGCTGACAAAATCTTAGGTTTCATGGGTTTTCATGATGTAGTAGGTTTCACAGATTAAATTTAGTTTGTTTCAAAACCTTTTTCTACAAGAAGTTGTTGCCTTTACTGCATCATGTGTTATTTTTTTGATAAGAATGTTTCCCTGTATTAATCAAGCATCTTCCAGGAACTACTGGCATGAGGGCAATTTCACAGAATCCTTCTCCATTACAGATTCTCAATTCAGGCCAGTGGAGTGCTAGCATGCTGATCTAACACTCGTGCAATTATTCTGTGAAATGAGCTCCTGGGAGGCTTTTATTTGAGGCAGGAGACCTCTGAGCAAAGACCAAGGCTTTGGTCTTGTTCTAAATTCTGATACTTCTTGTGGTCCTGGATTTATAAAAAGGTGAAATACTGAACTTTTTGCACATGACCAGAACTTCATTGCATGTTTAATTCAGATGCGATTTAGTGTTTCAATTTCAGTTCTCTCTAGGAACAAGATGCTTCAGTATTTCTGAATCTGCACACTTTGTCGCAATGACTCAAATGTGTCCTTAATTAAATTGCATTTCCTTTGGGGGCTGTAGTGATGAAGGTATTTTCTAGAGTGGGAAGGGAATGTATGTCTTGCACATCTATTTGTTCTCATGGGCTAGACACATTGCAGTTTTTCAGATGATGGTTTTTTTGTCCCCAAATCATGTTGATTGAAAATTTCTTCTCAGGTCACCTAGGTATCTTTTTTTTTTTTTTGAGCAAGGGTCCACTGTAATTCACATTGATTGTCACCCTTGTCATCAGCTTCAGCAGTGAAGCTGATCATTAAGTGGTCATGAATGATTAATTCTCAGCCTTTGCGATGATCGTAGTGGATCTGAGCTCAGGCATGTTGGCAAGGCAGCAAAAGACAAAGCTATGTCAGAGTGAATAGCATATCGAGACCCAGAGGTTTAGGTGGCTTATCAGGAAGAAAGAAGTGCAGAAAGAAGCAAAAGATTGCTGTGGTAATAAGTGAACTACAAGTAAGATGATAGAAAAAATAAGAAGAAAAGCATAAAAATGATCCAAGGACTGAAGGATGAGGCATGAGGAGCTAAATTTGTATAGTCTAGACAAGAAATAGTACGGCTAAAGAAACATCAGTCTATATATGCCTTCATCAGAACCATGAGTATTTGCACTATCAAATCATTAAGGAGAAGTTAATGGAAAGCATGTCGGCTGCTGGAAAATACTAGAGAGGAGTGGTTATATAAGCTTGATCATGGAAAGTACAATACCTAATATCATCAGATGTCTTTATTTGTGGAGTTGGGGTTTTTTTTTTTCACATTTTCAGTGAAAATGTGAGATGCTGATACAACAACTTTATAATGCTGTTGTCCTCTTCTGAGCAACCTGTCTTTATTTCTTCAATACAGAAGCCTCTATTGACTAGATCAAATGCAAACAGATGATAACAGGAGAGGCAATTTTGTCCTTCAAAGCCCTGTCCTGCTGCTTTCCCTTAAGACCAGGGATGTACCGCAGAATAATTTGCCCCATGTAATCTCAGTTTCAAGCTATCTTTTTCCCTCTGGTAACTTGTATTTACCATTAGATATATTTGTGATTTGAACTTCCCTGTGTTTATGAATTACCTAAACAGAACAAAGTACTGTTTTTAAGCTGTTAATAGCATCAAGAGGAGGGAGTTGATAGAATGGATAGCCCTGACGCCTACAGGATTTAGCAGGTGAAAAACCCTCCAACCCCTTCTCCCCTCTCCCAATGAAGTAGAAAGACAATTTAAGGTGAGAAAACTAAGCACTTGGTGTGTCAAGTGTAAAATCTAATCCTGCAGGCACACTGCATCTAAGTTCTTCTGAGATTCAATGGTCCGTACAACAAACTGATAGTTTTCTCCAATCCTGTGAGACTGCGTAACTTGGAGTCCTGTGGAATCAGTATGTCAGGAGACTGGGCCTGGTTCTCAGCCATCACCTAATGTAAAATGAACATCACTTTCCTATTTTAAGGTAAGGCTGTTGGAGAAGCTAATCTATACAGACTTGAGGATATTAAAGCTGGAAGGAATTGTTGCTAGGTCCATCTGACAAATTTTTGCACAGCACGAGGCATATGGTTCACTAGTTAAATTCTGTATCAATTCTGTAAATCCCGCTTGAGATAAAATATTTCAGTTGTGCAAGATAATTTTAGAAATATCGAGAGCGGGGGCAGGATTCATCCATGACTCAGAAGTCAGGGCTCTCATCAGAAAGGAGGGACAGATAGATTTTGGGCTAAAGCAATGATGTGCAGTATCGTTGTTAGGCCTGTCCCACCCCTCAGTTTTTAGTTTTCTCCTTACTCATAGTTGAGCCTTTCTTGCAGCCATTTTCCAGGTTACGACTGCTGCACAAATGTGTTCTGTTTTGTTTTCTTTATTTACACTATTCCTCCACTGGCTACATTCTATGTGATTTGGAATAACTGTTGCTTAAAGTCTCATGACAAAGACTTCTGTTCCTCTTATTTCCAGTCTCCACAAGTTTCCTGTATTTTGTTTTTTGATAATTCAGTAGAGACTCACAAATTTCTAACTAGGCTTTATTACAAAATTAATCAAAATTACTCTGTTGGTTAAACTTTAGTCAAAACCCAGCACAAAACCTGACAGTTGCATATCGATACAACAGTTTGGGTTTTTTCTGCAATGTGAGAGCTGGTATCTTGTAACTAGAAGGAGGAAATGCATATTCCTTGCTTTGTCTGACTTGGCTTTTATGGATATAAACTTTGCAGACTTTGACTGTTTCCGTGACCTCATAATGAGGCTTCTTCAGAAATAGTTACCTTTTGTTTGATGAGCAATTATATCTGTTTTTTCCTCTTAGTGCACACTTTAAAAATTACTTCTAAGTTTCCTCCAGAGTTGGTGCTGCACCTGGATACTCTCAACACAGGCATCATAGGTATTAAAGGTACCACCCTTCAACAGCTTCTCTGGTTCTACTGAAACATTACTTTCAGTAAGGAAATGCAAATTTTTAGATTTTAAGAATCTCTGATGGAATGACATTTCCCTAGCTTTTAATTTTGTCTGAAGACTCAGCAACAAGGTTTAGCGCAATGGATGCCAATTGCAAGAGATTCTACATGATTTGATAGGCAGCAGGATAAATGCCCAAGCTGCCTAGAATACAGAAATACTCTGTACTAATTTTAAATTAAAAAGAAAGAAATCATACTCTGGTTGGTGTCAGTTTTCCTCCTCTTCCTACCTGATAGAGCTTTATCTGGCAATGCTTTTGAGCCTAAAGTTTGCCTTTTCTCTATTGAATTTCTGCATTATGCTAAGTTTCCAAGTTTTGAAGTACTCATATTCTGCTTTCAATCTGTTAATTTTGGACGATTTGAATTTGGAAAAAAAATCCATCCTCAGACCTCATGTCAAAGTCTCATATGACATAAATCCATATTCTGTTTTCCCAAGTAGAATATAGTGTTTATTGCACACCATCTTTTCCATATTACTACTGACAATTTCATAATGGATTGATGTGTTGTTTGGTCTTTTTCCCCTAAAATACTTAATTAACTCTGCTGACCAGGTATGGTACTTCATACACTTTGATTTACCTTACCAATTTACTACAGCTGAATAGAGAAAAGTGATAGTTTTCAATAGATGGAAACAATTTCCAGTAATACAGGAAAACACAAATATGTTCAAATATTTCTGTTTGGAGAGAATATCCATTTACAAGATTGACATGATGTAATCATATAGGATGTTTCTCAAATAGTTTCTTCATCAGTACTAACACATAAGGATATTAACACCTTAAATTGCCTAAAGGAGTTATCAGGAGGGGCTAGCTAGATAAATACTTTCCGTCTGCATTTGACCACTATTGACTCACTCCTGGAATGTGATGCCCTGATTTGACGTCTGAAGGTGAACAAAGATATTGATAAATCAGAGAATTCAATGTTTCTGCTTCTTCATCAGATATCCTTGCACAAGAATATGTATTGCAGCTCTTCCTCCTCCAGCCCAGAGCTGGACAGGTATGCCATTGCCTTACCTCATTGTAATTTCTATCTTCAAAGTAACTTAAGTTTATTTACATCACAGGTACTTTAGCTGTGGCTGTAGAACATGGTAGAAGAGCACTGATTGCAAGGGAGTTTTTTCTTTTAGTCCCTTTAGTTTATGCTATGATGGAATCCCTCTCTGCAATTTTGATAAAGAATCCCATGCTAATTTTAAGCATGACTTTAAACAAAGGATTTCTACATTAAAAAAATGGACTTCACTGCTTTATCTCAAGGAATAAAATCTAGAACCTCTGGCAGAAGTTTGTTTCTTTTTCATGCAGACAAGCTGCTGCAGTGGAGCATGGCGTACTTAGCCAGGATGTTATAAACATATTTGTGTTTTTCTTCTTTGAGGCTTTCTCATCAAATTATGAGGTCTAAGACATTTGTCTTACATCTACATGTCAAGTTTCTTGAATGCTCGAGAACCAGATTTGGCTTCAAACCTTCACAGTAGTGAGGTAAAGATGCTATATCAAGTCTGGGTGTAGTCTAAGAAAAAGTCAACTGAGTTGTAGTAAAAAAAAACCTGGAATAGAGGCTTCTGTGTGAAGAACAATTAAACATGGTAGGTTTTCAGCTTGCAGAAGAGGTCGTCAAAGATGAATTTCACAGAGTTCTATACATTTTCAAATATTGTAGAGGAACTAGTACACAAGTGAAAGAATCGGGTGGATGTTTTTAAATTAAGAAATAAAAGGAGAGTGGTTTTTATACAATGAAACTGAAAAATTTGCTACTTCAGATTGTTGCAGGGCTCCAAAGTATTATTGCAGGGCTCCAGCCGTATTCATGGAAGACAAGTCCACTGAGGGCTGTGAAGTGTGAACATGCAGGTACAATCTCTGGCTCAAGACAACTGTAAACCAGTGACAGATAAAATCTTGGATGTTTTAATAAGGAAGTGTCACTGTAGACTTGCTCTAATCTTATACTTTCCCCCCAAGTTTGCACTATAGACCAGTGATAGGTTTTGGTTTAGTATGACTATTCTGGTGTTTTTATTTTCTGATACAATACAAGAAGTGTGATGTTTTTTACAGGCTCATTCAGTCTAGCTGGGGTAATGCTCTGCTGTGGTTTAATAATGGGAAATAATCTATTCTTTCCTGAATAGTAAGCAAGATTAACAAAGATGTCTACAAGATAAAACTAGTGAAAGCATTTTTTTTCAAAAAAAAGTCGAAAAAAAGAAAAGCATGAGTTAAACACAGCACCAGAAACAGCAGCAAGTCCAGCACGTTGCAGAGGAAGCTGCATGATGTGAATAATACAGTATATAAGATGAGAGAGATAAAGGGAAAGTACTGTATTGATCAGTCTGACTCCTAATGCTCTGAAAAAGAGAGTTTGCTCAGCAGAGGCTTTGAAGGTCTGTTGCCAAAATTTAGAATCAGGTAGGACAAGGGAACACGTGCATTTTGCACAAGAAGCTGTGAGATTTGAACCTCACTCTGCTTGCCCCTAAAAGACTGGTTTCTTTAATGGTTAAGAAAATTTTGCTTATGATTTAGACACGTGGACATGTTCTAGGGTAACATGCAAAAGCATGGCAGTTGAGCTATGGAAGAAAGTTGTGTTTTTATTTTTAGCTGATGGCAGTTGATAATTACCTCAGGATATCTTGCTTCTTTTTTGTCTAATGGTTTAGATGTATGAACAAAGTTACATAGGCAACAGGTTATTGTGCACCAACTAGTCTGCAGTAATTGCTTCTATGCATCCTCTTAGCTTGAAGCAGATGTAAAATAATTCAACTTAGCTGAGATCTCAGTGAAATATAGCTAAAATAACTCTTGATTCAACACTAGAAGATAACCACGTAGAAAGCCTGTTCCATATTCCACTCATAACACCCACAGGTTCCACTCACAGCCTGGAGCTGGGCAATAGGTCTCACAAGAACAGAGACATAGCTATTGGAAGCTCTACCTTTCCCATCAATTTGATGGCCAAAGAATGGGATTCAGTCCTGATTCTGTGGCCTCTACTCATATAAAATGTTAAGATCTGTAGGACCAGGATGAGGGTTCTGGGATCTGGAAGGAGGACATTCTGGAAAAAGGCTGGGTCTGCAAATAGGTTCTATCGGAAATACTTTGGAGCGTGTCTGGGTGTGCTCAAGGACTGCAATTGTACCTCTCTGTGTAGGCTGATCTGAAGCAACAAGTTTCTCCTTTTTTAGCTGACTAGCCAAAACCACCTCCTTTGCCTTTCAGCTATAGGCTACTGCACAGCAGGATATTGGTTTTTTTCTCTCTCTTTTTAGCTGCTAATGACCTAATACAAACTATAAAAAGCGCATCCAGATATCATGGTGATAAGTGCCTTAATAGTGTCTGTAATGATAAATAATTCAAATGATGATGTTCTTCATGAAGCTTTTAAAGTATATTAACCAGAAACTTACATAAGCAACGAAACCTACATTACACACACACATGCATATGCAAAAAGTATTGAGTAGATGAAGAAACATATTTGCAAGAAGCGAACAAAATTTTTTTAACTTCTACATTCTTCTTGTTCAGTCACTTGTTCACCCCCTTCCACTCCCCTCCCACCCACTAAAGCAAGTCAAAATCGAAGCTCCTACTCAGTTTAGAAAATGAGTGTTCATAAACAGTAATGGTGCATAATAGCAGTGTTTGATGGGATATACTACCCATGGCAGAGGTTAGCTATTTAGGAGATTTTTAGATAAACTGGACATATGTAAGTGTTGCACAGACACTCGTGAACAGAGTGGTTATTTAAAAAAACAAACCAAAACCTAATCTGTTAAGTTATTAGAATGTAATGTTCATATGAAGGATCAGAGCTCTTGGGCAGGGCAGTCAGTTCCTATCCAGACAGTAAAAGTAGTCACCGTTCCAAGGGGCTTTGTAATCTTCTGCTGGATCAGATGAGACATCCCTAACTGTTGATCTGCTGAAGTTTTATGCTCACCTGCAAGGTGTTTAAATTAAAGAACGCTTGATTAAAAGCAGGATCTTGAACTCACATCCTGGCCATTAGTAATAGGTTACGAACTATTGCTGTGTGCGCTTCTCTGTATATGTCCGTATAGACATATGAACATGTCTGTAAGTCTCTACATGTATGGAGAGGCTGCACTTTGCATAAATCATTAAATATTTACTGGGCCTGAAAGTAACAACACTTATTTCTACAGACCTTTACCTGAGTGATTTATGAGGGTACAGAAGTTCAGGTCTTGGATGTAGTGATTTTCCTTGTATGGGAAAATACAGAGCTTAGGGCTGAGAATTTTCCAAAGGACACAAAACATCCTTTGAGACAGCTTTTCCTTTCTATTTATAAATTGGGCTCATGCCTATAAACCCTTTACATCTATTATCTCTAAACAACATATGTTTCTGATTGGCAACTAGTAAATTTTGCATGTTTACAGCGGCTTGAAAAAATGTCCCACTTCAGCATTAATACAATTAATTCTGAGTAAAAAGATTATGGATGTCACTCAGGGAAGGAAGACACCATTCCACACACATACACACAACTTTTTCAATTCTTGGCCTTCCTCAGGGAATGAGTTTTGAATTTGTGTGTGGGAGTCTGTGACACACCTTCAGCCTACGATGAACTGAAAGTGAGACCATCTCCTGCCAGAGCCTTTGGAAGAGCAGCAGCTGCCTTTAGAATTGTGCTGTGCCTCCACTGCAGATTACAAATAGGAATGAACAAGAACCACTTCAGGCATCCTTCACCACCACCTTGCAGGTTTCTGCACATACGATATTGCTTGAAAGATGTCTGATGTGATTCTTACTTAAGCTTTTTTTCTTTTACACTGGCTGGAAACTGCAGAGATCCCTCAATCTCTTTTGGTAGCTATTCAACGCAAGGGTTGGGTTACAGCCTCTGGCCCAGGAAGTCTTTACTGGGGCAGAAAGATGCAACAGGGAAATGATTACTGTAGGCATGCTCTGCATTTGCATGTCTGGCTTGCCACTCATGGTGACAGAACAGCAGACTTGAGGAACACATGGCAATCCTTATCTTCTAAACAGATTTACACTGCACTTACACTCACTTGAAATCTCCGTCAGACATCCAGAGCAGTAAGACAGTTCCTTTAAAAATGAAATAAGTAACTGAGTTCCTTGCTGCATTGTCTCAGTTTCCAGGAACTAACTGATAAAAATGGACAACAACAAAACATGCTGTAAACAGCCACTGCATGTTCTGCCCTGGAGAACTGACACGGTTCCAGGATCTCCCTATAGCATTGACAAAGGATTCGGTATAAAGCACCTGCATTTAAGTTACCTTTTCCTCTGTCTTTGCCTTCAGGCTCACAGGGACACAAAAAAAAAAAAAGAAACCAACAAAACAAAACATATTAGGAAGCAAGAGTAAGATTGCTTTGTACAAACTCAGTAAGCTTCAGTGGAAGACTTCAGCAAGCTGTAATTTAAGGAGCCAAATCTATGTGTTTACCTATTTGTAAGATTCTTCTTTTTGCAACAATGTGGTCAGAGACAGGTCTATTCCAAAAGCATCAGAGCAGGGATCTGACTTACACTTTTTATGCAGGTGTATGACAGAGGAGGATCCAGCTCAGGGATCTGAGAGACAGTGACACGTGCAGTGGGTTGTGACTGTTTCACTAGTTCTGAATGCATTGTAGGACCACTCATTCTGTTCACTTTCCATTGGCTACTACCTGCAACTTTCTCAAGATTCATTCTTTTTCTGGAAGAAAAAAAGAAAGATATTTAATAATTATTTATTTCTCCTCCTACAGCTTGTTTCTACACTTTTGTTAAGAAATGAATTAGCCCCTAGGATCCCTCCTCCATATTTCAGGTGCATTTTCTCTCTCACCTAAGAAAAAATTGTGAGGTCAATTCACATAAAAGCATTAACATGACAATTTATACCCTTCTACAAGCCACACTCTAAACCTTAGTGTCTCAGTTTATCTTTTAGTAAATGAGGATAACCCTACTGAACATTGTTACAAGAACATCTTGTTCAAGCAAAGTTAAAGAGAGAAGTGCAACGCATTGTATGTGTCAAGCACTGCTTTAGTGAAAATTTACAGAAACCATATTTCAGGAGATCTGAAGGTCTCCTGCAAGGTCACATCAAACCAACTCAAACCAACAGCATGAAGGACAGATATTTGGATATGAGGTGTCTTTGGACACATATGTCTGTGGGTATCTGTAATTGCAGGTGATGCTGTCCTCCACCTATAAAATAGGAACAGTAATAGACTTAAACCAAGATTAAATTAATGTTGCCTGTGTTTGAAGTGTTTGGGTACTACAGAAAACCATCTGAGGAAGTAATATAATACTGCTTTCTGATCACGTAATAGTGCGGGGAAAATGAGGAAAAAAACAAACACAGACTAGATAACTGCTTGGTAGTCATGAGATTCATCTAATCTAATGTATATCATCTAAAAGCTCTGTATCTAGGCTAGTCATCTAGGGCAGGACTCAGCAAACCAGCTGTTAACTCCTACACTGTGCTATAAAAGAAGCATGGGCTGACTAGCTCAGCAGTGAACACCTACACTGTAGTCTTCTAAAGGTAGAAAAGGTGAATCTCAATGCTAGTCTTCCTATGCAATCAGTGCAAAGAGAGAAGGACATTTCAAGGTAGCTTTCTTGGCAAATTCTAATCTATTTCCACTGTTGTTGAAAACAGATTGCTGTTGAAAAGAGGTTTACAAAGTTTTCTGGCCTAAATGGATTTAAATGGAACAGCAAAAGGAACATACCCAACACAGAGATGACTTCAAATGAAAATATGAAGGAAGTCCCCTTTCTACAGCCTGGGGCATTAGAGCTTCTAAAAGAATATTCTACAAGAAGTATTCTAATGTGTGTAAAAATGCATTCTTGGAAATGGTTGAAGTCTTCTAATTCACACTCTAAAAAATGAGCTTAAAATAATGGAATTCAGATAAGAAGGGACTTCAAGAGATCCCTAGTCTGACCTCCTGCTCAAAGGAGAGTCAGCCATTAGATCAGGCTTGGTTGCTCTGGGTTTTATTCAATGTGGTCTTGAACATCTCCAAGCACAGAGACTACATAACCTCTCCTCTGCATGACTGTCCTCATGGTTAAAAAGATTTTTTGTATACCCAGCCTGGATCTCTGTCTTTTCAATTTGTACCTATTGTCTCTCATCCTTTCACCATGCACCACTGTGAAAAGGTTGGCTCCCTTCTTGATAACCCCCTCATAAGTACAAGGAAGCTACTGTTACCTGCCCACAGTGTCATCTCTTCTCCAGGCTGAACAATCCCTCTTCCCTCAGTCTCTCCTCACAGGACAAGCACTCCTGCTCCTGAACAACCTGGTGGCCCTGGTGAACTTGCTCCAGTTTGTTGATACCTTGCTTGTATTTGGGGCCCCAAACTGGATGCAGTAGTCTAGATACAGTGTAATAATTTTCAAAGAAGGCGGAAAACCACTTCCTCCAACCTCACGGCTGTTCTGTTCATACAGCCCAGGATACTGTTGGCCTGCTTTGCTGCCAAGGCACACTGCTGGCTCATGCTCAGCTTACTCTCTGCCTGNCAAGGTATTGATACCTTGCTTGTATCAAGGTATTTTGGTGGCCCCAAACTGGATGCAGTAGTCTAGATACAGTGTAATGATTTTCAAAGAAGGTGGAAAACCACTTCCTCCAACCTCACGGCTGTTCTGTTCATACAGCCCAGGATACTGTTGGCCTGCTTTGCTGCCAAGGCACACTGCTGGCTCATGCTCAGCTTACTCTCTGCCTGGAGACTCAGTTCCTTTTCTGCAGAGCTGCTCCCCAGCCCATCAGTCCCCGGTCTGTACCACTACAGGGGCTTTTGCTTCCCCGTTGGAAGATTTTGCATTTGTCGAATTTCCTGTCTGGCCATGCCTCCAGACTCTCTAGGTCTCCCTGAACAGCAGTCTGCCCTCATGTATGTCGACTGTTTCCACCAACTTGGTGTCACCTGCAAACTTCATGACGGTGTGCTCCCCACCTCCTCCAGGTCACTGATAAATCTTGGGACAAATGTTCAGGATGACAAATCTCATCCTGGATTGTCAAAGTTCAGAAAAACGTAAGGAATTGAGAATCGGGTCTCAGCATCAAGCAAATCGAATTCTATAATGTATGGCCAGATATGCCTGTTTTTGCTTCTTATCACCTAACATTCCATTTCAGGCATGTGAGATCATAGCATCTTTCAAAACAATAGAGCTTCACAAAGAAGAAATTGGGTTTTTTCCACTCAAGACAAAAATCTGGTATGAATTATAGTAGTTATTAACAGAGTGGCATAGGAGATTAAAAGGATGCAAAAATACATAGGAAAAGTTATGAATACCACATTTAACAGAAAATATAAAGATATTATTATATATATATCAGACATTTTCTTTTTCCATACATGATTCTTTTTCCTGTTGCGGAAATATGTTTGCTCTGGTCAACACTTCGGTATTTTAATAACCACAAGAAATCAGCCACACAGCCTTCCTCTTGCTGGGTTAGAGCCCCAGTGCACTAAGCAGTCCTTCACTGATCTCTGTGTGTTGCACGTTTCTACCTACAAAGAGCTAGTGCTACTTCCTTCCCTAGGCTATCTTCAGAGATTTGTCAGCCAAATAGTGAACAAACTTGACACAATTTAGATGGTAAATTAATGCATGGAATCATAGTCCCTTGTGTCTTTCTACTGATATATCACAGAAGCCTTTTGAAGTTACCCATGGGATTTGTCCAGGCATATGTGATTGGAAGGAGGCATTGCTAGTGGGTCAGAAAGGTTCCGGCTTGACTATGGATCTGTCCACCAAAGGGTGAAATTCCCATTACTGTTTGAAGGTAACACTCAGGTACTATCTAAGAGGCCAAAAACTTCAGGATACTAAATAGAAAACCAAGTTTTGTTGGAAGATAACTGGTATCATGCATGTGTAGCCATTGATGTGACCTGTTAAGATTTCTTCTTCTACCCTTATCTTGTCCTAGATCCCAGGTTATCACTACTTAGTAAAGGCTGATTGACATGACGCTTCTCCATCCATCCTCCTCTCTGTCTAACCAGAGTGGTAAGGCACCTAGTTACTGTTCTCTCGAAGCAAAAAGTATGACCCATTATCCTTCCTCTGAAATCAAATCCCTGACTAAGTCATGCCACTTTCTTGTTATCTCTCAGCAGAGCGCTGGCTTACTGGGAATCAAATAATCTCCCTTCTCATTAAAGTGAATGCTCCGAGTACTCATTTCAATGTATCTCTCTCTCTCTGTCTGACCTAAGTATCAGAGCAGAGCAGGTGATTTTATCATACAAAGGCTGCTTGTCGTGTAGGTGACCTTCAGTCTAAATGACAGAAAACAGTATCAAGGCTATCTGTGCCCAGATGGCACTTGGCTTTTGTGATATCAGAGCCTGCAGATCAGACAGGATTGACCAGAGGTTTGTTACGGCTCTTCTGCTGGAGAAACTGCCCCATATCATGACGATTCAAGGCAGAGAAGCTAGATGGGCTGTATCAGTGCTGTGGCTGGGGCCACTGTGTGTTGATGACCCCTTCCTCCTGAAATGAGTCTCTGCTGGGAAATGACAAAGCTCTGAACATGGATTAGCACACAGCTGCCTTCCTCAGTCCTTTGGCATGGCTTGGGCAAATGAGATGATCTGTGGCAGCATCTGGGACAGGCCAGGCGTCTTAGAGAGCATGTCAGGTTACTTTTAACCATGTGAAGAGTTGGGCTTGGGAACTCTCATGTTTTAGATTGACCCTTGCTATTGCAGTAGCTTTTGTGATTCACAGAAAAATATTTCAAGGGTTGAAAAGTCATTTGATTTCTTGCCTTCTACACTTTATTATTATGGAGCAGGCCAGAGGAGCAGAAAGGTAGGGCTAGCCAATGCTTAGATATTAAATCCTGCAATTTAGCTTCAATTGGCAATTTACCAATGTGAATACCCCCAAGTGGGCCTTAATACTGGAGTGGGTGGTTTAATTAGCACTGTGCTCCCATTTATAATTAGATTTCTGTTAGTTCAGTTTGAAGCATGATTTCATAATACAAAATTATTTTTAAAAATCCTGTGGGGATATTCCTGGTAAATTAATACTGTGGACTTTGATGAACTGATGCTTTTAATAGACTGTGGTATTTGGAAAGAATCTAAATCAAAGCAATAACATTACCATACCATAAAAGTCAATGCCACATGATAATAAATCCACATGCAAGAGGGAAGAACAGTCATAGGATTATTGGAGGAGAATCTGGACTGTGTGCTTCTCTATTTCAATTTGGAAAGCTTGAAAAATGTAAATCCCGTCAGGAAACATCTTGTATTTTTTCGTTCTTTTTTTTTAATACAGTAATGTTGACCTTAAAACAAAATTTCATGTTCCTATTCTCCACATAGATTTTTAATACCAAATTAAGATATGTCACTGATTTCAAAACATAAAAAATAAGACTAAAAATGAGAAATGTGCTAAATTCTACACATTCCAGCATGCTGTTTACTTTCAACAAACTGGTCATTTCAGATGTAGTTAAATCCTTCTTGATCTGTCCTTTATGACTGGAGCATTTTCTTTTATTATTTTTATCTGATTTTAGGATTGTCGCAGGACAAGGGATGTCTGTAGAATGATAAGTCATTGCAGAATAATCACAGCAAAACTAACCATGATTTTACTCAAGTGCAGTGGCAAATTCATTTCTGTGCGAGGGGCAATGGTGAGGGGAAACCACACTCAGATAAAATGAAGTAAAGAAATAACAGCTCAGTGAGAAGCTTGCAATGATCAAGTATTTCTAAAAGGACACCCATACTAAAAACACATTGTGTTTACTGTTCTTTGTTTCTAAAAATAAGCCTCCAAGTGCAAAGCCTTACATTTGGAAAACATCAGTCTATGATACTAGTGAAAACAATTTAACTAAGTTATAATCTATGGCTTCTGCGAGTTATCCCATGTGCATGATCTTTTATAGGCAGACAGGAAGATGAGGTTCTTGCTCCCAAGGATCACCCAGGCAAAGCCCGTAACCTGACCTCCAGCAGCTGGGCGAAAAACTCCATAGATTTCAAAAGGAGGTGAATAAACATATTGAGGAAGATACAGGGGGAAAAAAAGTGCCGTTTGAAACCAGCTCATTGGAAGTGGCTAGCATGCTTGCCCAGAGGTTTAGCACACATCTCCAGTAGGCATAGACAAGTCTCTTCACATCCAGGGTGGATCACTCTGCATCGTTCCTTTATTGTAATTTTGTTAGTGCAGATACTGATGGCTAGTGAGTGTTAAAAGCCCCTCTAGTACAGGAAGTGACTTGCACTGCAGTTCGTCTTGCATCTGGCCAGATCCTTTCAGAGGGCTTTTCTCAACCTGTGAAGTACCAGGTGCCTTTACAGAAAAAGTATGTACAAATGAATGTTTGATGTTAGGTCTGTGTTCAATATGAGGCACTGCACCTGGAGGAGACATGGCCTTACTTTACTATTAAACAGATGGATCTAAGACAGGAATGATACAACCAGTTGCTCTGCTTCCAGAGGTAAAGCGAGTCGCTTACAGCTCGCCTCTGCACCTTAAGGACAAACCGAAGTCTGTAGGAATATGCTGGAGAGGAGTGGGGGCTCATCTTATTCTTCCAGGTTCTGTAAAGAACCCAGGACGGAGGCGAGGCCTAATGGGAAAAGCTAAAGAGGGGCAAGTCTAAAGTCTCCTTTACTCCTGTTTTTCCAGAAATGGGAATACTGAAAGCTATCTTCCTTGTAGGCTGGATTCCTACTCCAATGCAAGAATCCTTACAAGCCCAGCCAGGCTCCTGCCCTCCAGGATCTCTCCACCTGGTCATCCTTGCTAACCTTACCGCCATGGAATGGGAGGCATAACCTGTAGGTTTGTGTCAATCTGGAAGCAAGACAAACATTTTTTTTTTGGTTGGAAAAGCAGACATTAGGATTTTATTTTTGGTGAATTATTCTGTATTTCATTTTTTGGAGAAGGAGAAAAAGAGAAGGTCAAGGAGAAGACAAAGTATAGGGGAGCAGGGTCTATTGTGTATTTTCATTAGTCATTAACACTTTACCTGGTATTTTTTTAAAGCATTTGGAGAGATGCCATGAGGAGAACACAGATGGCCAAGGTAATGGGAGACTGAGCATTTTCTCTCCCTCGCTTGTTTTACTAAAATAATCTTAGTTTAAAGGAGCAGTGGGAGCCATTGCTTGCTATAGCTTGAAGAACAGAGGACTGAGTAGCCCTTGCAGATTAGATGGTAATAAATAATAATATAAATGCTAGTTATTTAAGAAATAGTAAAGCAAATGTTGAATTATTGAAATTAAAAAACCCCTATTATTGCTTCGTTCCTTCTTACTGAATGATTAGACTAAATATGTATTCCCGGTGCCACGATACATACTTGAGCCATTGCTACTGAACTAATGATGTTATAATGAACATAACCATTTCAAAGAACACCTCTACTTTCTGCAGCTACACGGGGGCTAGAATGTGGTCCAAAAGACTTAGTTAAACATTAGAGAGCACTTAAAACTTGCAGAAGCCAGTCTTAATTATGCTACAGTCTCTACCGTATTTATTACAGCAGAAGGTATTGGCCCATGCAGGCTTGAAACTGAGTGACAGACCCTCAGTTGGCATAAATCCTAACTCATACCTGCAAAAATGTCTGTATCATAGCTGTCTTATTCCTTCCCTGCCCTGTGTCGACCTGACTGCTGGGTTGCTGACATATATTTAAAACTCCAAGTTCAATTTCATGTACGTCTGGTACGGTAAGTCCATGCAGACCAGGTAAATTAAGCTTCCAGCCTGGTGCCTTGGAGCAATCAAATCCCCGCTTACAGAGGTCTAATTAATAGATAAATAAATTACAAGAACTGAAAGGACATTATGATTATCTCACGTGATCTTCCACCTGTAATAGGCCTTAAGGATTTCTGGAGATAATTGTTATTTCCCAAATGTTTTTTGAAAGTTTAACTCCCTTTTTAATCGTCAGTCTTCATGCAACCCCCTATGGAAACAGGTAGAATTTCTTCACCTTAAATACTTCATAAGCCTTTTCTAACATTTATTTTATAAACTTCTCTCAGTTTTCTATAATGTCTTGCGGAATCATGACACAATATTTAAGAAAATAAACATAATTGATATGATATTAGTTCAAAAAATGCCAGAGGTGGGGACTGTACAACAGCCCAAATAAAATGTAACCTCTATTTAAATAACCTATTGTTTAAAGTACACTTTCAGATTATATAGCTCCTCTTTCCCTGTAGTCCTTTTTTCTGATGTATGAAGATACTTACAGACTGCTATGCAGTAAATGTTCTTTTTGATGAGCTCTTGGAATCTCTTTTAGAAGGGCATTTTTCATTTCTGTAACCATTCTCAGAGTTACTCTCTGACCTTTCTCCAATTCTTCTATATCCTACACCCTTACAGACTCTAGAGCTGAACATGGTGTTGCAGGCGGTGCTACGAGGTTGCTTAGCATAGATAGAGTCAACGCAATTGCTCTAGTGCTGCTTGACCTGTATATATGTACAATGGTCTAATTAGCCATTTTATTTACTTTTATTTCACTTCCCTAACATTTGTGTTATCTGCAAACCTGAACGTTAATAATTTTGTGTTTACTTCTGAGCCACCAGTTAAAAAAAAATTACTACATTAAGGACAGACCATCTAGTCTAATGCCTCATATCCAACAGTGGCCAGCAAAAAATGTTTAAGGAAAACTTGTAAGGAATAGAGTACTTATAAAATGATTCTTCCCTCAGTCTGCTCCTATCTCTATAATCATAAGACTTTCAGAGTCTGCAACTACATCAGGCAGATAACTTAGGAAAAAGAATGAGTCTTTTGCAAAAATGTAATTCACAAGCACGTTTTGAAGCTTACCAATTAGCCAATTCTTAATTCCTAACCTGCCTTCTTGATATTATATAGCAGTAATTTAATTTTAAAACTTCCATGTCATACCATATCTTTTGAAATCAAATTGAAATACTTATCTTCTGTATTTATGGGCTTTTATTTTTTTCAGAGTAATTCTGATGTTATCTTGACAGGATCTGCTTTTTGTAAGTGCACGTTGATTTGAGTTAATTATATTTCCCTGCTTTAATTCTGTCTTAATCTAGACCAGCATCAGTCTTCTGTCAGGCTGTGTTTGTGATCAGTGTCAGACTGACAATGATTTGGGTCATTTTGTTTAAGTATCCTCTGGAAATCTGCTGTTCTCTAAGATTCATAGAAAATCAACATTTATGCCAAAGAGAACTTAGTTTTCAAAACCTGTCTGTACTAATTTTATAAGTCTGCTGAGTTAAATATATTTAGTAGTAGTAGCTCTCTTTACATTGTTTTGCATTACTGGCAGAAAGGAAGGTATGGAAAGACTGTCAGGTGCTGAGCATACATTACCTGTGTTTTCCAAGGAGAGAACAGAAATATTTACTGAATGCGTATGTCCCTTGCACCTTTTTATCAATGACTTTTTTTTTTTTTTCTGGATAGGAAGAAGCCATGACCACATTCATATTCTTTTTGTTGTTAAAAGCTCTTTCTTATCCACTACATTTTTCAGGCTACACATTATTCCCTTAATGTCCTTTTCCTCCTCCTTTCGATTTTATGTAGTTGCTAATATCTGAGTTTTATTAATTGCTATCAACTTTTTTTTTCTTTTTTTGTAAGTAAGTCAGATGATTGCTTTTAATTTCTTTTAAGCCGTGGTCAGCAGAAACACCACCATGACAGAGACTAGGAGTTCAGGAAAACTGTTGAATTGGAGTTTGATGATAATTAGCTGTACGAATGTGGATTCTGCTCAAATTGCACTAAAACAGTACCATCTCATCCTTTTCTCACTGTGATATCTCCTTGTGTTTTAACCTTTTAACTAGTGGGAGACACATGGAACAGTATACCAAAATCATATTACTTTGTGGAGTCTTCCAAAGACATGGCTTGCTAATTCAAAGCATATCACAGTGAGTATTCTCAGCACCTTGGAATAGATTCACTCAGAATTCAATGCATTAATCTTTTATGAAAACTAATTAACATTTTGCCACCTGACTGAACAAGTCAATTCCATTAGAGCACCTTCACCTTTAGTGGCAAGGTAGAAGTAGAAATTATATGGTGTTCTGCTGTATGACTGTGTGAGAAATAAATAATGAAACTGTTAGCATTAAGACCATATGTGTAATATGTATATCACCATCATGTTTACCGCTCTGTGGCAATATAAACTTTACTTAGAAATCCCTCAAAAACACTGGTGAAATATTTGTATTCTGTTTGTTGTAAGGAGCTGCTTGCTTTATTTCACAGATATTTTATGTAGGGAATTTACAACTGAAGTTTCTGGTTCAGTTTGTCTTTCTTATATGGACCGTATACCTAGGCAGAGACTGTGTTCCCACACATTGCCATAATGGTGTTGGTTGCTGTAGAATATTTAAATGATGGTTATCAATGAATAATAACTAGTGTAATATCCATTGGCATCTCTCACAAGTGACAAAACTGGGAAGGCTCCAAGTTTCAAGTAATAATAATGTGCTTTGAAATTACTCAGAGCTGTTGCCTATCAATGACAAAATGGTGTATCATGATGGTGAGAATNGCTGCTCGCTTTATTTCACAGATATTTTATGTAGGGAATTTACAACTGAAGTTTCTGGTTCAGTTTGTCTTTCTTATATGGACCGTATACCTAGGCAGAGACTGTGTTCCCACACATTGCCATAATGGTGTTGGTTGCTGTAGAATATTTAAATGATGGTTATCAATGAATAATAACTAGTGTAATATCCATTGGCATCTCTCACAAGTGACAAAACTGGGAAGGCTCCAAGTTTCAAGTAATAATAATGTGCTTTGAAATTACTCAGAGCTGTTGCCTATCAATGACAAAATGGTGTATCATGATGGTGAGAATGATGTCAATTTTTCAGGTGAGCAGAGAAAGGTTCAAGCTGTGGCATTCAGAGCCACACTCTAGGTCTGAAGAGGCTCCACAGATAGAAAGAACCTCTATTCAAATACCAGGTGGACGGTGTACTTAAATAAAGCTACTCCAAATGTCAGAAGTTTATCTAGTCAAAAAAAGATCATTTCTTCTGGAAGGAAATAATCCTTTTCCGGAGACAGCAATTCACAATGTTGACAAAAATGTCATTGACATTTTGAGCCTTTTTTGACAGATTCTTTTCATCTGGGTTTCTACTCATCTTTAGCCTAATGCAGTTCTTTCTAGGGGAGGATTTTCCTCTGTATTTTTGCAAACTAAACCTGAAAATATCAAGGCTGTGTTGAAGTTGAGCACTGAATTAAAGACTGTGAGGAAAGTAGCTAATGTAGAGTAATTTGGGGAGCAAATCTTTGCTAGCTAGGAAAAAGACAAAAGGGAAAAGCGAGAAATCTTATTTCAGCCAAACCCATTTCTCTGTCCTTGATTTGAATCCAACAGAATGTTGCAGAACCTTAATAGATAATCAATACCTGCACTGCATTCCGTCAGTACTTGTAAATGGCTCACACACTATTCCATGTCCTGAAAGCTAAATCTGAAATTCAAAGGTATGGTGAATGATTCAGAGACTTTGGGAACTGATGATTTTGGGGGAAAGAAAGGAGATTCAGCAGTGATATATAAGCATTGTTGTAGAATCAGTGTGCCTTTTCCTCAAGGATTAGCATTTATAAAAGTAAAGTGAAATAATGCAATGTAGTTAGAAATGAAATCAGAAACTCTCCAGGTGTTTGTCGTGGTTTGAGCTCTGTCGGCAACAAAGAGCCACGCGACAGCTCGCTTACTCCTCCCCCTCACCACGCTGGGAAGAGGAGAAAATGTAATGAACCCTGGTGGGTTGAGACACGGAGAGGGAGGGTTCACTCACCAGTTACGGTCACAGGCAAACACAGACTCAGCTCAGGGAAAAAATTCAGTGTAATCAGTCATCAATTGAAAGAGAGCAGGATAAGGAGACATGAAAAGCCAGATCTTACAGACAAACCCCTTCCTCCACTCACTGTCCCCCTTCCTGGGCTCGAGTCCCCTCTCTCCTGATGTCTCTCCCTCCTCCCCTCTCAGGGGCGCAGGGGGACAGGGAATGGGGGTGCAGTCAGTTCACCAGAGATTGTCTCTGCCGCTCCTTCCTCCTCAGGCAGGGAGGGCTCCTCACGCTCTTCCCTGGCTCCAGCGCGGGGTCCCTCCCACAGCAGACAGTCCCTCACGAACCCCTCCAACGTGAGTCCTTCCGATGCGGTGCAGTCCCTCAGGAACTCACTGACCCAGTGTGGGCTGCCTGCAGAGTCACGGCCTGCTTTGGGAGCAGGCACCTCCCCTGGCGTGGGGTCCTCCACGGGCTGCAGGTCTATCTCTGCCTTGCCGTGGTCCTTCACGGGCTGCTCCACCGTGATCCTCCTGGGGCTGCAGGGGCACAGCCTGCCCTCTCCCCACCGGCTGCAGGGGAATCTCCGCTCTGGCCGCCTCCTTCCTCACTGATTCCCGGTATCTGCACAGGTGTTTCTCTCACATCCCACTCCTCTCTCTGCTGCAGGTCTTAAGGACCACTCCTTTGTCCCCTCCTTAAATACGTCATCATCACAGAGGCCCATCTGTTGTCTCTAAATGGCCCGGCCCCAGCCCGAGGCAGAGCCAACTTGGAGCTGGGGGAGTTTTGAGCAGCTTCTGACAAGGGTCACCTGTCTGCGTAGCCCCTGCCCTTGCTACAAAAGCGCTGCCATGCAGACCCAACACACTAGTCCAGACACTTTCCAAATCATTCTAAGTGGCTTCTTGTGAACACTTGATTACTCTTTGTCTCGCTTTCCCATTGGAANCTTGCTACAAAAGCCCTGCCACGCAGACCCAACACACTAGTCCAGACACTTTCCAAATCATTCTAAGTGGCTTCTTGTGAACACTTGATTACTCTTTGTCTCGCTTTCCCACTGGAAACACAAACTTTGCAATATGTATGAGGAGGGGCTACTGTGAAGCACGCATTCAGTTTTAAGAAGGTTTAGTGATCTGTGTCAGGGTTGTAGATCATGTTTCCTGTCTACTTTCAACTTTTACTGCACAAGGCTTGTTTAAGTGGAGAATAGATTTCATGAGTAAAAGCTACCACTTTTCCCTTCTCCTGCAGCATCCTCCAGATCAGGGCTTTCCTTGAATCTGTACTGCAAGATAAAGCTCTTGAAGTCTGTACAGTATTTTTCTGTTTCTAGTGCTAGCACTGAGAACGCAAACCAGCTTGCTATTCAGTAGCATCATACACTTTTTTGATATGGATGGCAGGAAACATCCTGAGCAGAGGCAGAACATTTTCCCTAGTAAACAACAACTAAAGAGTATCCTTCTGAGGTTGTCCTGGTATTATGTGATGAACAGACTGTCTGATTCTGTGGGAATCTCAATTTTCTTACAGACCAAAAGGAGGAAAGGTGCTCTCCTTTGCACAAAGGAAAGAAGAGATGAAAAGTTAGGAAGGGAGAATCCCACACAACTCAAGGAACACATCGTCTTTTTAGACAAAGTATTAGAAAAGGGGGCAAAATAAATCTCTGTTAATATTTCTGAAAAGTCACCTGAGACTTTGTCATGAGTTTCCTATCGTTACAGCTGTCTTTTTTTTTCCTCCACGGCCTTTACATAGTTTTGCAGGAGGAGAACATATGAACCTTGAAATTCCTGTCTGTTACCACCACTGTGTATTTCTCTAGGAGCTGATGCAAGTCACATCTTCATCTTGTGTGGTCAGTGGCTGCGGACTGTCTTAGGATAGTCTCTTTGATGTAAGGGGAAAAGAACCAGGTCTTCTATTTGTAGTAGGAATATTTACTTGCATTTGTTTGTTCTCTTAAAGGCTGATAGGAGTTTTCATTCCCTTAGCAACCAGCAGTGGGCTGGGAGGTAGCAATAAAGCAGTAAAGTAACTCATTACTTCTACAAACTGTTGAGCTATCCCTTTTGAAAAGACTATAGTTGGTCAGAAAACTACATTCCCGTTCTTCATAAATTTTGCATTATCTGAAACCTTTTTATTTTCAGAAAGAGAGAAAGACCAAAAATTTAAAGATATTTGTTAAAATAAATTCTGAAGTATTTTGTTTCAGAAATGCTGCAAATTGATATTTTTAAAATAAAATCTGCTTCTCCAAATTCTTGAAACCTACTGACTTGAAGTCGGGCTATTTCTGGCCGATTTCGTGGTGTTCCAACATAAAGTTATAGGCACAGATGACTGCTGTACTTTCAGGGTAACTTGCTGCCCAAGCTGCTGTGGTCACATAGGCAGGGCCACGTGAGGCCACTAGCCCTAGGCCAGTAGCCAGGCTGAGCAATGGAAACACTGGGTTCCTTGCACTTCATTCTGGATGGTGGCTTGCAGGGGAGCCAGGAGCCCACCCCAGACTCGTGCTCTGAACACTGCGGCAGCAAGACTGGAAACACTGTCCAATAAATTCTTCTCACTGCTGATGAAGACTAGTTCCTGAGCGTAAAAGGCGGACAGCAGTTCTGGGGAGCAGATATCCCAGAAGTTTAAAAGCCCTAGGGATCTGAGCTGTGCAGCAGTCCTTCAGGGAGCATCTGAGAAACGGGGTGGATGAGGGAAGAGAGAAGAGGCAGAGAACTGGTGGGTTTTGTTAACAGACTTGTTTAAATTGGCACGTTTCTGTGAAACATTTCACTGGTATTTTTCTGACAGAAGTTGACTTTTTTGAAACATGTCTGACCATTACCAGTCAAATCATCATGAAACCCCAGGAGACTCAACTGCCCAGCTTGTTACTTTTTAAGAGAGGTTTATGCATCTTGCTCGAATCAGCATGACCTTTTTTAGTCAAACTTGTTACGCTGTGGATCCTCTGGGTACTATTTGTGCCTTTCTGTGGCTGTTCTACCACATGCTCTTTTTTACAGGACTTTGTACTAAAGCAATAGCCTGCGTGTGTCTGCTTTGGGGATTTATGAACCGTCTTGCACCTCTGACCACACAGCTGTGCAAAGAAGTTCGTGCTTTTAACAGTTCTCCGCGGATAGAGAGCAGCTCTTCCAATGGCTGATGCACGCAAAATAAAAAGAGAAGATACCACTGAAAGCTGAGTAAGGGCCAGTAGAGGGAGAAGTATTAAAGCAATCAGGGCGAAAGCAGAATTTTGCTTTCCAAATTAAGATCGACACATTTGCATTGCTGTTCACTTAAGACAAAAAACCCCAATCATTAGCTCAGCCTTCGGTAAACTGGATGATTTATGCCAGGACTCAAAACTGATCTCTGGAAGAAGACAGTATTCTTTGCTAGCCCCAAAACACACATCACACACTAGTGCCAAAAGAGTAAACATGTCCCTTTTCGAGCTCTCTGCTTTTGTTTTCACTAAAAGAAGATCCATAGAATAACCTATGTTATAAGTTCCCTTCCCTTTCTTAGCTATTTCTGAAGTTTCATTTCCATTTTGAAGCCAAACATCAAAGATTTTTTGCCCTTTGCTAGGAGATAAAAAGAGAGCGAGCAAGAAAAAGAGAGATGTTCATATCTTCACACAAGACCTTTGAAAACAGCAAGTTCTCATCCTGCCTGATCCAGATACATCCCTCTGAACATGACAAGTAGGTTTTGGCTGTGTTTTACAGAGCTCCCAAATGTGTGACATCTCCATGTATCTTTCTTTACTCAGGGAATGGATGCCATGCAATACCATAGTTCCTAGATGCTCTGCTTGAATGCAGTGTCTGGTTGGCCTCATATATTGCTTTTTCCCTGAATAAACCTCAGTAAAATTATTCTTATTAAAAACTGAATTGCCTCCTCTGCATCTGGCAGTTAAAAATATGTATGAGATACAAGGGATCCAGTTTCAAATGTTAACTGGATTTAATGCTGCTTTGATTCAGGAAGAAGGAGGTCTGGAATTGATCTCACATCCTCAGCAGAGAATGTTGGCTACTAGGTGACCCATCTTGACATTTTGACAACTCTTCTCGAATCAGACTTGAAGCTGTCTGTTTAGAAATAGAAACTTTGATACAACTTCCCTGTTTTTAAAATGCATACAAACAACATTCAACAACTTATGAAAGGTTCAATTTTCATTTCAGGCATGAACAAGGACACACTCAGAAGTCTGGAAGATCTTCACAAATGAGAACTCTCAGCCACAGCTCTGTCATGGCATAGAGATGCCCCTTGATCTAAAGGACCACTCAGAACAGCTTTGTGCAGTGAATAAATGCCATCGACCATGAGGAAATAGAAGACATAGCAAGGAAGATGCTAAAAGGGTTGAACTGACAGAAACAAGCCACTCTATGGCAACCACATTTCTGTTCCTGGATTAAAGATAGCAGATAAGGAAACAGTAGCTCACCCTGACTGCTTTTGTAACCTACGCGAGAAGATTTCAGGGATCTTCACAAAATCATCTATCACTTGAAACCATCTTCAAGTAACATGCACTACACTATACACTGTACGCTATACTAGAAACATGCAATATCACTGAATAACACCGATTTCAGTGAAATCATTCAACATCATTTTTTCACCTGTGAAATATTAAAATGTTGAGAGTGTCCTGGTATTCTGGCGGACACTGGGCGTGGAGTGTTGTTGCAGGCCTGCGCGTACACTCCAGCCTACGTGATGGAGGACGGAGGCGGTGTGTCCTTGAGCAGCAGGTGTGAGGAGGCCGGCTGTGAGAAAGAGGAGCCAGGATGTGTGGGGGTTGGCTGGGAATGAGAGAAACCAGGACATTTCGAGCAGAATGCTGCTGACCACTAGATAGGGGGTGTAAACCACTGTTACTATTCAATGATTGTATAACTTGTTGCGTGTGAGCTCTCGCACAGACTATATAAGCAGCACTCTGACTATTAATAGAGGAGAATGATTGTACTCATATTGAGACTCGTCATTACTCCGGGAGAATGATCGTACTCATATTGAGACTCATCATTACTCCGGGAGAATGATCATACTCATATTGAGACTCATCATTACTCCGGGACCGCACTTCTCACTCCCCCCGCTGCGCCTCGATCCACAACGACAGCATTAAAAAATGCACAACTCACTCCTTTTAGTGCAATAAAATATTTTTGAAAACTCTGGTGGGAAAAAAAAGTGAATTCCAGAAAAATAAATTAATATTTTAAGTGAATTTGATCAGGTAGTCCATTTGGATTTGCTTTCCTCTTAACAAATAGGTAGCCGAGAAGAAGGAATATTTCTGAAGACCCTAATAATTAAATAAATATTAATGAACTTTTGGGGAGATAAAACATGATTCAAAGACTGGTATTTGTTCAGTGCAAGAACAGAAACATAATATGGGATACATGCAAGGAGTATAATGGAGCAGTAATTTTAAACAAACAACATACTCAAGAAAATAGTGATTTCCTCAAGGATAATGTGCAGAGAAAGAGGAAAAATGAGTTGAAAATAGATTACTGAAATAGCTACTTCACTCTTTGAATTATTAGAAAGTTCTTTTAATTTGTTTTTCAATTACCTTTTGCAATCTTGAAAAGTACGCATAAAGATATTTTTGTCACATTCTTTCTAGTCAAAAGTAGATTTTATTCTGCAAGCCTGTTTTGCATGTTCTTTTTTGCTCTTTTTTTTTTTTAGATAACATGGGAAACCCATGTTGAAAAGCTAGTTTTGTTTTTTGTATTTTGGTTTGAAGATGTTCATATATGGTAGTCATTCATGCCTTTGCTCCCGAGATCCATATTCATCAAGTAGCTGCTAAATTGACTATACCCCCTGCATACAGGTTACTTGCATACCTTACTCTGGAAATTGCTAGTTCCACTGTAACATCATGAGAACCAGAACTAGAGTTATTAGGTCCTCTGGCAGGACTTCAGGCACTTCTCTTGCTTCCCATAGCACAATGGATGAGTAAGTCTATGAGATGGATTGTAAGACAATTGTCATGCCTTTAAATAGTCTCTGTCATCTGGGATTCAAAAGCGTGATCATTTCCAAGTACCTTGGGCCAGACCTCAGGAAAGTTGTGAGGAGGATGAAAAGATTTTAAACACTTTGTAAAAATGCTGACATGAATGAACCTAAGCATGTTTAGAGTATCAGAGTGTCCTTTGTATAGTGGACATTGCTCTTTGGAAAAATGAAAGGAGATATAGATATTACAGATGTAGAAGGAATATTATCTGAAAATAGGATCTTTCTTACAGGCACCTTGAGCTTCCTGAGATCATACTCCTGTGTGCCATTCATGACATCTAATTCCAGGGCCAGTTTTGTGCTGCCTAGAAAAAGTGAAAAGAAATCCCTCACATCTTAATCAATATGTGAAAGTGTATTGGAAAATGTTATACATGCCAGTCAGGGCTCAGATATAATAAAAAAGTATCTACAGGTTAAAACATGGGCAGAAAATAGCATGTAAACTAAATTATCTGGAGGATAACATTTCAAATTCATGCTATTCAAGTGAAGATAGATAACTGAAAAGAAAGCAAGGCTGAATGAATCCTAGAGGTGGCCACAGAAAACAAATTAAATTACTTTGTAATGAAACACAATGGCATTAAGAATCAATGTGTTTGGAGGAAAAGAGAGAAGGAAAGGGTAAGCTGAATTTGCAGATCAATCCTTGCCTGCTGTTTGCTGTACAGAACTTGCGAAACAGTTAAGTCCTACCTTGTTTTCAATTCTGAACCTGAGAACACTAGGAAAAGATCAGCAGACTGGAAAAAGAATAAGAAAGAATAAGTGGAGACATTTAATCACTTCAAGTCTGTCAATCCTCTTCTGCTTTATTCACTCTTAAATCCATGCTTTACTTAAATCTTCCTATCCACAGATAATCCAGGCAGCCTGATGTTAAGTGCCTAACATGACACAAAAAAGAGGGTCATTGCTAGGAGGCTGTATCACCCTCGGCAGTAAGGGTATTCCTACACAGTAATTTCTTCGCTATTTGCTGGCTGTTTTACCATTAATGGTGCGTGTAAGCCCTTGGCCACTGGGACTTTGCTCTGGGAGCTCTAAGACTGTTAAGTCATTCACACTCCTTAGAAAGGGAATCCTCTTGCCAGAGGAGGCAATGCCGAGCTTGTCCCCTGCTCTCACAGCCCCCACCCTGCTGGTGGGAACTCCACCTGCCCTGTGGAGTCTAGCCTCCCGTTGTGGGAGGAATTATACCAGTACAGCAGTGCTGTGGACCTGTACAAAATAATTCCAGACTCCTCTGATGTGTAATTAATGAGTATTTTTGAAACATTCTGAAACTTTTGGGTGGAGATCTTTGCAGGAAGTAATGAAGATTGTTCTGTGCTGTCTCTGTCTCATGATGTGCCAAACAGTCTTCCGTTGTCTCCCATGGTCTGTGACCAGTCTGTTCTGAAATAGCCATGTTACCCAAAGTGAGCTGGGATGGAGGGTGGAATATGGAGGCAGAATGGCATCGTACCAATGGAACAGGGGAGTGCCAGAGAAAACTTTTGGCACTGTGGTTGAAAAGGTCATATTAAGTAGCGCTAGGAGACACATGCACAACACCATGTCAAGATAATTACACTGGATGGTGCCTGCTGGTGTTGCCTTTATTGTTTATAAGGACAGTGTCTGTTTGTGTTTATGTTCTTGTCTCTCAAGTTTGTTCCAGCATACGAGTTCCTTTTAAAAATCAACACTAAAGAAGCCCAGAGAGGAGAAGTCACACTTCCATACACACACACACACACACAAAACAAAACCTGACAGCACATGAATACGTGAAGAGTCAGCTCTTAGTTGTCAGTTTCCTGGCTTTCTGTCAGTTGTAATAAGATCTTCACATAACTTAATATATGAACTTCTAATCTTTCTTTACGTGTGTGTCTGTTTTTCATGCTTGTATAAATAGGATTTGGACTGAAAAGCAACACATTACTTACAGCAGTGATAAATAAATACAGACGGATCTTTTCCAGAATAAGGATGCCAAATCAGTGGACTTCCTAAAATATCAGGTATTCGTGACTGTTAAAAAGCAAGCGGTGGGTTGCATGTGGACATCTTCCCCTTCCCTGTGTCATTAAGCTAATGGAATTATTCATGCTAAGGAAGGGCCACAGATGTAAAGCACAAGTAATGTGTTGTAAGTTGAATGATACTAGAAAATAGAAGAATTCTTTATGTCAGCTTAAATCAGTCCTTGGTCAAAGGTATAGAAGGTGGGAGCTAAAAAGCTCTGACCAATGGTTAATGAACTCAAAGTGTCATTTTTCCTCTTATTCACAGTCTGTCTGTGTGGGCTTAGAGTGCTGGGCAGGTGTGCTGTCAGCTGCTGACTTTTATGGGAGTAGTGACAAAAGTGGCTAAGGAAAAAACGTAACTTGCATGAGGTAAACTAGTGGCAGAGCTGAGAATTAAAATTCAAGCCTCTCAACTTGCAGGATTAGTGCCTGATCTCTGCCTTGTGTTCACTTTATAGACACAAAATATATGCAGTTGGAATAAAAACAAGGGTTTGATTGCTGAACCAGTGGTTTCTGCCTGTGGAGGACATAGAAGTTATAGCCCAGGGTGTTATAGCTCAATACTGGTTTATGCCTTATATATGCCTTATCTCATAAGGCCCTCCAAGAAATTAAAGTGTGTTCTTCCAAGAACATTGTGTTGAACAGATGTGCAGCTTGAGACAGAAGGTAACAGCTGTTTTGCATTCTCTTACTTCTTCAGAGAGGACACTGTGTTAACTCTTTCTGGTTAATTAATAGAGTAGCCAACACTGAAGTTTTGTGGAGAGAAATCTCCAGAGGGCGATCTGCATTGCTCAAGAGTTACATATTTATCATGGCTGCATCAGCATTGCTGTAAATGGGCTCCACATGTTCATAGAATCATAGAATCATAGAATGGTAGGGGTTGGAAGGGACCTCTAGAGATCATCTAGTCCAACCCCCCTGCTAAAGCAGGTTAGCCTAGAGCAGGTTGCACAGGAATGCATTCAGGCGGGTTTTGAATATCTCTGGAGAAGGAGAGTCCACAACCTCTCTGGGCAGCCTGTTCCAGTGCTCTGTC
>VZSC01002994.1:932067-1036275 GCA_013398225.1 Steatornis caripensis
CAAGCAGTAAAAAGACATTTAATCTAGAGATTCTTCACTGAATTTGATGACATCCTCTCTCATCAGTTTCAACCTTTCCAGATGTTTTCCCTTACCTTCCACTTAAAAAATAGAAAGTACTTGCAAGCCTGTGTGTTTTCCAATCTAGATTCCAGTTATTGTTTGTAATTGTCTCTTTTCAGCCAATAAAACATCCCACAGGGACTTTTTAAGATTTCTTATGCTGAAAATAAATAATTTCCAAACTAATTTTGAAAATCCATTCTAATTGTGTTTACCAAAATAGGCACAAAGGGCACAAAGGCTCTGTTCAAGCACACAAGCTGTGCTCTGAAATTGTGTTCAGATTCAGAAGACAGCTCTAAAAGGCTGCACTGTGGAGAATGTAGATGTGCAGGTAAATATATTAGATAATTGCCTAAATAAAACAGATTCAGTGCTTAGGATGTTGCCTCAATTGTCAGCTGAAGCAGTGCAATCAATGAGCTTCAACAGCAGAGTTAAGACAGTATTATAACTCCAGAACTGATCGAAAGATGTGAAAGGACAAAGTTTCTTTTGAAGCTACATTTTCATCAATTTGAATCTAGACTGGGAGAGACTAGAAAGGACAGTTGACGGCATAGGGGACTCTAGGGAGTACGGTGACTTCTCCACTGCAGTGTGTGGCTTATTTAGCCATTTTAGTTTGGTTAGTTGAACTTACTGAATTTATGGTAAAGGCACACCCCCATATTATTTTAGTCAATGCAGGTTTTATTCATATCTTTTTAATAGCAGGTAAGAACATAAGTAAAATTGGCAACCTAACATCCTGTATATCTTTATGGCAATTGAATGTGGAAAAAAAAATGACAGTCTCTTTCATTCTATCCTTTGATCTATTCCCCATTTCCATATCTCTTTTGCTGATTTCAGGAAAGATTTAATACATTTATCATAGAAAAAATATGAGGTTCCAAGAGGAAGGAAACAGATAAATTACTTATTATACAAACTCACTGAAAAACACTCAGTCTGCATCTACTTTATATTGAAATGCAAACAGAGCTCAAGACAAGGCTATTCCAAGCGATCAAATCTTTGCATCAGAAGACTGCAGTTTGCATATTGAGTTAACTCACAGTTGTCCGTATGCCAGCTTTTTTTCTTGCTGTCCAGCCTAGCCCTTGATCACCACAGTGGCCGTTCATCGTTTTCACTCTGCTAAGATTTGAGGAACAGCTTTTCAAAGTTCCCTGAAATAAATGAGTTGGATGTCCTTAATAACTTGGATGAGTTACTGTTGCCTAAACTTCAGATCTTTGTAAGTTTGATGTTTCTGCAGGAAAACTGTTCTACAAAGAAACGAAGGACAGGTGTAAGGGCTGGTTTTAATTTCATTGACTACTACTGCTCACAGTGCACAAATTAAGATCAAGATAAATCAGAAGTAGCCCTCCTCCTCTAATTAATGTCCAAGGCAATTGTGGCATGAAGAGTGAACACAAATCTTAAACCCTTTGGAACAAAGTATCTAAGAATCAATCAAATAGCAGAGTAGTTGAAGATTGAGGACAGCTTCAGTCCTGACTCCCAGCCTCCTGCTTAGACTAGGAGATCACAGAGATTTAACTCTGTGAAGGCATCAGATACAGCTGATTTGGATAAATTTCTTTTCCTCTACTTTTTTCTCCCTTCTGAGTGGAAGGAAATGTTTCTTCAGCTGGTTGAGCAGAATTTGGTAGTGAAACCTCTGCTTTTCTATTCACCATATCCTGCAGTGCTATATATGCAGAGACTCGATGGTAATACCACCATCAAAACAGTGATCTTCTGAACTTTGAGATGATAAGACCTTAGGGCTGTTGATTAGATCACAAATTNAAACCTCCGCTTTTCTATTCACCATATCCTGCAGTGCTATATATGCAGAGACTCGATGGTAATACCACCATCAAAACAGTGATCTTCTGAACTTTGAGATGATAAGACCTTAGGGCTGTTGATTAGATCACAAATTTTCCACAAAGCAGCTCTACCAGATATTTTTTTGAACTAGAAAGGACGCCTCCATTGCTCAGCCTCAAACAATCTCTTTCTCACTAGCTTCAAATACTAACTTTTCTGAGCTCTGGGTAAATTTATTTAAAGAGCATTAGGATTCCATCTCTTTTTTCCATAATGGGTTTCCCTGAAATGTGTGACAGGTCAGTCATGGCATGTTCTTGGTGTGGTCTTCTCATTGGTGCTGTCTCCTAGTACCTGTGCATAGTAGGTATGCTGTGGTGTCCTGTAATCTGGCAACATGTTAACAAACTAATACAATTAACTCCTCAATAGTTTCCAGAATTACAGCAGCAGCTGCACAGCTTGCTGACTGAACATACTTCATCACCTATTGTAGCAGCTAGACATGTATTACAGACATGTAATACAGACAGAGCACTGGAACAGGCTGCCCAGAGAGGTTGTGGAGTCTCCTTCTCTGGAGATATTCAAAACCCGCCTGGATGCATTCCTGTGCAACCTGCTCTAGGCTAACCTGCTTTAGCAGGGGGGTTGGACTGGGGGATCTCTAGAGGTCCCTTCCAACCCCTACCATTCTATGATTCTATGATTCTATGTAGTGTCTGGGCTGTAACTGGGCTTGTAGAATACCACCCACATTCAAATGAGGTTTTTATCCAATCTCTGACTTTAATGACGGTTACATATATATTTTTTATTGCCCCTAATAGATGGAGTGAAATATCTCCAATCTGCTATTGATTTCCAGGGCGAAGAAGCCAGCCAAATCAGATGAGAGCAATTTGCCAGCTGTTGTTGAGCAATAAATATTAGTCCTCAAATGTCATGTTTCTTTACACGCTTCCCTGAAAGAAGCTGTCAATATTTTCATCAGGAAGCTGGTTCTAAACCCTCTTCAGTGGTAAGGGTTTCCCTAGGGTATTCAGCACCTGTGAACAACAATTAAGCAGCCCATTCAGAGAGCATGCCCAGAGGTTATCCAGCCATTTTTTCCTAGCTAGNGACTTTAATGACGGTTACATATATGTTTTTTATTGTCCCTAATAGATGGAGTGAAATATCTCCAATCTGCTATTGATTTCCAGGGCGAAGAAGCCAGCCAAATCAGATGAGAGCAATTTGCCAGCTGTTGTTGAGCAATAAATATTAGTCCTCAAATGTCATGTTTCTTTACACGCTTCCCTGAAAGAAGCTGTCAATATTTTCATCAGGAAGCTGGTTCTAAACCCTCTTCAGTGGTAAGGGTTTCCCTAGGGTATTCAGCACCTGTGAACAACAATTAAGCAGCCCATTCAGAGAGCATGCCCAGAGGCTATCCAGCCATTTTTTCCTAGCTAGTAGGTGAGAAACTTGCTTGGCTTGTTAGCCAGTGCTCAAGTAGCCGAGGGAAAATACTCTGAGTAGAAATGAAGCAAAGGAGGAAAACTCAGTACCGTATGAGAATCGAGACTTCATTTATTTTTCCTGACATGAACCAGTGATTTAAACAGTACTCTAGGCGCACAACTTGAATTATGATGCTGGAGGTGTGATAGCAGCTTTATAATTGTTTATCAATCATTTAAAAAATGCTGCTCCGTGTCTGATGAAGGTCTTTGGAAAGTTTGTTTTTAATTTATTGCAGTTCTCAGTTTGATTTGGGAGAATGCTGTAATATACAGACGCGTTTTCTCTTACCTACCACCTTTTTTCTATCTGAAGTCTGCCTTACGAAGTCAAGTAATCTGAGCCAACTGCCTGCATAAACATCCTTTCTTGTATATATGCTCTATCACCACCTGTCTTGCTGTTCCTTACTTATGAATTTATACCCAAATGTTGCGTGCGGGTTCCCGGACAACGCTACATGATCAATGTGATCAAGCGAATGCCAACTTTATTCCCGAATATCTCGGCTTGTAGACAGTGTTCCACCCGATTGCACAAACTCATTGGCTGCAAGCAGCTGCGCACACATGTGCCTCTACATGATTGGTTGCTCAATGCTAAGCATGCGCAGTACATGCGCATGCGTCAGCCCTCTCCACTTCCGTGTTTACATCTGACTTAGAGCCACGTGGCCTCTAAGTCAATCAGGTCTGGATTGCTCACAACGTGTCTGTTGTCTTCCCACACCCAAAAAAGTGATTAGTTGCAACCTGTCTCTCCACCACATGAGAGTGTAGTATCTTTGCAGGACTCTGAGGAATCAAGGGTATGTGGCCACAGGAAAGAGCACATGACTGAGGGAACAGCAATGAATTACAGCTCTCCTCTTAGCCCTATTCTAGTGCTATAGAAAACATATGAATTTAAACATAATTTTAAAACCTCTTCTCTCAGGTTGTACCCACAGTTGCCTCTCAGCAAAACCCTACAGTCAATAATTTCTTGTCACATTACCGAATTGTTCAACATATTGAGTGGCAAGGTTTGCTTACTGTCCTTACTTGCTTCAATATAATATGCACAACCCGTACAAAGCTTACTGAAAAGGTGAAATGGAAGAAAGAGGGATAGAGGAACCTAACATCAAGTGAGCTGATGAGTCAGCAGATCGTTCTCTCCACATTCAGTAAGACCCGGCTGTAGCCTAACTGAAAACAACAGTTCTGACAGTTTCTGCTTGCACCCAAGAGGAACCCTGACTCACACTCTACCCCAGCCTTTTCACTTTCTTAGAAAATTCTTGGAGCATGAACAAGAACACAAGCAGCTTTCAAATGATCTCTTAAAAAGACAGCTGCCTCAAATTAGTCTGACTAGGAGGAAAGTAACAACACAATAAGCAGGCCATCTGTTTCAGAGATTGTATTCTTTGTCAGCTACTGGCATTTCAGGTTGTTAATTGTGTAGTGGAGGGAACAGGAATTATGTTTGTTGCCCCAGAAAAAACAGGTTTCTTAAGGTGTTTAGGTGTCAGTAAGATTTTCAGGAATAGATCTTTGTTTTCCACTGGAACTAGAAGTGATGCATGGGATGACTTTGCAAATATTGCAACTGTGGACACCAAAATGTAATCTTGAAATGTGACTGTTTGCTCTGTAGGAGTGTCAGGAAGCTGTTTTCCAATGTGAAATGCATCATCTTTTGAATCAATATCTCATGTAAAGACAATTGTGTTGAAGTTGGTCTACTTCCCATGCTTGACTCATCCTTGATATAAGGACATCTAAGCAACAGAGTGACATTGACTAAGGTATGGTTGGTAGCATGGGGGATATAGAAGGGTAACCTCTAATTTTGCAATAAGTTGGACAGTGAGACAGGGTAGAGCACTACTTAGTCTATCTACTGCTGTTGAGTATCCTGTGGTCTCAGAAGTAGTCTCACAGGTGCCAGGACTGAGCTGTGCATGAAGATCAGCAGATGACATATGTTTACAGGTTGCATAAACTTGTACATGTACCTAGCTACATATGGATATCAGCTCCTTCTTGTCTTCTTCAAAAAGCACATGTAGTGCTACTAGAAGGAGGCCATGTGGATAGTAGTCTAGGTCTTACCTGACCTAGACATACTACTTCTTTCAAGAAGACCTTCTAGAGGCCCTCTAGCAGAAGAGGGAGACTCATGTTT
The DNA here is from genome assembly GCA_013398225.1 of Steatornis caripensis. Taxonomy (NCBI): domain Eukaryota; kingdom Metazoa; phylum Chordata; class Aves; order Caprimulgiformes; family Steatornithidae; genus Steatornis; species Steatornis caripensis. The sequence continues at coordinate 937,636 of VZSC01002994.1, forward strand.
GTGTTTGTTTGATTTACTTCTGATTTGCCTCTGTTTTAATTTGATTTACTTCTGATTTGCCTCTGTTTTTGTTTGATTTAAACTACAGCAAGGATTAATGTATTGCAGAGAATTTGATGTTAAAAAGTTGTTGCAAAATTGGAAAAGGTCTATCAATTGCTAAAGTTAATATATGCACCCAGTCTGAATTTTGTAGAATAACCTTTTCCTCATTAAGTGTAGCATTTTAATGAATTAAATTTATAACGGCCACTGCCTCGGACCTTACTGGCAATAAATTGCTTAGAAGAGTCAGACCTTCGAGCTATGGGAACCACATATTGTAGTTAATTAAGGCACATTAGTAGGACTTTTATTAATCAGAAATGATAGTATCACCCTTGAAGCCTCTTGCTTAATATTTCTATATTAGCATTTTAACTAGTAATGAATCAACCTTCCAAATAAATATAGCCTAAGATAATACCATTAAAATGATGTGTGTTAATATTCAGTGCATTGACTTCTTTCTTTCAACTGAACTACATCTCCAGAAATATATTGTGATGAAAAATCTTGAAATATTTGACCCAAAGCAAAGACTGGATCCAAAATAACTCCTTACAACATCTTAGCCTGAGCTCCAGGAAGATCCTTTGTAGCCAGGCGAACCCAATGACATCTCTACATGCTCAAAACAAGCCACATCTGTTAGTGTGATAGCTCTTGGTCATGCAGATTTGGGGAAATCAAAGGTGAGGAACTTCTCTAAAATGGAAATTATTATGTTAAGAAAATGTCTTCTCCAGTACACAAGAACTAGAAAAACTGAGAAGAAATTCTTTGTTTCCAAAGCCTTCATACAGTCTTGGAAAAGCTTCTGGAAACATCACAATGCATTTCGCTTCAGAAAGATTAGACCTGGGATCCTAAGGCATCCTATTTTCGATACTTTAAGCATGGCAGTATTTAAGCATCCAGCTGTAGAGAGGGGAAGCATACCACAAATGGGTGAAGGATCTCCGATTTGATGAGCTTTTCCGGTTAAATTATGGGATGGCTTTGAATGTTACAATAGAATCTGTCTCACCTTTATTGTGCTTTTTGCTTTTGAAAATAATAATTTATTTTTGTCAAGGGAATTTTTTACCTGGTATTTTTTCAACTTAAGCATTGAACAAACATGAACTGCAATTCTTACAAAGGTGTCTTCTTAAGCTTCTCTACCCTCATTAAACATAGAAAGATAGATAGATTTGCCTTTATGTAGGGTTCAGTTTATCCAGTTTTTATTCACCATTTCAGTCACTGCCTAAGTCCTTGCTTTAAAAGAGCACACATGATTAGCAGAAATGGATGCAGACTTTGTCTTGCCCTCCTTCCCCTCCCTTTCCCCAGCTTGTTCCTGTCACTGGCACTGGTATAGATATTTGAGTGCAGAGGGATAGAGAGGTGGTTAAAAGAAAGCGCTGAGCAGAGCAAAGCAAGGATATATTTGCAACTGGTTCACAAAGTTTTCTGTATCTATCTGCTTGATAAGAACATACAAAACAAAGTGAATTTTTACCAGCAGACTGCTATTTCTGAAACGAAGATGACTGCAATTCTCTTATCTCATTGTTCTAGACTCTGCAAGGTCTACAGGTAATAAAGTTCAGAAGTGCTACAGCCCAATTTGTTCTTCTATCAATTCCTGTCTGTCAATATTCTGAGCATCTTCAGCTCACAAAGGTAACATATGGTAAAAAATTTAGAGCATTCATGTCTTATAAAATTCAGGCTGATATAGAACTACACCTATACACAAACCTGAATTTTCCTGTAAATGCAACAGTAACTGATTTGAGGCATCAGGGACATCATTCAAGAGGCAAGAAGGAAAAAAATAGGAAAACAGTTTTCATGGTTGGATCATTGAAGTGATATCTCATATTCCAGGTCACTTTTTAAGGAAAGCTTCAATACATTCAGATTCTCTGGTATTGTACTTCTGGGATCTTACAGCTTATTCCTGTGCTTTCAGCATGTGTACCCTCTTCATCAAAGAAGACAAAAGAAGTGCAAAGAAATATTTGACATTTCAAAGAGATTTTCTGTAAGATAGTTTCATAAATGAAGTCTGCCATATTTTCTTCTCATGTTCTTTTGATGCACAGGTGTTTGAGTCATTATAGCTTTCTTCTTCCTTCTTCCTTACTTCAAAAGTAACCTACAAGTTTTTAAAGAACAAATATAATGTCCTCCTGAGGTTCTGCCATTGTTTCTCTAAAGGGTCACTCAGCAGTTTGCTGTGTAGTTCAATACAAAATACAGGAAAGATCAATAACCTTCAGAGGACCAGGTTCAAATCCCGCTGCAGTCAATGGGGTATTCAAAGTTTGATGTCAATAGGATTGAGCTATAAGTGCATTACTGTATGTTCGTATGCTCTACTCAGGTACACCAGTCACACCCTACCTGAAATATAAAGAAAGACATGGATGTTTAAGAAACCTAGTTTCAAGTACCTCTAGAAACTACATTAACAGAAATCGTAGTAATTGTTCTGGTGCCCACATACCCATGTGCCAGTTTTTTCTGCTTTGCATCCCTGTTTTATGTCAGATCTGCCACCTCTGCTGCTAGTAGAACAGTTTGGTACATGGAAGCTATTGGCCTACAGACCAGATGTTCTTATTTTCAAAGGTAATTAGAGAGGCTAACAAAATTCAAGCACGGCTGTGGGTGATATCCGTGTCTCCTCTAGCCACACTTTCTTTATGGCAAAGGAATTGTCTTTGTTTGCTTGGTATTAAAGTGTCCCTTATCACCAAGTTTCAATTGTGCTCATAGTCTATTATTATACTTTAGGAGTCTTTCAGTCTTCCTTACTACAAGGCTTTACTGTAAGCCTTTTTCCTTTTTTCTCCCATCGCTATTCCTAGTTTATGTGACCAACATACTACCAGCTATTGAGTCACTGACATTTAGCTTTTCTTCTTATGGCTCCTGCCTGCTCCTGGAAACATGTAATATAAGCAAATAACTGATAAACCGATCTCTCCCTTGAGATTCTGGTGTAGAGTAGTTTTCTAGTTTAGAGAAGATGAAGGCTTGCCAGTAAAATCTCAGGCTCAGAATGTAAGATGATGTATTTAAAATATAAACAGACGTCAAGATTTTTAAGCCTTTTTTATAATTATCCTGGACTCTGGTTCCTGATGCTGAACACCTCATACTTAACAATAAGGTATGGGAAAGGTTATATGGAAGCTTGTTTACTTCTTCTACCTCAAGATTTAATCTTGAGACCAGAAGACAAGACAGGCATCTCGAAAAGGTGCAATGGCATGCCTCTCAGTTTTCTGAGTGCTACTTTCTTCAGACTCAGGCATTCATTATCCTTAATCCTTATTCTTAAACTAGACATCTTGTAAACCTCCAGGCTCCTGTTTTCAACTGTTCGTGTCAACGCACTTAAAAGAGAAGAAAGCATCCCTTTTCATAAAACACGTATTTCCGCCAAAAGTCTCATGCTCGTGTTGTATGAGTCTCATAGCATCCTAATTTCTGGTACTTCTGCCCAGGAGGAACACATAAGTATATGTGGGCCCAGGCTCCTGGCAAGGCTAGATTCATTTTGTCACAAGGATAATTTAAATCTTTAAAAATCCTTGTTGAAAGAATGAGCATCATAATACATGAGAAATGAATAAAATACATTAAAGATACCATTCATTTGAGAATGTTCCTGAATGTCCTGTGTTTTTCTGCAGTTCAACCACTGGACTTATGCCAGCTTGCAGTTCAGAAGGAACCGTGTTGCTTTCATGTGTCTGATCATATGAGTCATACTATAGGGCTTTCACTTTATGATTAGCTGACTGTAATTCATTTCAGATGTAAATGCTTGCAGAAAGTACATTTTTTTTTTTTATTTTCACACAAGCATTCAGATATGCAGGCTAATACATATATTTTGCATTAATATTCATTTCAGAGAAACTCAATCATAGAAGTGCTTATGGGAAATGATCACAGAAGACAAGGGCATTGATATGAACATATAGGCACTACATTGAAAATTATGATTCCCCAAAGACCTTCTCAGTTACAACATAAAATCTCTAAGCACCTCAGCTCTTGCCAGAATAATTTTCTGACAAAAGGCTTTCTTTATTGAAATGGATAACAGACTTAGATTTTCTCTTCTTATCTTCAGTGACTGACTAATCTCCTAAGCTTTATAAGTTATTCCATCTTTCTTTGTCTGACCCAACTGTTTTAGGCAGAATGGTATAGCTTCAGCTAGAGATATTAAGAGGTCATGACTTCCCTTGACTCCTTTTCCTGTCCTCAGACCCCTTACCCATTTTCAAAAAAGAATGCATAGTCTAGTAATAGGGCACTTCTTGAGCTGCGGAAGGATCAAACTTCATAAAACTCATCCAGGGAACAGCTAAGTTTAGGCATCCAGGGATGCCTAAAACTGCAACCAAGTTGGCTAGCCTAAAATTTAATCTTACCTCCAGGTATTCATTGAGATCTACTTTGTTTGTCCTTTCAAAGAGTCCTAGGAGAATAGTTTTTCTTAACATAATTCAGTTTCTTGGTGAAAAAACAGTGAAAAAAAGAGAAATAATAATCTCTCTGTGTGATCAGCACAGGTCCTTGTGGCCAGCGGTTTACACTGACGATGTAGTCAGTTTGTTCCAACAATTTCCTCATCCTGATTTGAAGGAGGAACTGCTACTGTTCTGAGAAGTGTCTTAACCCTAAAGCACTCCAGTGTGATGGGTTGTTAGACAATGATGTCAAGCACTCTGAACCTATCCTGTTGAAATTCTTCTACTGGGAATACTTAACTATTCAGTGAAACAGGACCTGAGCTACCTATGATCCTAACTACTGGTCTGATCAGTCATTTGTATGCTGCCATTAACCCAACTCTTTCTATTGTTGATACAAAATGGGAAGGCTTCAGTGGCAGGGAAGGAGAAAGCTGTACTTCAAACTGCACATGGTAGCATATAGGGCACTTCAGTACATGGAGGATATTGTGGGGTTTTTTATTTAAAATGAAGGACTGACTACGTTTAGGCCCTGGTCTCCGCAAGAGGATTTACAGCTCTCAAACACAAGTCAGATGAAGTACTGCCTTTCATCCTAGATGTTAAAATCTATTTGGGATGCAGAGTCTAAATAATGTCAATCCTAATCGTTTTCCTCTGTTGAGTTCTGCCTTTTGTCAGCTGAGCTGTCAACTTACTTGAATTAAATTTTGGCTATCTTTCTTTTGCTATGTGTTATTTGGGCCTTTTTGCTCTGATCAGCATCTGAATGGCAAGCCGTCTACAAATTACTGTTTGAGGAATAAATATTGCTTCATGGAGAGTCCCCCATGGAAATCTGGACTCTTGAGGTGCTTTTATTAGTGACTATAATATGACCCCTCTCCTGTGACCAGATTCCCCTGGTAGGTCTTCCATTGTTTTTAGCTTCAGCAGTCCTATGAGATACAGTAGCAGGGAAAGGTTCATTGGAAAACGTGGGAGGTAATGTTCCAGCACCTCCATATTTTGCAATTGTTTTACAATAAAAGATAAAGCATTACAATGCATCACGCTATTACATTGTCATGTTTTCACTAGTGCTATCATTGCACAGTCCATAAATTCTTGCAATGAATAAAGACTACTAAACCGTCTATATAGGCAATGTGAAATTCAATGTGTTGTTTTCCGTTTCATCTCAATTAGCAGCAGCTAAATCTTTGGAACCAATTCTGAATCCTCATTTGCACTGCCTGTCTAATAGCCTGATTTACATCAGTAGCACCAGCACAGAATTGTATTTAATTGGGATTTCGGTAGCTAAATGGCATTTCATTGTCCTAGCAAAACAAACACTTGTTTACGAGTTTTTAAGTAAAACTGTAAGAGCTTCAGATGATGCTTATTTTATCAAGCAGCAAAACTGCTTTCTATTACAATTCACCATTCATAATGATACACAAAACCCTAATGTATTCTTTGAGGAGGGGATGCCTATAGCCACAATAGTGACAGTATAGGTGTAAACACTGCATAGAAACTCACCTGATAGTGGCTTTATAACAAAACTGTTCATTAGATAATTCTGCTGTACTGTAGAGGTGGAAATTTCTCCTTGTGAGCAGAATTAATTCCAAAGACGCTGTGCTATTTTTTCACAAATGCTTAGAAGCATTGTGAAATTCACTTCTTTTTATGCTCTGCTTAAGTCCTGCTGACACCCAGAGGGACCTAGAAATAGCTTCCTAGCTATAAGATAGTGTTTGTTTTATTGCTACAGTATTGCCTAAGGGCTTATGCTATGATGGAGCCTTGTTTTTACTGTTGCTCGTTATTGTTAATTCCAGGCATTCTAGAATGTTGAGTCACGCCCTTGAAAATCATGAGATAGTGTTAGAAATAATAAATTTAAAAACTGTAATAATGACATGCCTCAGGCTTTTATTATTTTACCTCAATTTTTTGAGATTAAGGTGGATGAGGGTCCAATGTTACTCGCCCATTACAAAAAGCAAACTTTACATTATCAAGGTACAAGGGTGATATATTCTCTTGATTCTGGGAGAAGGGGGTTTTAAAGAAAATACCGAATTATGTGTGGCCTTTTTTCTAGTACAAGATGTATAAGCATGTGCTTATGCATAACCTAGTGAATGTACAATTGAGAAGACAGTATCTAAAGTGTAGTTGAAATATGCAAGCAGGCAGGGTGAGGAGGGAGGACAGTGGACCAAAGTGGACCAAACTCTTGGTTTGTGTAAACGAGCAAGTTCCCACTAGAGCTAACAGAGACGGAGCAATCTGCTTGCGCTGAAGCCTGGCCTGCTCTATGTACAACTCCTAGCATGTCAGATGCAACACAAAGGTTGTGTAACCTTTACAGGCTGTTTACCTCCAGAAACGAGTTTTGAAAGTGTATCATAAATCTCAGTCCCATCGTCGACGTAGGGCAATGGAGCAATTCAGTCCATCTGCTCCCCTTCTGGTTTCTATGTTCACAAAGAAGATAAGAGAACCATGCAGGAAACAGAGGACAGTCCATATAAAAGAGAAATGTGCAAATATGAAAGCCTTCTAAGAAATAATGAAGGTGCTTTATAAAGACTTGTAATAAATTGAAAGAGTGAATGAGGAGAACAGGCGTATATAAAGATGGAGAGGTGGGAAGAAATGAATCTGCAGGAATTAAAAAGAAAAAGGGAAAAAAAGGTATTAGAAACCCTGATTAGAATTCAGCACAGACTCAGATGTTCTGCAAGGGACAGTTGCAGACACTGTATGAAGCATCCCCAAGGCATAGCTCAGAATAAAGTGACTGATGAGTATAATAATGACCATTATTTCAGTTCTCCATGTCAGCGTTCAGAACTGAAAAACCACTCCTGCTTGGAGCTACAGAACACATTAATGAAAATGCAAAAAGACAAAGTCAAGAATCTCATTTCACCTTGGGGGAGAGGCAGTTTAATACTCTTCACTTTTCATAAGTGATAGAATGTCACTAAAGTGATGACAATGTTGCAAGTTGGTGACAACTTCAGTGAAAGTCGAAGAAAGCAGATAAAATTTTGCATGATAAAACAATTAAAACCCCAGTACTTGTGAAAGGTCTCGGTGACAAAGCAAAACAGCAAGCTGAATTCTCTCTGAATCTCAAGGGAACACTTAATCAGCCTTCCATGACCACTAATGAAAGGTGCATAGTAAAAATCCAGTGCAATTGTTTTGAATCTGCACATCAGTGCTAAATCAAGGAATAATGATCATGAAAGTTTGATCCACAGAGTTTTCGATTCACAATAATATTTGTCTAATTGGTTTTCTTCTGCATGTGCCACTTTATTTTGCTTAAAGTGGGATGTATAAAAGTTAAAATTGAAAGGAAATCCGTCAAATTTGCCATCTTGAAAATGAATATAACATGGATGAGTGTTGGACTTGTGGATTGGAAGAGCAACAACTTTGAGTGATTTATAGTACATCCAAGATTGCATCCATTTATCCATCACAGTGTGCCTCAGTTCGGTCTTGGGAAGGGAGCGGTTCTGTTAGGTCTGTGTTAGGCCGTCCTTTTCCTAACACGCTGTGCTTCATCAGCAAAAGCATGACTGCAGTATCAGGTTCTTCAATTCTATCTGCTCAGTAAAGCTGTTTTTCAAGAGTTTAAGATGGTGCAGGTAGAGGAATCGATTACAGTCCCATGGAAGATTTCCCACAAACCCCTTTCTGTTGCAGGAAGTGCAATTTTTCAAAAATTATTTTTTTGGCTAGAAGAAAAGATTATGTGATCATGCTGTATCTCCACCTGTTTGTTCATCTGTTTGTCTCCTAATCCTTGCCTAAGTAACTGTCAAATCTGTTGGCCGGTTTCAGCTACATTTCACAAGGAAGCGGAGGCAACAAAGGTAATTGCATTCATATATGCTTTTTGCGAAGCAGTGGGTGAGGGCAGGAGTGAGACCCAAATTAGAGCTCCCACAGAGGGAAAGGCTGCAGCGTAAACTCAATGGTTAACTGTTCTACTTGGCTTGCCACTGGCAAAATATTGCACACAAAGCTTGGGAGCTGTTTGAGCACGTCCTCAGTCTGTTAGAGGGCAGCTGGTACAGGGATTAGACTGAGTGTGGAGTGGCTGTTCATCCTTGTTTTGGGATGAAGGAAATGAGGAACGTGGAGGTATTTCAGAGCAAGGTAAGATTTTTAAGGTCATAGGGGTAAAAGGAAGGAGTTGGGGTAATTGCCAACAGAGAGCACCAGAATATGAGAGTTAGTATCTCTTTAGTTCTCTCACTTGCAGAACAATGTAGTTTATTTCCCCCTGGTTAAAAACCCTTCACGGTTTCCATTAAATGATATTCAAATGCTGCTATGCTATGATATCCTTTTCTGCCTGATAAACTTCCTCTCGTATACTAGCAGGCTAATAACTACGTTTAGAATTTTTCATCGGACTGATGGGAATCAGTGTGTTCCTTTTTCTCATGCAAAATAAGGAGATTTTCACTTTCTGGGTACATTCATGATCAGCCCACATCCCCCTGATCCACTAAAATGCCCCATGTTGATATCTCATGCTGCTATTTTCCACTGGCAAGGCTCCAGATCCTGTGATGAATTGTGCTTTCTCTAGCTGTACTGCTGTAACGCTTCACCGTAGTCTCATGACTGCAGTGACTATTGGAAAAGTAGTCACTGTCTTCCCAGCTAGCCTTAAAGAAGATTTTTTTTTATTCAAAAGCAAAGGAATGAAAACCTAAATGAAATCTGGAGGCAGCTTACAAATGATGATGAAGCTTTCCCAAGAATAAATTTTACTACAATTCACTAAAACAAACATGGGGGAAAAAACCTCAACTGACAGTACTAACACTAAAAAGAAAAAAAAAAAAAAGAGGATAGTAAAACTCCAGAGATAAATATGTAAACTCACTAGTATCTGCTTTATGGGTTCTACGAGTGTTAGTCGGTAGTATCTATATTGTTATAACTGGACTCTCAGTCTGTGAACTTGGAGTAAGAGTAGAAATTGGCTCTGTAACTTTTATAGTTGGTTATATTGAAACACTTTTGCAGATGACAAATTTCCCGGTTAAATTTCATTCCTGTCAGTGACCAGTGGGTAGGCATCCACAGGAATCTCAGAGGATTGATTAGAAAGCCAGAAACTACATTTGCTAAATTTATCCACAGGTATGTCTCAGAAAAAAACTGTCGTTTCAGTCTCCTGTGACTTGTCTGAATGCCAGCACTGTAACAATTAAACTCTCCAGGAAGTAGAGGAGGAGAGCACTAGAGCTGTGTGTCTCTCTCTCTCTCTTTGTTCTTGCTGTTATTTATTTAATTAATTCTTTTGGCCTTTGGTTGAATTTGACAAGATTTGCATGAACTTTTAATGGACAAACTGAGGGGGTTTTGATTAAACTTTTCCCCAGATATAATTTCATTCTGCTTAACAGCTTCACATCTCCTCTCAGTTTCTTCTAATGTTTCTGTTAAGAAAAATATTAAGTCAGAGAAAGTAACACATTGCAGAGATGCTGCCACCATTGGCAAATAGCTGTCTGGCTGCATTGGAATCACTGAAATTAATGACGGAGATGTGATAAACTCATTCGTCTTGTCTGTCATAGGAGGCTTTTCGTGCTTATGTTGCTAGAAATGTTCAGATGGATAGATATAATTCAACGTTCTTGGCACATTTTTAGTGGGAAGAGGGAAAATAGTCCATTCAAGAATAAAACACTTTTGAGTTGGCTGAGGGCAAATGTTTTCTCTGTCTTCTTTTCCCTAAACATTTGCATGTGTAAGTTTTTTTTCATACGTGTACACAAAAGGAAACTCCGAGATATACAAAGAGATGTGATGGCATGGCAAGGCTTAGCCACTTGAAAGAGGCTGCTTCTGCTATCTTGGGTTTGCAGTGGGAAGTGAGAAAGGGTCTATCCCTTGTTCTTCACAGACAGTATGAAAGTGGAGTAGACATTTTTGTAGTGGGCATTTTTGCTCCTTCCCCAAGAATAGACAATTCTGAGGAACCTCTTCTGCTTCCAGTCAGCCTCAGTCACAAAACAGACTGAGTTCAAAGTATATATATTTTTGGTAGAAGCAGTTTTGCAATAGTTATCAACATTTTTCTTTTCCTTTTTTTTGAGTCAGGATATAAACCCAGAATGTGCTCACAGCAGTGGTCTGCTGGTTCCTCTTGTTATGTATCTTATACCCCGCTCCATGATGTGCAGGTTGCTAACCATGATCCTGTAATTTTTCATTCAGGCTGTGGATTAATCAGGTCGTGAGCTGCTCCCCACCTTGGGTACCTCCAGCTGCTCTGCTGTGAGGCACAGAGTACACACCACTCATCCCAAACTCAGTTTTGCTGGCTGCTGTTGTAGCTCCTTGCTTTCTATAGAAATCTGCTTCCAGAGATGAATGCAATTTAAAATGTTGTTGCAAACTATTATATATATAGTTTTGCGTTATTCATGTTTTCCTGTTGTTTAGGTTCTCCTGTCTTCCGATGTTTAAAGGGGATTATGAGATTAGCAGCAGGAATTGTGTTATATGTGCTATCGAGCTTCTCGAGGGGACTATCCAAGGCAGGGATGAGGAGCTGATGTCACTAAGGAGCTCTGAGATTTACTGTGAAAAGACAACTGAGCTTGTAAAACTGGTTTTGGGGTGCAAGACCCCAAGTTTCATGATCACAGAAAGCTGGAACTGCTCACTCTTTCCCATGATGATGGAATGTGCTGGTGTCTGGATGTTCCAGGCTCTTTCTGTCTCTCTACCAACCTGAAGAGATGGATGACATAGGAAACTGTGCTAGCAATGGTGCAAAGCATGACCAGAAGTTAAAACTGTAGCACCTGTTATATTCATAGATGAATGGACTTCAAATGGAAGAGATTGTGCTGATGGTCTCTGCCCAGGATTAACGTCAGGTGAGACTATTTTATTACATTTGCATAATATACTTCTCAGGAACAGTTTTGTGGCAGTTGCATCTCTGCTCTGAGCTCAGAACAGCCTGCTGTTCAGAGTGCAGTTTTCTGCCTCTAACCTCTTTTGGGTAACTTTAAATAAAACTCCAAAGTGGGAAAAGTATTATTCCATTCACAAAATCTACTGATAACCCCTCCCCATGTTTGATCTATTTAAGAGTGGAGGTGAAAAGACACTGTTGGTCAACGTTACCAGTTTCAGCTAGAAACACTCCAGTCCCCTACCTGTGTGCTGAATATTTGTTGTGGCAGGTTCTCTCCCTTGACTGAGCTGCTTTGGAGCTCCCACATTAGCTCTGCTATGACTGAAGATTTGCCAGCAGGACAAAAGAAACAAGAATACTGGGACGTAATTAATTGAAGCCAAATTCAGATCAGTATTATTAGGTAAATTCATTCCCTATTAGAGCAAGTTATATTCCCTGACTGGAATATTATTTCTACCAATACTCATTCATATAATTTTCTACCGATAAAATGTACTTACATCAGCAAATGATGATGTTCAGGTGCCAGGAACATCTTCCTTTTTAAGACAGATAAAATCTTTTTTAAAATTCAAATTTAAAATTCAAATGTCAGAAAAAGGCGGCATGAAGTCTATGCGTTGAGCTAATATGCCAAAATGGACAAAAAATATTCTGCAAAAATGTGCACTTTAAGGATGTAGAGGTGTGAGCTCTATTTGCAACTGCCTCCTGTGCTAGACCTGCTGTGTGTTATTTCTCTGTTTTAGGGGCCTTATACCGGTGCTCCGGTGAGCGAAAGACCATCCCTGAGGAAGAATCATAGAATCATAGAATGGTAGGGGTTGGAAGGGCCCTCTAGAGATCCTCCAGTCCAACCCCCCTGCTAAAGCAGGTTAGCCTAGAGCAGGTTGCACAGGAATGCATCCAGGCGGGTTTTGAATATCTCCAGAGAAGGAGACTCCACAACCTCTCTGGGCAGCCTGTTCCAGGGCTCTGTTACCCTCACAGTAAAGAAGTTCCTCCTCATGTTCAGGTGGAACTTCCTGTGTTCCAGTTTGTGCCCATTGCCCCTTGTCCTGTCGCTGGGCACCACTGAGAAGAGTCTGACCCCGTCCTCTTGACATCCACCCTTTAGATATTTGTGAGCATTGATCAGATCTCCTCTCAGCCTTCTCTTTTCCAGGCTGAACAGACCCAGCTCTCTCAGCCTTTCCTCATAAGACAGATGCTCCACTCCCCTAATCAACTTTGTGGCCCTCCGCTGGACTCTCTCCAGCAGTTCCCTGTCTCTCTTGAACTGGGGAGCCCAGAACTGGACACAGTACTCCGGATGAAGCCTCACCAGGGCAGAGTAGAGGGGGAGGATCACCTCCCTCGACCTGCTGGCCACACTCTTCTTAATGCACCGCAGGATGCCATTGGCCTTCCTGGCCGCAAGGGCACACTGCTGGCTCATGGTGAGCCTGTTGTCCACCAGCACTCCCAGGTCCTTCTCTGCAGAGCTGCTCTCCAGCAAGTCAACCCCCAGCCTGTACTGGCACATGGGGTTGTTCCTCCCCAGGTGCAAGACTCTACACTTACCTTTGTTGAACTTCATCAGGTTCCTCTCCGCCCAACTCTCCAGCCTGTCCAGGTCACGCTGAATGGCAGCACAGCCTTCCCGTGAGTCAGCCGCTCCCCCCAAAGAGGAGTAATACAATCTCAATGTACATATACGGACGTAAATATGGATGAGGGTGAGGCATGTTCAGGAACACGGTATATGTACGATCTCAACTACAGTGCAACCTCTCCCTAAATCAAGGCACATTTTGTTAGCATGATCTTGACCTCCACTGATATCTTTCAGAGTGTTTAGGAATGAAAGAGAGGGAGATAGATACAAAATGCATTAAGGAATTTCAAACACATTGTGTTTTGAAGTACGGATGCACAGTGTTTGCCAGGGCAGGATTAACTTCTTGCTGACTTTTTTCAGGGATTTTATCCTGAGTGCATAGTAAAATGCTTTATGATGAATGAAATAATCCACTGGTTATTATAAGAAATGCTACCTCTAAAATATAAATTGCTACTTACCGTGTCTGTTTTATTCCTGCAAGCAGAAGAGAGAGCACAGCCTCCCTTAGCAGGGTCTTTGTTTAGCCAGCTGTCCTATCACCCAATGACCCCACCCCACTCAGGAAGGGGGAATTGGGAAAAGGAAAGGAGACCGATAGGATGAAATAGAATTAATAAAATTATAAATTAATAAAATAGCAATAGCAAACTAATATTAATGCCAGTACTAATATAAACCAGCAAAATTACACTCAGCCCATAGATCGGTGGTGAGCTGCGCGCTCCCAGCAGTGAGTGCCAGATGCCAAACCCTGTGAGCACCACAGCTCCAGCAAGAGCACGACGGTCACAGCAAAGGGGAGAGCAGGCCTCAGGACCGGAAGCATGGGTGAGACCCTTCAGGGACAGCGACCACTGAAGAAAGCGGGGCCCTGCCAGCAAGGTTTCCAATCTATAGTGAGGGTGACATTTATGATATGGAATACTGCTGCTGGCCAGCCTGGGTCAGCTGCCCTGGCTCTTGCTCCTCATAGCTTTTGCACCTGGCTAACACAAAACTGCTAAAGACCTTGATTGCTATGGAAACTTACATACCATGTCCAGCCACAAACTAAACCGAAGTGTCTTATCAACTTTGTTCCCGCCAAATCGGTTGCTGAGGTCTGCTCAATAATGCAGCTTTCCTGAATAGAAAATTCATGCTATGATTCTATCCCAGTGAAACTAGGACACGCAGTCTTCTACTTTTCCGGGCTATTGCACTTGAAGTTTTCCAGACAATAATTTACAAAGGAAGCTATCGAGGATATTGACCAGCCCTCATGGGAAAAAAGTTTCTTTCTAATGCCATATTCATTTGTATTAGGGTGTATTTCAGAGATAATTGGCCATGATTTGCAAGATAATGCTTCAACATCAGCGTTATCAAAGCTGTCATTGGAATTAAGGTGTTTAGAAGTGGGATCTTTGTATGCAGGGAAAATAAAATTACCATTGATCAAAACCAGAACAATTATATCAGTTTTGATTGTAGACATTGTATTAATAACAGGTTCTCTTTCTAAATGAAAGACAACACACACAAAAAGTGATGCAGCAATACCCAAAGAAATTAATTTCTCCCAGTGTTTGTACCAAGTCTGACACAATCTCTGTACCGACAGGGACAGTTTTACAAGGATCATTTTCAATCCTGAATTTTGGAGACTTCTCTTCTACTATCAGTGCTCCATCAAAGGGAATCATTATCATAGTCAGACTGAGTAAATGGGATATTTTTGGAAATAACTAGATCAATCTAATCATTTACTTGGAAAATATGGTGTATGCTGGTGCTATAGCAATACATTAGTAGCAAGCAAAGTTTTTACTTTTGTCTCCAGTGGTGCTCTTGACAAAATCTTTCATCTGACTGGGCTAGGACATAAGTTTCTGATACATAAGGCCTGCACATAAATATTAATGGTAGAAACTTGTTCTTTGCTCAGGAAAATCCAGATTGAGCAATCCACTTCTGGAATATGCCACTTCCTGTCTTTTTCTTTCTTTAACTTAATCTAAATGTACATATACGGACATAAGTATGGATGAGGGTGGGGCACGTTCAGGAACCCAGTTTAGAGTTGGTAGATGAAGTTACAAAGTTTGTACTAGTAACATGGGTCATCTCTCTACCACAGCTTCCACAAGGGTAGCTTACAGAGACTTTTTCTAGATTCCTTCTTTTTTCACTTATATTCATTGTCTAAATTTTACGATATATTAACAGTGCCTCAAATTGAGTACTTGTCAGCTGAAGATCACAGAACATTTGACACAGACTACAAATTCCCTGAACAAAAATCACTTTAAGCCCCATTGAATCCCTCCTGTAGCACAGAATATGTTTGTACCACATACTAATTCTTCATACTAACTAGATAAGCAAGAATATAACTATTAGATTCAAATGTCAAGTCTATTCACCGAAACCTGCAAATGAAATTTTGTGTGTAAATTGGAGTTAGAAGATAACATATATGGAGACACCATCATCTTCTAGCAACTTAATGCAGTACAAACTTTGACTTCCCATCACATCTGGAAAAGGGCACCTCCAGGAAACATGGCACCTACTAGCACTAGAAGTATTGGATATTTCCTGGCTGAGAGCCCTAACTGGTATCATAATCTATGGCACCTGAACATTCTTGATGGGAGCACTGTGATCAGGAAGCTAATTAGCTAGAAAAGGGAAATACTAAGTCATCAATTACTGATTACTATCCCATTATGTAAGGAAGCAATCATGCGATGGAAATGTACAAGCTTGGAGGATAGAAAAGGCCCAAAGTAATTTTATGAGCGTAAATTTGTCCAGATACGGGAGGAAAAGAACAAATAAGAGGTCAAGCACTAGCACTGAGAGTCATATTACACTTGTGAATAATCAACTGGTTTGAAGACAGTGCCTGCTAGTGAGAGAGTTACCACTGCTGTAGTAACTCAGTGACCCACTTGTAATAGGGAATGCTGCAAGGAAAGCGAGTGGGTAAATTGCAGCCTCTAAGGTCAGCAACACAATGTGTTTCTCTCCCCAGTGTCTGATAATAGCAGATGGAGGAAGTGGTGTTGTAAAGTTCTCTGGCTGGTGTGAAATGAAATGTGAAATATTTCTTTTTGCACCTCTTTTTTTTTTCCCTTTGTGTTCTTTCTTTCTTTTTTTCTTTTTTCTACTTATGCAGACCCATGGCTGGAAAGCAGCCTTATAAATGTGTTCTTCCTTATGGAGCTACTTCATGTTATGTCATCTGCCAATTTGGCCTATGGATTTCAATGGAAATGTGACTTACGTTGGAGTACTGATCTGTGGTACTGATCCTAGTATGGATTTACACCTTTAGATGTTTGTATTTAGAATTAACTCTTTATTTCAAAGTGACAGTCCCCTTCAGTTTCATATTATTTCTATGTATTTTAGAAGTGAACAAATAACATCTAAAGTAATTTGACAATTTTTTTTTCTACTCCTGAGAGGAACATGTAATCATATAACTTTCCATGAAGCACTATGGGCCAATCACTCTTGGTCTTTAGGTCTTAATTAAATGAAAGTCAATTCTCCGAAAACATTGCGCAAAAGTTACCTAAAGCTTTTCTTTAATCCAGCAAACTCACACACTGAGATCAACAGAGATGACAAACTAAATACATAAACAGTTGAAACAGGTCTGTTTACCATTCTTGGTGTTTGCAAAACAGTTTGTATTTACCCTCTATAGTTATTGAAACAATACTCTGATTTGTTCTTAGTGAAGTACTTAGTAACCTGTATCCTCACTTTCTATTATTTTGTAAAGTGCCATTAATATTTACTCTGAGTCAGATTTTACCACTTTTGATAGCGCAGAATAGCACTTCCTTACTTGAAGAGACAATAAGAATTCTCGTGTGGAGAGTGTTTAGTGAGAGTGAGATATACTGATAGACTATGAAGAATACCTGCCATTTCGCAAAACCCTGTAAGGTATATTTTACATGTTGAAACAATGGTACTTTGTATAGGGTTGCATATAATGTTACTCTTCAGAAAACTGGGAGAAGACAATGTTATTTCAAGAGCATGTAACTGATTTCAGAGGAACATCGCATGTTACCATGGAAACCAAGAACTTCAATTACTTTATGAAACTGCTAAACAAAACAGGTTGATTGAATGATAAAGCCCAAAATATCAGAGCTGGTCAAAGATACATTCCAAAACAATGTGTGTGCCATGGGGAGATGCTATTTAATCTGTACCAACCCTTAATTCAAGAACATGGTATAAAACTTCACATCCATGGCTGAACTCCTGGCCCACACTGCATCATGGACCACAAAAAGGCATCCTGCCCTAACATGAGAGTCCTTGACTGGTAAATCTCTGCTAAGCATGAAATCATAATGGGGTGGATGAGATTTAAGGTGTTCAGACCTAAGAGTAGCTATATTAGTAAATGAACTGTATTCAGTCATTTAACAGTCCGTTTAGCTCAGCACACTCTTCTCTGTGGTGTCCAGTAGACACTGAGTAGCAAAACATATATGAAGAAAACAGTACAAACTGGTATTTTCTCCCATTAATGTTCCCAGATTCTGGAAATCTGTGGTGTACAGATTTCCTGAGACAGGTGTTATGACCTCATTTTTGTGTTTAAGAGCCCTTGAAGAGTTTTCTTGCATGAATAAATGTAGCTGCTTTTTTAACCGTTTATACTTTTGACACCTGTACTGCCCTGAAGAAATGATGTGCAAAGAGAATACTGACTTTAAGAGTCTTGCTCAGTCATTGTATTGGGTTCCCTCTAGCTCTTGCATTATGTGAAATGGCAAAAAATTGTTCCCCTTCCACCTTCTCCATGTCAGTCATGATTTCGTTGTTGCCTGTAATATTCCTTTCTTCTGTCTTATCTCCAGTATTAAGATCTCTTATCTTCTAATTTTTCCTCATCTGAAATCTGCTCCTTATTTTTCATTAGCCTTATTTGACTGCTTCAAGGCCTTATAGCACGGCATAATATACTTTCTCTTTTCTTTTTCCCAGTATTTCTCTCTTACCTCTTTCTAATAATCTCTTTCCTTCTTTGGCTGATGCTGAGCACTAAACTGATGCTTTCATTGAATTCCAGGATCACTTGTTGAGAAGTAAGAGTTAACTTACAGGTCGGCATTTTAAATGTCTAATTAAAATTGTTCTTCGTGAGCCTCAGGTTGCATTTATTGACACGGAATTTCATCTGATGCTAAGTTGCTTAGCATTAAGGGCCCACTGCAACTCTTAGCTGTCCATTCTAGTTTTCACTGCTCTGAATAACTTTGTGCCACATCATATATGAATACTTTGAAAAACATTAAGACCACTTTTGATGTCTTTCCATTGTGAAAATTAACCATTTATAGCTACTTCTTCTTTCCCATCTTTTATGTGTTGTCATGAGAAAGTCTTTTCTTATGTCCTGTGGTAATGTGTCTTCCAACAAACAGTTGGATAAACTGCTCTGGAGATCAGGCTAGCTGGAACTAAACAGTGCAGTGAGAGACTGTCATGTGATCTTGGGTTTTTCAGGAAGCTGAGAATCTGCACCAGTAGCCTAGAACAAATCAGACGCAAAAAAACCCAGCTCTTCAGCAGTAATACCACACGCAGCAAACGGAAAATAGAGGTATGAAAGTGAAGCCCATCAGCACTGCAGGGCTATTCAGCACAAGATGGTAAAACAACACAAATGAGTTTCAGGCAGGCTTTCAAGGAAAAAATATTGTCCTTGTGAATAGAACGAGGAAAATTGCACCTGATTTTTTGTAACATTTGCTTTGCATTTTGGAGGAAGTAAATTGAGAAAAGTGGCAGTTGTACTGATCATGTGGAGATCACCTACTGTATTTAGCCTGTCTACAGCTAGCAAGGCTTGAGAAGTGATGTAGAAAGACGGTTTCCATGTGTAGAATGCCATGAGTAAAGTAATTCATATGACCTACTCAGAGCTTGCAACTTTTCTTGTTTGCTCTTCGGTCTAGGGCAGGGAGTAGACAGTGAAATGCAAGAACAGTCTATGCCTGGGAGCTCTTTTACCTCTTAGTCCCCTCAGTCCTTCTTCCATTTTATGATCACACAAATGCTTAACGTAGAAGAAGATGCTTGGGGGAAGGTAGCCTCTTGCCTTTAGAAAAATCCATCCTTCACAAACTGTTCTTGACTCAGACTAAGACCTCTGAAAGGGAACCCAGAAGCAGGCTACAGCCTCAGTTAACTGTCACAGAAGGCTACAGATGGCTTGTGGGATGAAATACCTTGTAAGAATGATAACACAGAGCATTGTTTTATTGTTAAGTGCTTAATTCATTCCCAGGGTAATTTTAGAATGATAGTTTGAACCAGTCACTTTAAATGTTTTTATTTTTCCTTTAGCAAAGCGAAATTGTTTCAGCATTTGAATTTTTTCCTCTTCAGGGTCACTGCTGAGTGATTGACCTCTGAATGGAAAAAAAATGCATATCTTCAGGTCACTAGCTTACAGATGAGGCCATCTGCTTCAAATTGGTGGGAAAAAATGGCAGAGTCTCTTGCTGGAAATTAATAAATTGATTCAGACATGCTCATGAAATTGTATAGTGCCACAGGGAAAAATTTATTTATGACCTCGTATGGAGATCACCTTCTGCCTCAAGCCACAAAAACTCTAGAAGTAGGCTGGATAAAGATGTTGGAGAATAGTTTCCATGGGAAACCCAGCCATTGGATGGACTGGATGACCTATAAAATAGTATTGTATCCCTAATTTCGGAATATCTATGATTTACAGCCATTATAATCTCATTCTAGCGAGTGTCAGTACAGATGCAAAACTTATTCCTATGTGTGTCTTATCTTGCCTTTCAGATTTATGAAACCTATCTGCTTTAATCTTGTAAAATAGATCAAAGGAAAGGATGGGTCACTATGTTTTCCTTTAATTTACCATTCTATTAGGCACTTTTCTGGCCCCTATTGCACTTGTACTTGAGTGTCCCATACCATCTCTTTCTCCATTTCATCTGTGAGGATGAAAGGTCACACAGGACATCTATGACACTGAACACATTCAAGCCTTGGACTTCTGAGTGCCAGCCTATCTCTGTCTACTTGGCCATCCCATCATTTGCAGGTCCAGGAAGAACAGCAGACAAATGCAGGACTGAGAAAGCAAACTAGCTTTGTTTATACATCCATTTTTTCAGAAAATTAAGTACAAATATTTTTCAATGTGTTTCTGTGCATGCCTTTTTTGAATTATTATTTTGGGGGGTAGGAAAGGAAATACAACACAGCTAATTAAGTTGTCCATTGCATTTGCAGAGATGGATGTATGGCTAATGAAAATTAGTGGAAAATATCAGTTAAAAATACACTTCTGGTGCATGTTCTGAGCAGCAATGGTGAGCAAGCATGGTGCTTTGAATCAGAGCTCTGACACACCATAAAGCTTCACACTTTTTCAAGACCAGAAGAATGTTGCCAGCAGTTTCTTTAGACAGAAGATCTGTTTTCTGGAGTAAGAGGTTGTGAATGAAGGAGATCAGAGGTAGGATGATGACAGCATCTGCAGACTAGGAAAATAAGCTGGAGGATTTGGGTTCATAAGACAAGTAGCAGAGGGGTGGGAGAGCTCTGCAAAGCCTGAGGGTAAACAAGGTAAGTAAACAAACCGGAGGAAAGATGTGAAGGCCCTTGAAGAGCAAGATGGCTTGACAGCTGCGGTAGTTAAAAGAAAATGTAATTTTGGTAACTGCATTGTAGGAATACAGAGCTAAGGAAAGAAGTAGTCTGGGACTAGAATGGTTAGACAGCATTATCTCAGGTATCAGTGTGTAGACAGAAATTCCCTGGTGAATGGACACTGGGACATGGCAGACTACTCCCTGACATGATATCTGAGTATTCTGGCTGGAAGAGACACTAACAAGCTCTTTTTTTAGTTAGCAGGCACTTCTTGAATGTTGCTCTCGCTGTCTCTCCTACAGAGAACTGATCCTAATGTGAACCTTAGCAGTCAGCTGAAACAGGGCCAGGAATTCGTCTAGGTCCTGAGAGCACCTGCTGCTGGGAGGTGAATTCCTGCTGCAGCCCTTCATTTTGCCAGCTCCTTTTGAATCAACTGTGTTCCTAATATTGGCCAGGGATTTCCCTTTTTTTAGAACCCTCACTGTTACCTGAAACCAGAAAAGAATGAGGGATTCATGCCTGACTCTCTGCAAGCACCCAGACAATGTATAGTTGGGAGCGATGTCTGAATCCAAGACCCAAATATCACCCAGGTGGGCCCTGTTGAACTCCACTTTTACTCTGTCTCTTGTTGAGGTGTTTCTCAGCCCTCTAATCCCTTGTCTGAGAGTGAGGTGTGCAGATCTTAAAGTCCTAGGAAGAGTAACGCTTGGAGAAAAACAGAATAGTCATAGTTTCCTTTCACCACAGGTCCTGCTGTCTTCTCAGAAGCATAATCCTAAGATAAACTGCTATTTAAGAGAGGGCAGTCTTCCCTACGTCCTTCAAAGTACTATACAGCAGAGAATTGTGGCATCAGACCTCCACTAAGCTGGGGAGCAGAGCTGGTTGTCTCTCCAAGCTTTCACTTCTGCCGGATGCTGACCTCAGTCTGAAACTAACCTTACAGCTAGGAAACTGTGACGTTTCCCCTTCAAACATTAAATAGTACAGGTGTTTGGCAGGAGAACTGCGCTATGTCTCCAGTTCATAGGAAAGGTTAAAGTAGCAATGGAGGTTCTGACAAGGAAAAAGTCTGGAGTTACGAGAGTGCAATCTACCCTAGTAACTAGTGGCTACTGCTAGGTTTCCTACCTAGGGCAAAAAAAATAGCCCAGAGGCTTCAGAGTCCTTGCTTAAATCTTAGTCTTCCTGGCTATCCAAACCCTGTTGCTATCATCTGTCCTGGCTTTCTCATTCTCCAAACCCTAGCTTTTCTTGGAGACATAATCTGGAGCTGCCACTGAGGTTATATACATTCCCATATCATTGCTAGCAGGATAATTCTACTGATGTGCCTGCTATTACCTCTAAAAATCTTTTTGAGTGTCCTTTTCCTCTCAGTTTTGCCTTCCCTTCACCTAACTCCTTCCCCTGAAACGAACCCTAATCTTGGGTTCTAGCTGTGTCCTGCCAGTGTATCCATACTCTGCACTGCTGAAAGAGGAATTCTAGTTGCATTCTTCAGTTTATTCTGGAGGACATTTTATCCCCAGTGTGAAAGTTTTTCCTAGCTTTCTCAAAACTGTCATTCTAACCTCTCTTGGAGGCCGTGATATTTGGCCCTGCAAAGCAGAAATTCAGCCCAACTGTTGCAGTTTTTAAAAATATTCCAGAAGATCTTTAATGAGGTAAAATATTAGCGAGTATTTGCATTTTAGCAGTGTCATTATGCTTGCCCTACTACATCTGGCACAGTATATACAGGTAGGTAAAACCTGTCCCTAGCTCAAATAGCTTAAGTACACCAGAAGAACACAGATGATGTGTCTTATCTGTCAAGGCAGGTTGACAACAGCACAGCATGGAGAAGAAATGACCACAGATGTGCCCTGTTCACCACCGTCACAGGATGAAGAGCAGAGGCATGTGTATAAGGGCCAGCTGTACCAGTTTCTTCCTCACACTCATCCTCCTCCGCTCAGGCATTTCTCTCAATTAGTTTGTATTGGGAAGCAGTCTCTCCAGCATCAAGCACATTTTGGCAGTAATGGAAATAAACCTCAGAAATTAAAATGCACCCAGAAAAAGATAGACACTGTATGCAGAAATAAGTGACAGCAGAATCATCCAGGCATGAATTACAACCTCGCTTGGCAGCAACACTAAGGGAGTGGAGCATCAATCAAAACGAGAAGAGCCATGACCCTTGGATCTGTGGCTCCTGACACGACTAGCTAGTGCCAGATACAGCTAGACAGACAGCCATTCACTTAGTAATGCATTCTTGTTGAATAAAGCCTGTATCTGTAGGCTAATAGTTTGAAATTGCTCAGAGATTTAATAAAAGCTCTGAGGAAAAAGCGAAAATAATAGCTATTTAGGTAAATGATAGGACTCTACCCAGAACAAAGGCATTTTAATACAAATGTGTTGCCATCAATGGCGGCGTGTGTACTCTGCTGTAATTAGACATTTTCTACTAAGGCAACATAAAGCCAGCTGTTTGGCCTATTGTGTTTGCCTCCATTCTCTAAGTCTCAGTTGCGCGTGCTAGTCATAAGGCACAAAAGACTTGTTTCATACTGAAAAGACGAAAACATGCAAACACGCACACAAGAAAATGGCAAGGGGGCCAGACTGGCAATCACACAATGAGCTGATTATAGAGTGCTAATAATAAAAGCATAATTGCTAAATTACTGCCAGATGGACCAGGTACAGCTACTCGTGAAACACCTGTTTTACTGGGATGTGACACAGTTCTATCCAGACAGAATACAGCTGCAGTGTGGATGGATCCAAACGGTCATGTTGGGAGAACACACATATTGTGTACATTAAATACCAGGCAAGTGTGGGGTGAACCATGTCTACTTTACTGTGTTCTAAAACTTGTTGCGGCTTGGAGCTTTCCTACTGTGCTGGGTAAGTTCCACTGGCTAAGCTGAGTTCCTGTAAAAACAATACCTTCTTTTAGAGAGCACGGGGTTGAAATTGCAATGACTCATACAGAGATTTGGAGGTTTGCTGCACACAGGATATAATACACTTTGGCCTGTGTCCTTGTCTGCTGTAACTGTCAAAACTAATCTGACTTCTACCATGTGAAGATTTATTTCTGCATAATTCTGGATATTATAGAACAACACTGATAGGAACAAGGTCTATCTAAATGCAAAAGCTTTAAATGTGTTCCTGAATACTTACAGGTTATACAGTAAATTGCATCTACCTAGTGACTGTGTACAGAGATCCTGTAAACAGCATTGCTGAACTGTTGTATATAACAGAGCAACTATAGAGGAAAACACCTACTGAGTTGAGTAAATCATGCTCATGCTCTGAATTCATTGATCTAATGTGAATCTTCATATAAAAGGAAATATGGTAGATGCAGTGGAGGAAAGTCATGCCAAGGTGAAAATACTCTCTCAAAATTCTTGTTGTAAAACAATGATTTCTTGTCTCAAAATATATGCATAGCTTTAAAGTTATTCTCTCTCAGGTGCCGTGAAAGACGTCAGTACTTATTTCATTGATTTATACTGTTGCAACATTCCTACACTCAGAAGAGCAAATTCTGATCATCTCTGGTGTAAGAAATAAGAGTCAGGTTTTCCTGGGGTTTTTTGTTGTTGTTTGTTTGGTTTGTTTTCTCTAGGTTTGAGTAATACAGGAGGCATACAACTATTAATATTATGTATAATTAAATGATGCTGTCAACGTCATCGCCTCAAATATCTACAGGGAGGACAAGAGGATACCAAAGCAGAAATGTTGTGTTCTTTGCCATATGGGTACCAGACAGGTGCTTTGAAAGGAACGTATACCAGTACCAATGGACTTTGTTGGCAGTTTGCACAGTAGGGTGGGTGTATGTCATGCATTCAAATCAGGAAAATTATGGGACACTTTTCTCCGTTTCTTTATTTTGCATTCTTTTCATGTTGAATCTAATCATTATTAAGAAAATAATGAGAGGCTAAAGATTGCTATTTTGAAGAAATGATTCTACAAATAAATTTTCCTTTTGTCGTGAACATCACTTTATCTCAGTGTAGCATGACCAATGCGGAGAGAGACCACGAGGACTGTGGGGCCTGTGTATTTAGCCCAGGTGTTCTACCTTTCTAAACTTGCTGAGAATCACATTAGGGTTTAATTTAACTGCTTGCTCTGAAGTGGAAATTTCCACTTAAGTCATAGCTCAATAAAACTCACAAATATAGGAATAGAAGTGGTGCTTGTTAAGGAATGGGAATTTGTCAACTATGACATTACAGACCAGAAATTAAAGAAGTAGGGGAGGAAATGAACTGACATCTAAACAACGGGTTGGAGTGAATTTTGGACCTCAACTACTGAGAATTTGTGAAAGTCTTATGGGCTGATTTTGAGTAGAATCTGAAAAGGAAATTGAATGGAACAAGCTGAGGTGGATAGCTATGAAAAAAACCCAAACCAACAAACGAACTTTGAAAATAGCTATGGTTAAAATGACCCAGGAACTGGTGACCAAGCAGCATTGAGGTGAATTGTGTTTAGCTTGAATCAGGGCCTATATTAAAGTTTTCAGGCACATTCAGTGTTCTCAACTGGCCATCTGGAGTGAGGCCATTGATCTCTGAAGGAGATAAAAGGATATCATCCAGGTATGGCTTATGGAAGCTGAAGACTGCCATGCTCTGTGAAAGTGAGAATAAAAAAAAACAAAAACAAAAACAACCCCAACTCTCTATATTTCATGTTCTGAAATGTTTTTGTGTTGCACTGGCAGAAAGAAAAGAAAAAGCAAGGAAAGTGAAATGAGGGAATTCTTAATAAAGCAGAAAGATATCTATTGTTGTAGACAGAGATTTAGTTGGCATACTAACTTATTTTTCTGTTGATGGCATTTTATTTGTCCTCATGTTGTAGCCACCTCGTAAGCCTGCAGGTAAATTCCTATGATGGATCTCTGATTCTACTGTATTATATTTTGTCTTGAGTGTGAAAAACCAAAAAAACCCCATATTATGCAGAACTGAGATATAAAAGAACAATAGTTCACCTATGCTTAGTTCACACCTGGTAGTTTTATGGGCTACGTGTCGTAATTTCATAATGATCACCACAGCAGTAGACATTCTTATTATACTATTATGCTAAACCCTCTGCAACTGGCAAAGTATTAAAACCCCTTCCTCATATAAGAAGGAGGGAAGGGGAAGTTATGCTCCTAATTGAGCCATGGGCTAAAATGCAGCCATTTCCAGCAGTTACTTGCAACCTAACCCTGGAGTCTATAGATGCCTGCATTTCTGTTGTTTTCATTATGTGTGCAGTTATTCATACCTTTACACTTACTCTCATGATTTCAAGAAATGCTTGAGTATCCTCTTGCCTACTTTAGCTTCTGGGACTGACCATGTGGATGTGCTCTGAGCATGCTGAAGGAGCAATCAGCAGTAAGAAATGCCTTCCTGTCTCCTACACAAAAGCCCAGCTGTTGGAGCACTTACCTGCAGTTTGTGAGATACGGGTTCATATACCTCTTCATATATCCTTTTAGGTGGTGTATTCTGGGTCCTGATGCTTCCTCACAGTTCCTCCTCTTTGTGTAAAGCAGAGTCTGAGTTTGGGAATTTTGCTTCAGATGGGACTCCAGGAGTCATGTAGTACCATGAGGACTATTAACATCCCTAATCCTCCCTCCTGATGACATTAGCTCCAAGTGCCTATCATCTCATGGATTGAAATGGATGTGGCTGTAGGGACTTTTTTTCCAGTAGACAAGACTTACCTCATCAATGAAGTTGGAAAATGCTTAGGAGTTAGCTGTTCTCCCTAAACATGGCCTAATAACCTTCCGTAATTAGCAAGGAGAGTAGGAGAGAAGGGAAACACCTCTTCTTTGCAGGAACCTAGACACGGTTAGTACAACCCAAAGAACAAAGTCACGCTTATAAGAAAACTTGTCCTCAATGGATTTCAGGAGGGTATTTAACATGTAGACAACCCAGTCTGTATATGGAAAGATATGTGCTGATGTTTGTTTAATAATTTTTGCCTGTGGCTTTGGATTTTTTAGGTAAAAAGTAGCTTTGCTTTTTCAAAGATTTTGAAAGATAACTGCGGGCCACCTCAGGTGAGAGCTGACCCACATAATACTCTCTTACAAAGGGTTCTGCAAAATCATAGGAACACGTGAAACAGACTCTTTCACTTAATTCATAGACAAGAATCATGGGATCGTCTGTAAGGAAATTTCTATGGACAATAAAAAGCTTCAGGGGGAAGACTGCATAGAGACCTTACAAAACATACCTTTACCCCTGTATTTATTCAATGTGTTATTCCAAACAAGCATATCCCTTTGTTGAGATCTCTCCTTCTTTGCCATCTGTCTTGTCCCAGAGCAGTAACTACTGATAGTGGTGGGAAATGAGAACTTGATATTTCTCGTAACAACAGGACAGAAATATCATCAACACCTCGATGCTATGTAATTCTGTGGCAGGGAATATAACGTTCTCTGTTGATTCCATAAAAATATAGAACTGGTTTTAATTTCTATAAAATTTTGACGGCTTCAACTCTGGTAAATCCTACAGAGATTTCCACACTAAGAACGACATTGTGGTAAGCTTATGAAACAAATGCATCAGAAGTGGCGAATGCAGCCAGCTTTCGTTCTTACTCTCAGCTGTTTAATTGTCTTGATAGAGGACTAAAAAGGAGGTATTCTCAGTTTATGTCTTACCAGGGATAAAATATGGTGTTACAGAACGATGGACAGAAAATTATAGTGCTGTCTTTCAGAAAAGATGCATTGGTATGAATTCCTTACTATTATGGGTGTAAAAAGATACATGGCTGAGGAGTGAATTCTGATGCCCTGGCAAAATGCCAAGTTTGGCACAGCATATCCATTGCAGCCACATCATTTTTTCCAGCAGTTTCAGTTATGAAGTTCATGTTTGTGTTGGCCATAAACCGACATATGGTGTTGCTTTGTACCATCCCAGAGCCGACCGCAGTTTTGTGGTGAAATCCATGTGGTTTCACACATGGATAGAGTCTGCCTTGGATATCTTGGGTGCCCTTCTTCCACAGAGAAACTGTAACTATTCCTCCAATGAAATCAGAACTGTTGCTGGGCTTTTCTTTTTCAGTACTTGAGCACCTTCAGGGGTTGGTGTAAGGTGTGTGTATGTGAGGGAAGACAAGGGAGCCCTATGAGCAAAATAAACTGCCTCAACTCATCCTTCATCTTTTGTGTAGCAGTTACGTGGGTGAGGAGAGAAGACTTTGGAATTTTGGTCAGTCTCAACACAGAACTGCAAGAAGCACCTTGCTGGCTTTCTCACTTCACACTGGTAGCCAGATGCTTCCCTGCTGTATTAGAATCTAACCCCTGCTTTGTAAGTCTGTTCAAGTTTGCAAAACCTTGTGGAGCCGACCAAAAACAAAAAAAAAAAAAGAAAAAAAGAAAAAAGCTAGCTGATTTATCTACATGTTATTTGTTACTTGTTAGTAGTAAGAGGAAAAAGCATCAGTAGGATCTGTTTTTCTGCTTGTTAATTTCTCTACTGCCACTTTGTGTCAAGGATCTCAAGTGACTGAATCTTTCAGCAGAGAGCTTTGGGCTTCATTCCCTGCTGACTGGTGGTCTAATTGCCTTCCAGGTCTGGTGACAGGAGAAGCAGCTTAGCATGAGGACCCAAGGGCTTAAAAAGCCAAAGATAATGATGACAGCCACATTACTGCTTGAAAGAGGAACTCCCAGATGTTAAGAGCACTAGAGTTCAGTTTAACTCTGCTTCCCAGACACAGTCTTCCTCAATGATGATGCAGTTGTCTTTATCTGGACAAAGAATTTTTTCCCTTTATGACAAAAATGACATCCACCTCAACATGTCTTGAGGACACAGCTCACAGCTCAAGAAGACATGCCTTTGTGGAGAGAGGTTGTCATGGTGCTGTACGCAGTGCCTAGAAATCAGAATTGCTGAGGGTTTACTGTAGCTAAAATGGACTAGAACTCACACTGTCCCTCATTACTTCTTGTCAGCAAGTCAGCCTGGGGTTGCAGATTTAAGGAGCAGAATCTTCAGACTTAGAAGCCTAGAGCTCATAATGATAAATTGCAATCTTCCATGTGATTCTTGTACAAGACAAACACTCATAGCATCAAAAATCAGAGAGAAGCTAGAAAAACTGTAGCAGATGCTCGTGCCTTGCAGTGGTTGGGGCTTGGGAGGAGTCAGAACACCACAGCTCCTCGTACTGAAGCACATCACAACAGTGTCTTCTATAACACTGGAATTTGTTGGGGCAGTTACAGCCAGCACTGGCAGCAAGAAGAGCTGTTGGCTGATCTCTCTCTCTCTCCAGCTGGGCTGGAGCTAGTGGCTGGGAAAGTGTTCATCCTCCCTTAGGGGAAGGCACACACTTGCAGATGTTCAGCTGGGCTCCAGTATGCTCTGCTGCTGTGGGATCACTGTGGGATCATATAAACAATAAAGCAGAGGTGCCCTGTATGAGTCTGTTCCAGTGCTGCTACCAGATGCTACCAGATGGGGCACTTAACAGGGGCCCCTCCAATGTAAAAAAGCAGCAGGAGTGACAGAGTATCTCCAGGGAATAGAAAATGCGTGTCTTGCCCCAAGTATTTTCAAAGCTTCACTCTTTGGGCATCAGAAATTGTGGGATTGGTTTGAAAACAACATTTGAATATACTAGAGCAATTTGGTTAGTTTTATGCATTCTCTATATTTTTAATCTTACCAGTTTATGTTTTCAAGATTTGGGGTGGTGTACATGATACAGTGTTGGTCAACAGTGAGGACTAAAGGTCTATTATTTTCAACATGCTTAAATGTTCTGATCACCTGAAAATTCCTGCTGCTGGTCTGTGGGGCAAAGTACAAATTTTAGTGTTTTAAAGGAAAATGCTGATTTTCAAAAGAAATTACAATGAAATTTTTTGGTCTGGAAATACTTGGTGTGGAAGAAGATGAAAGTGTTGTTTGGATATTGAATAGATACCCAGATATATTGAATAGACATCCAGAAAAGAGCTGAAGGACAGGAAGATGGCCTTTGAACAGCTGAAGGAAAACAGTGTGGAGGAAAACAGAGATGTAGTCCTACAGCTGTCAGAGCTTCAGGGAGAAATGGTTAGGCTGAGGAACAACTCTAAAGCACAGAAGATCAGAAAAATTACTGTGATGGAAACATAGTGAAGAATTGCTGTCCTGGAAAGAGAGGCTTCCAAAACATTTTTGATGAGATGGAGAGGTCCTGGAACTTGCTTTGTCACTAAAATGAGCAATAGGACTATTGCATTACTGTTTGTTCT
This sequence comes from Steatornis caripensis, assembly GCA_013398225.1. Taxonomy (NCBI): domain Eukaryota; kingdom Metazoa; phylum Chordata; class Aves; order Caprimulgiformes; family Steatornithidae; genus Steatornis; species Steatornis caripensis. Next base: position 967,725 of record VZSC01002994.1, read on the forward strand.
CAATGCTTATCTTTGTTAGCTGATCTTGCATTGCACTTATATGTCAGCAGCAGCCCTAAAAAACCTGAAGAACTAATGCTAGTAAGACATTTGCTGCAGAGTGTTAGTCTTATCTTTTAGGCACAGTAGAGTTACATCTTAGTCTCACTACTTGACAGTTTTTTGGGAATGATGCTGGGATTACATGTTGGCTGATCCAAGCGAGTACTGTTCCTAGCTGAATTTCTGACTGCCCAAGATTTGCAAGAGTTTGAAAAAAAGTAAAGGATAAAGGTGCCTCTATTCTTGCTTTTTTTCCTCTGGTAGCAGATTATTCAGAGTTCTGCACTGACCTCAGAAAAACAAACATAGAGACATAAATGTAACAAATAATCATCTGAGTTGTGTTGCAAAGGACTGCGTTTACTGCAAATCAGTAGCTGGGAAAAGTCTCTGATTGTATTCTCCCTTCAACTAGTGATAAAGAGATTGGAAGAAGATATAAGGCTAAGTAGCTGGACGAAAACTTAAAAATATTGATTTTTTACAAAAATATGATATATTTTTTGAGGTATTTAGTAATGCAGAAGTTCTGCTGCAAGGAAGACTGATCGACAGTTTTGCATATGTGTGCATATATAATGCTTTTTTTCTTCTTCTTTCCTTTTTTCTCAAGGTTTGGGTTAAGTTCTTTGCAGGATTTAGGCAAAATTCTTGAGATGTCTTTTATAATAGACTACACAGCGTCCACATGAAAGTCCATTGCCACCCTTCTTTGCAGCCCTCCTCCCATTTACCAGCTATAGTAATGTGATGTATATTAAGTGTCATAATATGTTTTTTTAATAAAGAATGAACTGAATTGAAATTGATCAAAATTAACAGCAATCGAGATTAGCGGAGTATTTTGGATTGAATTATGCCTTATTATTTCCTGTAAGTGTCCTGCGGGTCCTTTTTTATGAAAGGTAAAAAATAATATAGTTTTCAAGCAGTATGTGATGCTCATTTTATTATAAAGATAAGAAAAGTAGAACATAGGACACCAAAAAAGAGTTTTAAGTAGAATTAATTTGGAATCTTCCCAATTTGCTGACACAAAATTTGGATGAGAATTCTTCACGTGGTTCAAAGTTGGTCATGAGAACTTCAGTTTGGTCACAAGACTTTTCTTTCTTGACAGGGAGAGCAGTGAAACAGCTCCCTGCCTACGTACCTGCAAGGTGTGGGTTTCTTGGTTTGCCTTTGTTCTTGGGGTCTGGGGTAGGTCAATCTCCCTTTCCTACAAGTGGGTCATGATGGAGATGGAGAGAGACAAAGAACAGGACAGTGGAAGAAATGGAGAATTAAGGCACTGGGAGGGAAGCCTGAGAAGTTTGTTCTACTTTTATCTCTGTGCAGCGCAGGGGGAATCCAGAATACATTTTCTCTGTCTTATTTTGTGAAATCCCAAAATATGAAAAGTGTATGCTTGTTTGTTTGGGTTTGGTTTTTTTTTTTTTCCTTCTGAAAGGCATTCTCTGAATCTATTCAGCTTTAATTATGGATTACCTTGGTCAAATGACTGATAACAACAGAATGTGAGAGGTGAACACTGTTTCTTCATATAGCTTGTGTTTAAGGAGTCTGATGCCATTAAGTGTGTAAATAAGTATCAGCAGTGTTCAAAGTTTTCTGTAGGTGCTTTTTTTTGTATCAAACTGGAGTCTGACAAAGCAGAAATAAGAACACTAGAAATCATAACTGATAGGGCGACCTAAATAAAAGTTATTGAATTTTCTTTTATCAAGCAAGTTTTAAAACCTAGGGAAAATGTAGACACATTTTACACTCCATTAACCAGAAGAGAAGTGAAAGTAAGAGTGGAAGCTGGGAGCTCCAAGACAATGTGTAAAACTTGAATTCTTTCTCCTTGGATATCACATGGCAGTAACTACTTCAAGTCTTGTGGACGTGTTATTCATCTCAGTCATCCTCAGGATACATTCAGCTGGCAGTTTGCAACATGCCAGCATGCTATAGATGCTAAGCTTATTAGAAATGTGGGTGTATTTCTTGTCAAAATTTCTTCTTGTCAAATTTTCTGAGGATGAATAGTTCTCATGTTTAAGAGAGCCAAAGTTTGTGATGATCCATGGGGAACAACCTTTAAAAAGCTGTGATCCTCTAAGGAATATGTGTCTTTTGTTGCTATAATAATAACTGTGACTCCTGTGTATAATAGTTCTCAATGTTCTCTGATTCTGGCAAATCAGCAAGGTTAGAATCTTGGTTGTATATTCAATTTAGGATTGATAATAATTCTGTATGAATTGTAATGTTGTCTGTATGGTGAGTTTTCTCTATAGGGAAAATTCTTTTGAAGATATTACATTGACTCTGTGTAAGATAATTATAAATACCAATGACAAAGATGCAAAACATGCCTGTCCAGGAGAAAATGGGAATTATTACGAATTTAAACAGCTAAGAGGAACATTTCAGTCCAGACTTGACATCTTAGATCTCCATGAGTGCTCCAAAGCAAGTTCAAAATTTTCATTTGGGATGGAGTCTAGATCATAGAATGGTTTGGGTTGGAAGTGACCTTAAAGATCACCTAGTTCCAACCCCCCTGCCATGGACAGGGACATCTTCCACTAGACCAGGTTGCTCAAAATCCCATCCAACCTGGCCATGAAAGCTTCCAGGCAGGGGCCATCCACAACTTCTCCGGGAAACCTGATCCAGTGTCTCACCTCCCTCACAGTAAAGAACTTCTTCCTAGTATCTCATCTAAATCCAACCTCTTTCAGCTTAAAACCATTACCCCTTGTCCTATCACAACACAACCTCGTAAAAATTCCTTCTCCAGCTCTCTTGTAGGCCCCTCCAGGTACTGGAAGGCTGCTATAACATCTTCCCAGAGCCTTCTCTTCTCCGGGCTGAACAACCCCAACTCTCCCAACCTGTCTGCATAGGAGAGGTGCTCCAGTGCCCCGATCATCTTTGTGGCCCTCTTCTGGACTCACTCTAATAGGTCCATGTCTCTTTATGTTGGGGGCCCCAGAGCTGAACACGATACTCCAGGTGGGGTTTCACGACAGCAGAGCAGAAGGGAAGAATCACCTCTCTTGACCTGCTGGTTGTGCTTCTTTTGATTCAGCCCAAGAGTTGGTTGGCCTTCTGGGCTGCAAACACGTGTTGCTGGCTCATGTTGAGCTTCTCATCAGCAAACACCCCCAAGTCCTTCTCCGCAGGACTGTTCCAAATCTACTCTCCACCCAGCCTGTATTTCTGCTTATGATTGCCCTGACCCATGTGCAGAACCTTGCACTTGGCCTTGTTGAACTTCATGCGGTTCGCACAGGCCCACCTCTCAAGCCTGTCAAAGTCTCAAGGTTGGCTTCCCTTCCCTCTAGTGTGTCCACCACACCACACTGCTTGGTGTTGTCAGCAAACTTGCTGAGGGTGCACTCAATCCCACTGTCCATGTCGCTGACAAAGATGTTAAACAGTGCTGGTCCCAATACTGACCCCTGAGGAGCACCACTCAACACTGGTCTCTACTTTGTCATCGAGAAGTTAAAGAGAAAGAGAAGAAAAAAAAGTGAGGAAGGAGTGAGGAGGAAAATAAAGGAATAACCTGTGATTATATCAAAGGATTTGTATTCAGGAGTTCTGGCTTCTTTTTACANACCACTCAACACTGGTTTCTACTTTGTCATCGAGAAGTTAAAGAGAAAGAGAAGAAAAAAAAGTGAGGAAGGAGTGAGGAGGAAAATAAAGGAATAACCTGTGATTATATCAAAGGATTTGTATTCAGGAGTTCTGGCTTCTTTTTACAGGCTGACAGAAAATGTGTAATTTAAATATAGGCAAATAATTTCCTCCAGTACTAATGTCAAGAATAAGACTTTAGAGAGTTGTTGAGAGTCTTAAGAAATTGCTTTTTAGAAAGAACCGTGAATGGGAGTTTCACTTTATAATATAAAAATATAATAACTGGTATTAAAGAAGAGAGCTAGAACAGTACAATTTTTTTGCACTGATAATCACATTTATCCATTGTACAGATAGAACCAATATTAAGCATTGAGAAAAAGTGCTGAACATCAGTCACAGCACATTCTTCCCAATTCTCCCCAAATTCCAGTATTGGGAGTAGTAATTGCTGAGAAGGAATTGAAGGCCTTAGCATATAACTATTTATTAGTTTATTGACAACAGGTCAACTACTTCAAGGTTCCTATGTTTCTTATCCCTTATAAAGGGTCTTAGCGTTCCTGCTGACTAAAGAGATCTCTTAAATACACCTTAGTGCAGTGAAATCATAGCAACAAGGCAATGAGTAAGTCAGCATTGCCCCTGTTCCTAATGCAGAAGACAAATAATCATGCAGATTTCTTTCCAGATAGATTATCCATCCTAATTAAACATTTCCTCTCTTGGGCCTTTGCTCTTTCTAGAAGACAAAAAGAGTAATTAATCTTTTGGTACTATTGCTGGAACCCAGGAGAAGTTTATTCTGTCCCCTGAATTTCAAATATATCATACAACTAAGATTTCTCTGTCTAAAACCCCAAATGTCTTTTAAGCCTGAACAGACAATGCGTTCTCTGAATGCTGTTCTTGTTCTTGTCCTTACCGTGGATTGGCAGCCAATAGTTAAAATTACGTCTTTTACTCTGCATTTTCCACCTTTCAAATTCAGGCCTGTGTTTTAATCTAGGTTTCTAGAGGTGTCTTAAGAAACTTCTGTAACATCACTTGGCTTTAATTTCTTGTCTGAGAGTGAGGCTGAGCAAATGTTTTCTTGTGTGTTTGTTTTTTTTTTTTTTTTTACTTTTTCCTTAAGGGAAAAAAGGCAATAAGAGTGGGAGGAAGAAAAGTTTCATCAAATATGTTCCTGTCTAAAATCTTGACCCTTTGGTATATAATCAGAAATATCAATTTCAGGAAAAACCCAAAGGAATTTGGCTAAACCCTGCAATTTTTAATTACGAACTTTGGGGTTAAAATTGAAAGACTGTTTATATCCTAATATTTATAAAGATCTGTCCATTTTTGATTATTTTTGGAGGTAATCTAGTGTTTGAAGTGCTTATGTCATGGTGCCACAATATTTTTTCTTACTGAGAGAGAGAGATATGTGGATGTAGAATTTCTTAGACGTGTTGTTAGATGGGGAGTCTGGCATAAAAGAGTATTGAGCCTGAAGAGAAAAAAATAAGCCACTTGTCCACTTTCAGCTCTAATTTTCTAGCTTTTGAAAATGGTGCTTTCATCATCTATCATTAGCCAGACATGACTGAAAATATTACCTTTTTTCTACCCATTGTACGGCTTATCTACTTAGATTACAGAATGTACCAAGTTCTTGATCTCTAGCCTCTGTGTCTGGTTGCCAGGTAAAGAACTACAAGTGCACAATAACTGATCTCCAAAAGGGGCACCAGAAATGATGTATTTCACCGTGAAGCCCAGCCTGCACCACAGAACAGATGCCTTGACTTATGCATTTGTTTTATTTCCTGGTACATCCCAAAGCCAAGCTCTCCCAGGCATCTCCATTTCATTCATGTTAGTTTATGCCTGGGAAATGAATCTGAGCCTGAGCTATGGGACAGGTATGTTCCTCAGTATTTTCCATTTCTCCCAGGTGTCTCTATTGAGAGATGGGTTGGAGCCTGATACAATTCTTTTCCAACCTGAACATCTGTATTTTTGTTATAGCAGTTGTGTACCATGGTGTTATTCTGATCTAAATGCAGGACAGATTCAAGGCAGGTACATGGCAATATTACTGGATTAAACTTTTACAACACATATGTGATATGATTCATTATTCTTCTTTTGCAGTTACAGAACTACATATAGATTATATGACTTGATCTGCATTAAAAGGGAAATTGATTAGCTTATTTGTGATTATCTGAGTTTTAGGTCTAGTAGGCCCCATTTTATCACCTTTCTCACCTCAGAGGAGTCCAACTTGTGGTGTCCCCACTATCAAGGTGGTCTTATCACTGTTAATGAAGAAAGAGGAGGTGATTAATTTTAAATGGCTCTAATGTCAGACTTGGATGTTTACTGACGAGTATGGGATCCCCACACTCCTCCTGCAGTTGATACTCCTTGACATAGCACATTTTCCAGCTAGATTCATGGGGAAAATTGTGTGGTGTTATACGCTGGGGAGAAGGTCTTCCATGCCCCTGTGTCTGTGGTATTGCTTTATGTAAATAAGTGAGAGGACTATAAGACAAAAAATATTCACTTCAAGAAATCTCGTTCTTGTATGTTAGAACTGACTTGTGAAATAGGCCCATTGGTGTGATCCTCTGCTTTGTTAATCTTTGAAGAATCACAGTGATGGGGAACATTCCATTACTTTGACTCACTCTTTCTCTGTTTTTAAATATTAAATCTTTTTTGCCATTAGTTTAAGATAGATGACTAGCACTGGAAAGCTTAATGGACCAGTTTCACACATCTTTTCTATTCTAAATGTTGAAAACTGTTAATTTCTTCCCCGTATGCCTATAAAATGGGCAGGAATGATTTTTCTGGATATATGTATATGGGTACTTAAAATAATCAGGAATAAAGAGGCAAAACATCTTGTTAAATGAATGTTTCACAGCCTGCTTTTTATTTGTAAGCAAGCCAGCTGTGATCTTGCTGCTTAACCTTTTACTCTTCCAATTTCTTTCTCTGAATGCAAGGCATGGTCACACTAAAATAACTTTTTTTTACAATTCCAAGCCTTCTCATAGGGGAGGCTGTGGGCCCATGGGACTCTCTCCTATGCTCGTTATTTATCTATCTTCATGTTAATACCATGCTTACAGTACACTGTATGCATATTGCACCTGTGTCCTGCTTACTATGTTACGTATATTTTAACATCTCTCTTAAACTGATTTCTGTGATAACAAAATCTAACTTTATACTGAAATTCATTCTTACCATGTTTTTCCTCAGAAAATAGCCATTTTAATAACCTGTGGTGGGTCTGAAAATTTTGAAATATACTTCTCTAAAAGTATGCTTCTGATGAATTCTGACATTTTGGCAGAAGCTGGAGTCATTCAGAGTATCTGAGGATGGTAAACTAATTATGTCTTGCCCTTCTCTTGCTAACATAAAAAAATTAAATTAATCACATTCAGTTATAGCTGACATTTAGAATACAAACGTTCTTTTTTAGAGAGAGAGAAATCAGTGGCTTTTATTAAACGTTTTTCTCTGTATGTCAAAATCTTCTTTTGAAAATTAAAGTGCTAAATTAGCTATTTTGCCTGTTTTCTGTTCCTTTTAGTGTTTTCATATTCTTCATCATAAGACTGACTTCTCCTTTTGTAACCCACTTCTAAATGAGTAATTCTGTGTCCTGTGTTGTTTTCTTTTCCATTTTTGTAGTATAACAGTCTTTGAGCTGTGCAGTGAAATGACTTTAACTTGGCAGCAGATCTATCTTGAAAAGTAAAACCAAATGAAAGTTATCTACGAAAGTGCTAGTGTCTGCCATCAGAAGGTAATTGCAACCAGAAGGCTATCTAACCCTAACTCAGAGGAAGTTGTGTCAGACCATTACATGATTATGGGTGAGGGAGCTCAGACACAGGAGGAACTGGGACAACTTTCTACCAGAAAGATGAGCAGATTCCTGGAATTGTTTGAGGATTTTTTTTGTTGTTGTTCTTTGCTTGCACTGGTTTTAGACAGAATTACCTTATATGAGTCTGTCATTGCCAATGAAAACATACTGCTTTGTGCAAAAAAAGTTGACTCTTAAGACTTGATCTGCACTCATGTAGTAATATAATATTTGCTTCTGTGGAGAAGCCTTGTTGTCTTGGTCCGCTCTTCCATATACTAAGTTTTGACAGTGGTTAGCAAACATCATCTGCTTTTGTTTGGGGTATATATAGTTTATTCACAGTGGGATGTAGCTGAACAGGATCTATCAGGAGCAAACGACACAGGATTGATCAAGAAACACCAGCTCTTCCATCTGGATCCATATGTTGTAATGTATAACAACTCACCAATGTAAAGACCTTAACCTTCAACTTCCCGTAGAAATCAGCTCAGGGTATTTTTTAATGAGACAAGACATGATTGAAATTCTGCAACAGCAGGCACTTAATTGTAAGTCTCACTCCAAAATGTCACGCAAACAGCTCTATGTTCTCATGCTGCAGTTTCAGTTTGGTACTAGATCCCATGGCAGACTGCTGATTCAGATTATACCTCCTCATTTCTTACAGCACTTTCTATACTTTCAGTGGTCTTGCAACCCTTCGAAAGTGAGATCTGAAGAGGTCACTGCTGGGAGTGGGGCTCCAGAGTGATGGTGAAAAAATATCATGTACCACATAATACAAATTGGCAAGTTCTTGATATCCATCCAGGAAACATTCTGCAGAGAAAGTAAATATTTGTAGCTGGGAAGTTTTTGGTGTTTTGCTGCCATTGGCATGCTATGTGTACATTGCAGCAAATGACGTCTGATTTACAAACAGCTTGAGTGGGAGACCAGGTGATTCACCCTCAAGGCCCACTTCTACGTAATGGATCCAGTATGTAATGGCAGGGGAGAAGAGAGATCTTCCTTTCGGACCCCCTGGTGCCCACTGGCAGAGTGAGTGATGCCTTCTCCAACCATCCCTTCTGACTCACAAAATAAACCCTGGAAGAGGCATAGCTAAGCCATCCATCACAGTTCCAAAAGCATTGCCTTGGTTTCTGAGTAGAAGATGTGCTTAGATATAGAGTTTGCGACCGCTGATAAACTAATGCTCCATTAGAGACTGCAGATTGTAGCTCTGTGTTGGAATAATTAGCAGTATAACTGTTTATTATCTCTTCAACACCACAGTGCTTCCAATTCCTGAAATTTTATGATGGTAGTTCTGATATTTGACACTTACCTTAAAGCTACAGACACGTAAGAGGAGAGGAAAATTTCTATTAAAATGGAGGTGGGAGAAGAACTCCTTGTTGTGATAGAAATCGAAAATATCCTAAGAGTGTCAGGAAAAATTAGAACCCAGAAGTAAACAAACTCACTTGTAAGCCATTCTCACAACCAGTTTTTCAACGGAGATTACTAAATGTTACATAGATTGGGTTTCGTGTAGTGCTTAATGCTGTGGAAAACAGAGAAACTACAAAAGTCCAGTTCCAAAGATTTTGCAGTCTAGAGGTCAAACTTAGAAAGCCTCAAGAACAAAGAAAGATGGGAATTAAAAGCCAGTTTTCTGATTGTCCCTGCGGCAAGGCGTTTTATTGTGTTACGTATCTTGTTCTTATTAACTTTTATTCCATGAGAAGGAAAAAACCACTAAAGGCTTTTTGAGTGACAGTATGAGTGCAGTGACTAACTTTGAAAGACTGTCTCAACCGACACACTAAATGGCAGCTCCCACCAAATGAAGAAGTAGATTTTTCTGCCTGTTTATATACACCACAAAGAAAATAGAAAAATAAAGTTTTCTTTCAGTCTTCTTTCTTTCCACAGTTATATCTTGGGAAAGGCCAAGGATATAATGCAAAGAAGCAACAGAAGTTCAGAAGTTTCTCTAATTCCTTTGGTGTGGATATTCAACTGCAGGTACCTCCTGAAAATATCTTCTTTCTCCGGGTGTTAGCTCAGCTGGAAATGCTCTAAGATCAGCTTTCTTTGTAGCAGTTTTATGGCTAGAGCCACAGAATTTAGAAACAAAAGGAAAATTAAAGAGAAGGGTTTGGGGAACATAACCAAAGTTTCACTCCACAGGGTCTGACAGGTGAAACTTACTTTGTTGTCACTGTCTCATGTACCTGCACACTCCGTTTTAAATCCTACTAATAATACCCTGCATTTCTTCTAGACAACTTCTAATGTATCAAAGGAAGCAGTATTATATTAGCACCTTCCACTAATACAGTACTTGAGCTGGCAGTATGTAATCATTGCCTTTGTCCCCCTCAACAGGGAGACTGCCCAAGATTTTGAATTCTGCAGTCCTAAGTCAAAGGAACTCATTACTGTCTCCTAACTCTACAGTGTGAAATATAGACTTTTTTAGAAATACCTTCTTTCTTGATAGCTCACAGTTCTCATGCAGAATCATGGCAGAAGGTGAAACTGCTGTTGGAAACAATTTCTGTTAGACAGCCTCTGAAGGAGAGTCTAAGTCTAGGGGTTAGGGGACAGTGCAGGGAATGTGATTGACGGGAATGCACACTTTTGTCAAGCAAAGGCATAAAAGTCTTCCCAGGATAGGTAGGCAGGAGAAACATGTAGCTTTTTTTCCCAGTGTCTATTTGGACCTTGACAAAGTGTGGGACAGGTTCTTCATCACTCCCTGGGAATAACTGTAGGTCTCTGTCATGTTCAGCGCAATAAAGTTGCACATTGAAAGAGTAAAGGTGTCACTGACAGAGCAAGCATGTAAATGGCCAACAGCTCTTTGACAGTGAGATTACCCATTCCACAGAAAAAAATATGCTGGGGTTGGAAGGGCAGTTTATATGTGCAATAACTAAAAACATTTCAAAGCAAAAAAAGACATCCCAAAACCCGTATCTTAGCATGCAAATTCAATAGACTTACCATGCAATATAAAGCTTGTAAAAAACACAATTAAGGCACATTCAGGTGTCATGACTTTGCAGGATTTATTGCATTTATTGGATTTTTATTTACTGGTCACAAACACTGGTTCTTTTGGTTTATCTTGGCAGAAACAGCCTTTATTTCCTCTGGCTTGATTTCAGGAAGATTCTGATGGAATTACTGTTTGGTTGTTTGCCTCTCAAACGCAGCAGTCTTGTTTCTCTCATGAAAGAAGTGTATGTGTTTCTAATGCGAACACCTCTCGTATTTCTTCTGTGAAGAGGATGGTGGTTGATTGAGAAGCTCCTCATGGCCTTTAGTAGCCTCATGGGCAGTATATCTGCATGTTATAACACTAGTTACTCTCCTGCCTATATTCTCCTGTCTATTTTCCTCGTATAACTTCTATATCTTGAACATGTCCTATTGTCTCTCTCTGAGGACTTGCAAATTACTCTCTCACAGATTACTGTGAGGTATTGTGTAATCCTAGAACTAACAGTAATAGATGTGCTTCTGATTACATTACATCTGTGTGAGTAAATTTTAAGATTCTAATTAGTAAAAATTTCTGAACATTTTGGCCAAGTTATGAATTAGCCTTACCATGAAAAGGTGGATTAAAAATCCTTCATCAAGGTAGCCAACCCAACATAAATTTTAAATATGACCTTGCCTGTACAATGAACAGTATATTGGATTAATACTGGAATAATGTTAGAAAGCCTGATTAGGTTTTTTTTTTGTTTTAATTTTATTTATTTTGCATTGCATTTAGTATGAACAATGAAACAGATTACTTTCAGGTTTGTTTATAGTAGATTCTCTTTCCTGGTTGTTATAGTCTCCAAATGCTATAATGTTATTTTCCAGAGAAAAAGAATGTTGCTCTTTAAAAAGTAAATGACTTCCACAGAAATTTTACGACACATTTCATGGTAGCATTTCCATTGATATTAGATGTTGTAAGAGCTCTTTCAGCTTTTAGGAACTTGGCATCATTGCATTAAAGTTACTTGACTATATTGCCAAATCAGAAAGGGAGCACAGAAGGACTTGTTCATGAATTTGTGATGCCTACATCTGTGAAACTGTAATGTCTGTCATGGGTTGGTTTGTTGGTTTTTGCTTTTTTGTGGTTTCTTTTTTTTTTTTCCTTTCTCTGCCTCTGCCCTTTGTGATATGGAACCTCTTAGGGACTTTAACCTTGTTTTTTTTTTATTTTAGATTTTTTTTTTACTTAAACTAAAATTCCCTTAAAATTCTGTTTAGTCTATATATGCATCTGTACCTATAGTTACATGTCTACATTAGGTAAATTTATTTAAAATACTTCATGGGCTTGGCAATATTTGATAATACCTATGAGTTTTCAAAGTTCAGAGTGAGTAACTTGCTCTTTATAGAAACCAATGCATCACAAATAAATTGTTTTTATCAGTCCAGAAGAAGGAGAAAAATAACTGCATTTTTTAGAGTCCAGTTTTCCCTTGCCTCATGTTAGCTTCAGCAGCCTTTTGGGGATCTTTTCCTGTCATCATCCTCCTGCAATAGTCTCTGATGAAGACTCTGACATGATTCCTGCATCAATGACAGTCATTTCATGCCACAGAACTTATGACCTTGTGTCATAACAATTTTCAGGCATGTTGCATAGATCACTCCTTCCTCTACCACGCTTTTATCAGAAGAGCTATCAGATATAATTTCTGACTACCGGGAGGACAAGAGGTCAACAAGTCAACTCATTTGTTACTTCATATACATGCTCTCTATAGTCCAGTTTTTCACTGGGGAACTTAACCTTTATTTTAATAGCAGTAAAATTTTGTTAAGTTAAACTGTTCTCTCATGATGCTAAAGGAAATAAGCCTTATTAATTAATAAGCAAGATAAAATGCTATTCTGGAAACAATTTTCATCACTCAGTTGTTTTTCTTCTCTGCCTTTGACCTACTTATTGCCAGAGAGGTATTCAATAGGGTCAGTGCTAAAGGCCCTTGTAGATATCCCATACTTTTCACCTTCTTTTGTCACCTGACACTAGTTTTCTGAAATACAATATAGTCATCTCTAAGGACTAGAATTTGCCCCCAGCAAAAGAGCATCACACCATTTCAGTTTTCATATAGAATTTGACTGCAATTTTGGTAAAGTAAGTAACACTCTCTGCGCATCTGATGCACTAAATGTTCACATCTTTTTCAACACAAGGGCATTTTCCTGGCCTTTGATGAAAAATACTTTAAGTGATCCTCTTTATGGTAAAGGACTCGTTACTCTTATTATGGTCTACAAATACGTATTTCCCTTCTGATTTTTATAGTAGAAAAGGATCTAAGGTTAACGTTAACATCTGTAACAAGTCTAAAAGTGTGGTGCGCAACCAAGAAATCACTGCCTGGAAAGGAAAGGAGTGTTTTGGAGAGAGCAAAAGCCCTGATTGTGCAGTACAACGACATATCAGCCACCGCCTCCACCACAAGCCCATGAACACCTGCTATTTGTTCTTTAATGTTTATTTCTTGATTCTGTTTAGGCCTCAGATTGATATTTAATTGGCTGTATGAACCTTGCCTTTTCTGGCAATTTAAGATAAAGGTACATATGAAGTGAAGAACTATGTAGGGAGTCAAATGCGAAGGAGATGTAGGAATTGTCCTGAATTTCTTTCTAAGCAAAAAGTGTTTGCGGAGCAACATATCTTCTTTTGACGCAGATGATGACTGAAAGGTGATAAGATCAGATTCCCTTTAATGAAAGCCTGCTATTTCACTAGTCTATTTCTTCAAAATTTATCAGATATAGTAATATAATATTAATTATATCCTGTCATAGACATTATATTGAGGTGCTTAAATTAGCACTACCTTGCTTGCAACAGGTGAAATAATAGTCTTGAATTAGCCACTTCTATAATCAGTGTAAAGAATCCTATTGGCTTCAGCAATGAGAGATGACCCTGAATTTGCTTTGCAGATTGGTACTGTGCATTATTATGAATGTTTGTATATTCTTATACTGATATTATCAGTATTTAGGCACAGTGCATAGTATGTATCTCACCTAATTGTGAACATCCAAACCTGAAATAGTCTCTCTAGGTTGCTTGGCATGTGATGATGGCTCCTCTTTTGGTGTTGGTCATTTCTCTTTATTGACTAAAAAGTATTTTAGGGTGATCTGCAGGCTTGGATGCCCAACTTTCAGATACAGGAATTAAAGGAGATGAATCCAAAACCAGTTTGCCTATGAGCAACAAACCTAACACAAATTAGAACTAAACTAAAAGGCTGACAAGATCCAGATCTTTGCAAAATGATTTAATGATCTGTTTTTAACACTGCTTTCACTGTCTTCCTTCAAACACATGTGCCTTCAATATTGTCTACCTAAATTTACCTTGGATGGAGGCTATAGATAGAAGCAAAACGGTTAAGTGGCTATGGAAATTATTTTGGAATTATTTGTAATTATAAACAATGATATCTCTGGAGTATGATATGGAAGTTGGGAAACATGCATGTCACTTAGGTTTCCCTGTGTTTCTTTTCCTGTTGGAATGCAGCACCAATATTGTTAAAATATCCCTCCCATCCCTGTACTCAACTACAGCAGAAGGTTTGTAAATGAAGTACAAAATCTTTCAGTGAAAGATGTTAGTGAAAATCTTTAGCAAAAGATCTGTCCCAGCTTAGGAAAGGTTTTTCTGTGGTTTTTTGTGAGGTTTTTTTATGTTTTTGTCACAGTTTAAAGCTGGACTGACTATTAAAAGGACAACAGATGCTCTTTGTTAACTCCCTCCCTCCTCAACAGGGAGGAAAGAGAAAAGGGAAAGACACAGGTTTGAAAAGTTAAACCAGCTTTAATCTAACTACAAAAATAAGGTATTATAATAACAGGAAGAGTAATAATGAAATATATACAAAACCAACATAGAACTCCCCCCTCCCCGATGACAAATAACAACACATGGATGCTGCAGTGCATGGCCCAGGGAAGTCCCAGATTGGGGTCAGCAGCAGGCAGGAACGCACAGATCAGGATTGAAGGCAGAAGAATTGGGCAGAGTCCTCCTCCAATGCTTGAGCAAGGAGCTGGGCAGAGCTGAAGAGCAGTATCCTGCTACACCACTAGGACCCCAGACACCCCCCAGCAGCCCCATGCTGAGCTGAAATAGGCTCCTGGGCCATGGGTGTGGGCAGAAGCACCAGGTGAGGCTGCTTAGGGCTGTTAAAACCCATCAGTGCCCTCAGGCCCCTGGCCATAAAGGGAGAGGGAATGACCCTTGTGATCCCTCAGATGTATACTGAGCATGATATGTATGGGATGGATTACTGTATTGGGTTAAACCAGGACAGTTTTGGTTTTTGGTTGGGGTTTTTTGTTTTGTTTTTTTTTGTTTTAAATTCCCACAGACATCCCTAATTAGATAATAATTTATTTGTGGATTGTGAAATTCAAGAGAAAAATCTCTCAGGAATGAAAGGGATGGTAAGGCTGCAAGATCTGTCAGTCCAGTACTTGATCCATCTAAATCTTCTAATTTATTCTGAAAAATGTACCCTGCAAAAGAAGCACAATTGTCAGTCTTCTGCTGAAACGTCAGGACTATCTTTATTCCTTTGTAAAAGGTGTGACTGAAATTTCAGAATGTGAGTGACTAGTTCCTATTGCTCTGTCTTGATTTTTCAGTTCTTTGGTAAATTACCTGTTCTAGTAAGAGGCCTCAATTATCTTTATCTACAAAAATCATATTGTGTTCCATGTACGTGGAAACTACTGATAAAATGATGCAGATGAGGTCAGGTTTCACCACATCTTCATACCATTATTTGTGTACACTTATTGAGGAACAACCTGAAAATCCCACCCCAGTGGCAATTAAGGCCTCTAATTTTGGATATGAATGACAAATATGAATTCTTAGGATCATACCCCAGAGCACTGCAGTGACAATCAATCAGAACTATTACCTTGCTGTATCTGGGGCCTTAGCAGTTGACTACCCTATGCCTCAGGAATTACGTATTCACACTACTTGAGTATCATCGGGATGCTTTAGGAGGTAACATGTTCTAACAAACAACCCAACACATTAAATATACCCTCGAAAATCAATAACTCTTTGACATTGTCCCTCCTTCTTCCTCATTATCTGGAAAAAATAGAAGAAATAATGGATGAAATAAAGAACATTAAGAAGAGTAACAATGCAGACTCTCAGTTTGAGTCCATCTTCTCTATTGGACAATGTTACCAAGTGTTAAAGATGTTGCAGGTACAATTTCACCTAACAAACACCCATGTTGATTGTATCAGTTTATAGGTGGGTGAGACGTGCTATTGCCAAGACAATCCAAAAATTATTTAAGTGAATCTCTTGTCTTTACCCATTTCTATTTCTATTGTTAGTGTAAGAAATACTGAAATGTTGGGATTCACACCATATTTCTCAAAGTGATGACAGGAGGTCAGGTAGGAATGACAAGTCTTTGAAAATTTGCAGAAAGACACAAGAATGGTTTGCTGTGTTTCAACGTGTTGATTGAAAGAAATCTGAATATAGGAGGAAAGATTTATTTATTTATTTTTCTGTAGTTGGTATACAGATTTGCCAATGCTCACAAATGAAAGAAGCAGTGCTCTTCGTTTGGAGTCAGGTATGAGGGCAGACTCTGTAGGGATGGAAGGGAGCAGACACTAAATCTTTAGTTGTGGTTGATGTTTTATATGACTTAAAAGAAAATACAGCTCATACCTAGTAATTAAAATGTAGTGGGGATTTTCTTCCATAACCTTTACTTGTACTCGTCTTCTATAGATATATTCCCTATCCTACATTTCTCCATCTAAGTTAGAAAGAATTCACCACCAGTACATTCTGTCTCCTCAATTTTCCCCTGAATTTTCAACTTGTCAGATTTGTATTTGGATTCCTGATTTACATGGTTTTAATGTAAATTATTTATTTTGTAATGTAAAAAATCATTGCTTTCAGTAACATAGAACATGATTTCTGATCTGATCCTTTTGGGACGCTTTGAAATTATAATAAGAAAAAAAAAACCCTTTATGTGAATGTGAATTCTAAGCTGTTTTCTCAAGAATTCATTAAATTTAGGTTGTTCATGTAACCTTTTTGATTGCCTACTTGTAATCTATCATCTTGTTACTTCTGGTGCCTGGCAGTAGGGGCTGAAGGATCACCAGCGATCACAAGCAAATGGTCACAGAAAGCAGCTCTGCATAACATACACTGTCTCTCACATTTTTAAATGCATTGGATTCACTGCATGATTTGTTAATCTGCAAGTATGCAGTGAAAACAACGTGTTCTGGATGCAGTGATTTGTTGCAGATGTATAGCCAAGCTAGGAGAGTACAGACTGCGTGGTGGTTTTGCTCACCCACTTTTGATTTTGCCTGTGTTGACAGAGTTGTATTCATGCTCTGAGGAATAAGCATCTGCAGAGCCCGCTGAAGTTCTTCACAAGTTGGTGTGTAATAGTAATTAGTAGATTACTGAGTGTAGTCAATTTTAATGCCATATTTAGCTATTAAACCTTGTAAGGTGTTGAGCTGGACAGCGGAGTATACTTAAGAGAAGATGGTAGGTGTTCCGTGTTTTCAAAAATCATGCTATGCAAATAAATACTTAAACAGAGTATTAAAAGCTTGGATGTGACTGATGTATAAACCATCTCTGTTAATGGGAGGTGTTTTGAGGGGTGTGGTATAATGTTACAACATGCTGAAGAGTAGGCTGATGTGAGACCTAGTATGGAAATACTGCATAGCTAATCTGAATCGCAGGGGAGGCTGCACAGCATGAACAGAATGGGTTTTGTTCACAAAAGGCAGACCAAATATTCAGCTCTGTAAGAAAAAAATGAAAAAATTCTGTTTGCTTCTAGCAGAGATATCATCTGGGATTCAATTGCCAGGACCCCGGGGGCACTGCCAGCGAGGTGCCTGATGCCTGCATCTGGGGCTGCCCCCATGGGTGCCCCCGGCTGCCCTGCTCCCTCTCTGCCAGCCTGGGGATCCCCCCCAGCTTCCCCAGCCCCAGGATGCCTTTGGCCCAGATGGCACTCTTACCCACCTAAAGTAAAGATCTAAAACAAAATTATTGCTGTATGGTGACAGAAAAACAGAATAATGATGAAAGGTGCGAGAACCCCATGGATGGTAAGAGCACTACGAACAGAGTGTTTCCAAAACAGAACGTCTTGAAAGGTTTTTGTGTGTCTGACTTTCTCAAGAAATGCACAAAATAGTGCCTTTGGCTTGCTATCATTTTGAAATATGTTTCTTTTTTCCATGTGTAACACTGATTTTCTTGCTTTCAATATGTCTAACCCTTTAACAAGTGATACTAACTGTAAGTAGTCAATTAGAATAAAAAATAATTCACAGACAATTCATTAGCTTATCAGTTGTAGTGTGTTATTTGCTTACAAAGCTGGAGGGAAACATTCTGCAAAGTTTTGTTTCCAATAGGCAAATATAAGTGAAAAACGCATTTCGTTCTTTGTCAAGGTACTATAATCATGCTGATAAAAGGTGAATTTTTTTTTTTGGTCGATAGTTTTGCCAAAGTGAGTGTCACATTAATTACAAAGGGTTAGAAGCTGTACGTTTCTTCTAGCGAGGTGGTAGATAACGCCAAAGAGTAATCCCAGGTCTGTAGGATGAATCTGTCTGCTGTGTGCTCTGACTGCAGTGTCTCAGATCCATCTCAGTGTTACATGATCCTGCTCAGGCCGTCCAGTCAGAGAAAAGAAACTGTGTGTTTTCCTGACCATCTGCAAGTCCTATCAGCTAATATTTGACAAACCACTGAGTGTTTTAGGTGGATGAAATTTGTCCTTCTGTAATGAGTCAGAATGAAGCCTGCGTGCCAGTTGAGATCTACCTCTATAAGATAATTGCTGTTTATCTAAATACTGGCTAGCTGACACCATAGTAAATTTCAATACCTGTATAACCCCCAAAAGCTGTAATAAACATGTCCATAAAATTGTTTGCCCAGCAACTTCAGGCTGCCAAATCAATAAGGCAGCAGGAAAATGTTGAGTTAATTAACCTGATAAATAGCTTGGCAAGCTCTGTTTCTAATGACCACTCCTGATTTAATATACTGTAATCACAGAAAGACAGTGTGATAAGCATGAAAAGAGAACATTGTAGATCCACTTATCTGGCAATTTTAGCCAATATGAAAATCTGCAAGTAATCAAACTACAGTATTTCAATCTGAACATCAGGGTTTGTTATTCTGAAGCATAACTATAGGTACTGTTTCTGTCCCTTGGGATGCAAAACAAGGATCCCTGAATCCTTCCTCGTCTGAAATGGTTGTGTGTTATATATGGCACGCCTGTAGGATTAGGCAGCCTCAGCTTGCTTGTCTCTACAAAACAAAGCTGAACATCTGTAATCAATTCATGCGCAATTTTGAAAACCACCCTAAGAATAACATATTTGAGGATATTTCTTTCAGTGCTCTGGAGTTAGGAACCTGACAATTGGAGCAATTTTCAGTTCAAGTGACAAGCGAAGATTTGAAGGTTCACAAAGATTAATAAGAATCTGCATCCTCTCTGCATGATATGTTTAAATTAAGGGACATATGAATGCTTTCCCACTCATAGGTCAATAGGGTGATGGTCCTGGTAACACCTGGCTGCGTACTCAGCTGAGACTCAGATCTCATCATCTGCTTCCATCTGTTGGTTTCCACAAAAAGAAAATTGGTGATGGGTCTTAAGGGAACTGTGTTTTTCTCAGCTAGGTTATTGACTGATGCACTGGTGTCCTGATACAGTGCACACCAATCAGTTGAATTTACATGTAACCAGAGGAAGCCTCAGAAATGTCCTTTTCACAGAATCAGAATCACAGAACTGAAGGGGTTGGAAGTGCCCTCTGGAGATCATCCAGTCCAACTCCCCTGTTAAAGCAGGTGCACCTAGATCAAGTTGCATAGGAACGCGTCCAGACTGGTTTTGAATATCTCCAGAGAAGGAGACTCCACAACCACTCTGGGCAGCCTGTGCCAGGGCTCTGTCACCCTCACTGTAAAGAAGTTCTTCCTCATGTTCAGGTGGAACGGACTGTGTTCCAGTTTGTGCCCGTTACCCCTTGTCCTGTCACTGGGCACCACTGAACAGATAAAGTGGTCTGGCCCCATCCTCTTGACTCCTGCCCTTTAGATATTTATATGAAACTATAAGATGCCCTCTCAGTCTTCTCCAGGCTAAACAGACCCAGGTGTCTGAGCCTTTCTTCATAGGAGAGATGCTCTAGTCCCCTCAGTCTACAGACTACAGTGTCTTGTAGTTGCCTGTCTCTCTTGAACTGGGGAGCCCAGAACTGGACACAGCACTCCAGATGTGGCCTCGCCAGGGCAGAGTACAGGGGGAGGATCACCTCCCTCGACCTGCTGGCCACACTTTTCTTAATGCACCCCGGGATGCCATTGGCCTTCCTGGCCACAAGGGCACATTGCTGGCTCGTGGTTAACCTGTTTTTGGCCAGCACTCCCAAGTCCTTCTCCGCAGAGCTGCTCTCCAGCAAGTCAACCCCCAGCCTGTACTGGTGCATGGGGTTGTTCCTCCCCAGGTGCAAGACCCTACCCTTGCCCTTGTTGAACTTCATCAGGTTCCTCTCCGCCCAACTCTCCAGCCTGTGCAGGTCACGCTGAATGGCAGCACAGACTTCTGGTGAGCCAGCCACTCCTCTCAGCAAACTTTCTGAGGGTGCACTCTCTCCCCCTTCATCCAGGTCATTGATGAGTATGTTGAACAGGATTGGACCCAGTACTGACCTGTGTGGAACACCGCTGGTCACAGGCTTCCAACTAGACTCTGCACCACTGTCTACAACCTGCTGAGCTCTGACATTCAGCCAGTTCTCAATCCACCTCATTGTCCACTCATCATTTCTAATGTACCTGTCTCATCTGGACTCAAGTTCCATCACTCTGATCATGAAAGAACTACAGAAGTGAAACCCCCAAAAGTTCTCTTTTTTTTTCCTGTATCCTCTTTAGTAGAACCACGTACGGTGAAGAACTGTAATGATATCTGTACCAGAATAAGACATTTTGACACTAACTGGTGCGATAAACAAAGTAGTAGTGAAAGTACACGCTAACACTGAACTAAAATTGGTAGTATTATCATGCCAGCTAATAAGGAAGGAGAGTTAATGAGGGTGTGAATGGGCCACAATAAATCCAAGGAACAAAGCCAAAAAAATGAAATTGTCCATAAAACTTCAGGATGAGCAGCCGTCAGTCTCTCTAGGAGAGTTTTCCAAACAATTCAGCAAAGATTTCCCTTTAAAACCAACTTAATTAATGTATAAAAATTTTACAAAGTGTTTCCCTTTTGAAAAAACCTTTTGTTGTCTCTGTGTGCCTGAAAAGGTCTGTGAGTAGCACTGAGACTGTGGAATCTCTGGTGCAAATGAAGTGGCACACTGTTAAACATGACTATTAAACTATTTTCTTGGGAGTTGTTTTTGATTCATGTGGAATTGATTAAAAATCTGTTTCGAATCCCACAAGATTTCCCATGGAGTATAATTATACATGAAACAGAATAAGAAATGCAGTCCAACAATTACTTTAATTAGGTGGTGGTTACTGAAGCTGTCAGTGTGCCTAGCCCTACAAAGAAGTAAGAAGGAAGCGTTAGGTAACGGAATTGTTGATAAATGTTTGCACTTCTGAGGAATTAATTATCTGTGTAAATAAATAATGGACTAGAAAAACTGGCAATCAGCTGATGGGATCTTGCTCTTCATCGTCATTGATGATATAATATCTGTCTTAAAGACCAATTTGCTGCCTTAATAAAGCAGCCCTCAAGGGTCCACCCTGCTCCCTTCAAGCAATACAGCTTTCTGCAGTTTTACAGGGTCTGAAACTTGAAGTAATAAGGCTTGGCCCTAGTAGCATTGTACACTTGGCATCCGTAGCACTAGAGATCTCCTTTTCTTCTGCTAGCTGTTTTGTCAATGAAATGAGTTTGACTACTTCTGAATGCAATAGAAGGGGTGAAGATATTAATTCTCCTTGACCAGTCAACATTAGTTCTACTATAGACGCACTGTGGAACCTTTGCCATTGCTCTAAAGCATCTGCTGGAAGAGGAGATCAGGTGGGAGGGACCAGTGTTTGTTTCTGGACTGGAAGTTTTCATGTTTCTACATGTGGCTATGCCTGTATTGTTACAGTGGCACACAGAGAAACTGATAAAATAGATCAGAGTTTTGTAGCTGAGGGCTTTCAAAAACACCATAGCTCTTCAAAACTGAGCATCTGGAGTGATTCTTGCTCCAGGTCGAGTTTTAAAACCTTTCTGGGTCAAATAGGATTGAAATTCTCTTAGTTGATGATACAGTTGGCCCTGCTGTGTGGATGTGCTCCATTGGTGCCTTTGCAGCACCTTAACGGACAGCCCTGGCTGAGCCGAATGGCCAAAAACTTACCGAACCGTGAAGGTCTTCCTCATTATTCCCATATTCCTCAGGAGATTGTCTTTTCATCACCAGAAATGAAGCACACTGAAGGCAGAGGGCAGGACCAGTATCACTGCCTCTGCACCTATAGGTCTGCACACAAATTGTGCCGTAGCATTCTTTCTGCCTTGTGTGAGGTAAGCTGTAGCAACGGAGACAAGAACGTAAAGTAACTATGTTTTTGGTGGGGAGAAACTCTAGTAAAGGCAGATACACCTATTTGAGTGTACTCACTTTCCAGGTTGTCAGATGGTATCAGCTTGCCGCATTCCTAGAAACACCCCAATGCAACAGATTTCACTCTTGCATGCTGCTGATTCAGCAGTTTTTACTACTCCGTTCAGTTAAAGCACAATAAATAGTTTACTGTAATCTTCAGGAGCGAATTATCAGGAGTGCTACTTGGGCATGACAACATTTCAGTGTCTTTTAGCTGTGAAATCCAAGTTGTCAGTGTTGAGTTTGTACAAAAATAGAGGAGGGAAGAGTACAATAAGAGAAAGTGTTCCTTGGAGAATATATCTGATTCTCACTGGCAAGCCTTTTAGAGACACTTACATAGTTGAGGATGTATTCCTGACACAGACAATAAAGAAATTCCCACTTCTGTGAACAAATACCCAAGACAGGGATTCAATTGCATAGACAGCAGAATCTTGCTATTTGCTTCTCAACTTAACTGATTTAATTATGGTTTGCAGTTTCAGACAATGTAAAGAGAAATACTGGAATAAAATAAAAAAATCTCACCTCTTGCTTAATTGCATATTAAATCTTCATAGACAAGAAAATCTGAAACTCTATGGGGAGGCTTTAAGACACATAAGGTGAATGTTAAAGAGAAATAAATGCACAGGCCCCCTGAGCAAATGAAGAACAAGTGAGTATCACTCACGAATTTCTTTTCCGCCTAAGTTTTCCTGCCTCCCACCCCATCCTGAGCAGGGACTTGATTTAGGTAATAAATACATACATATAATTTGCATTTTTTCCTAAGAGTTTGCTTTTGCAGCATTAACAATGTTCTCTTCCATGGTAACATAATGAGAATCTTGGAAGTGGGATTTAAAAATGGCATATAGGCCCCTGATTTAGGTTACAGATTTTTAAAGATACTCTGAAGCCTAAGTGAAATGAAACATGGTATTAAAGATTTACAGATAGTCCTTTGCATCTGTTGGGCAGAAGATATGCACCGCGCTGAGGAGCTATTTGCAAAGCCTATTCTCTTAGAAAACACACAACTGGAAGGGCTCCTGCAGATTGCTGGGTTGTTCTGAAGTCCCGCTCTGAGCACTTAGCCAGAATGTTGTCAGCTAATGCCTATTCTTGCCCTAAACCCCACATTCACTTCCATGTAGATGCAAAAGATTTGCCAGATTAAGATTTGAAGCGATTGTCTTCATATTGTAATGCATTGTCATAGTTAGTCATTTGAGATCGAGGCATGAAATTTAGCATCTCTTCCCAAATCCCTAGTGTAGCCATTTGAACACTTCTAGCTTCATTATGTCACCAGGTGTTCAATCATCTGAGGAAATGTGACTGCAGAATTTGCTGTGAAGCCTCCGCACTTGTATATACTGACTCCTCACACATAATACATGAAACTTAGAATGAGGAACAGAAAGAGAAGAGAGAAGGAAGGAAGCATTCAAAAGAACAACCTTTTGTTGGCGACAGTGATGCCAGCATCTCCCATGATGGGGAGATGGGAACAGCAATAGCTTGGGCCTGATGACTGTTCCTTTACATCCCGTTCATCCCATTAAAGAGTTGCTGATACTATCATATGAAGAGATAATTTCTGATACCTTGGCATTTTGCCAGGCAGGCTTGGTAGAAGAAGCTGCTGCACTTTATCAAAGTCTGGATGTACTGATGTCCTGATGTGACACAGGCATGGCTTTAAGGAAGGCAGAGAACAGCAATGGGTGTTAGGCAAGTTGAAAATATGCATTTGTAAATATTGAACTGAGAAATGAAGGAAATAAGAAAACCTCTATTTATGCAAAACTCTTTTGTCTTGTGTTGTTGAAGCATTAGAAGGCAATCTTGAAACTGTGTGGTGAGATGGGCAGGCATTGGTGAATGGATAGGAAAGAACAGGCTCCATTTCCAGTCAGATGTCCCAGTAAGTCCTTTACCATCTGTTCACTCCGTTGCTTGGTACCAACCCAGGACTTTTTAACTCCACTCCTGCTGCTGTGGGGAGTGAGTCTTAGTGAATACCAATGAGCCTGGATAGTTAATACTCTTCTCTGCAATACAGGTGGGATTTTTCTGACCGTAGAGTGGAGTGTGAGGGAAGGCAAAGGTCACTCCAATTACTTGCAAGCCACATGTTGCCTGCAGATATTTTATTTCTTCTGAAGATCTTTACATTTGTAAGCCTCTCTTTTTTATTTTTTTTTTTACTTGTGTTCCACTGGGAAATAACCAAATAAGCCTTGGTGATTAGTGGAGATGTTCAAGCAGACCCAACATTGGCTTTCATGAATTATTCAGCAGATAAGTTCAGCAAGAGTTCTAAATCCTGCTTTTTTCTCTTATAGTCAGTGCCTTTTAAAAGCAGGAAGGCGAGGAATGATTCCTTTGCACTAGACGGCCTTTTAAGAAACTGTCTTCTTTACTATGCAATCTCTGGTTTTTATTTCTGCTTCTTATATGCCATTTCACAGCCATTCAATAGATGCAAAATGCCTACCCTTGCTTCTTTAACACAGTCAGCTTTCATGGCAGGACAATAGGTTGAAGAAAAGAGAAAAAGCATGCTACTTAATGTTGGCTGCCAAGGGAAAAGTTGCTTTGCTTACACAGCCAGCAGCCAGCAAGTTTGGAAGGCAAGTTGAAACCCCACCATTAACAAGCTGTGAATTTTGCCGCCACAGTCAGAAAGGTTCTCAGTCCCATCACTGCTGAAAGCTGATGGGCGTTAGTGAGGGGATGTGTGGAGTTTGGAGGATGAGCAGACATGGTGTCAAAAGAGTAAGGAGCATAAACACTACAAATCTCATCTCTTTGTGAGCTTTATCAGCTGCTGAATCCCTAGAGCAGGGCTATGTGGGTGCTCCATCTTTTGGGAATTGCATGTTGTAAGAGCTGCATAAGTTACATATTTTCAGAGAGAAGCAGAGTTTAATGTGCAATGCATTCCTGTCTGTTTCTGTGGTGGAAGGGAAACAACACTGTCTTTTTCTTCTCATCTGAGCAGACTATCTGGTATGATGACCAGATACAGTGTAATAACCAGAATGATATTCTGCTTTTGAGCATACAAGGGGAGACGTTAAAGATGGCCATATGTATTGCTCAGCTGAACTGGAAACCATTTCTTAATGTGTGTGTGTTTGTAAGGGTAAGTAGGTCCAAATGGGAATAGAAGCTCTGTTAAGAAACAACTTGCTCAAGAAAGCTCTTGAATTATTAACTTCTAAGAGTTCATCCCCATGTTTCGTAAAATGAGATGTTTTTTGCCTAACAGGTACGCAGCATTGTGAGTATCCTTGAAAACCTCTAATCAGTATGTTCTCAGGCTGCAGAAATCTTTTCAACAGTTCTTTCTACAATAAATTCTTCTTTCTCTCTCCTTCCTTCCCTGCTTTTCTTAAAAAGACTTAATAGCAGTATATATAAATCAAAGTTTTTCAGAGAGGTGCTTTAATTTAGGCTAAGTGCACTGCCTGCTGTTCAGCATCTTCTGAAGTTGGGCATTGAGGGGAGATGTTCCACCTTGCTGAGAACTTTTGGAAAGTAAGAGCTGGAATAATACATAGACTGCTACGTACTGAGGTGCTGTGGACTACATGATCCTCAAAATACCTTGATATCAGATCTTAAGCTTTCCTACTCTCTCTGTCAGTAGTCAGTCCATTCCAGCTTTCAAGGTTTAAGGCTGGGCTGGCTATTAAATGGAGGACAGATGCTCTTTGTCAAACTTCTCCCTCCCCAGAAGGGAAGGGAATGAGAAAAGGGAAAGAGGCTTGTGGGTTGGAGAAATTAAAGCAGCTTTAATGTACAAATGACAACAAGATTTAATAAAATAATAATAGAAAAAATAATGAAATATATAGAAATATATACAAAACCAATATTGAGCTTCTCCGATGATGATCACTTCATCTGGGCATTGCAGGGCAGGCCCTGGGAAAGTCCCGGACTGTACTCAGCAGCAGATGGAAACTGGATTCAGGAACACAAGGATCTGGATCGAAGGCAGAAGAATTGGACAGAGTCCTCCTCGGACGCCAGCCATAGAAGAGAGCTTGACCCTCGTGATCCCTCAGCTTTACATTGAGTATTATGCATATGGGATGGGATAATGTATTTGGACATGTTTGGGTCACGTGTCAGGCCCACTCCTCCCCACTGGAGGGTCGCAGGTGTGACCACGCTTTCATTTCTGACACATAAGTTAACAGAATCAAGCAGTCACCTTGGTTTCCATAGGAGTAAGTATAAGCAAGAGCCTTTCTGCATACCATTCATACCGTTACTCTGGCAATAACTATAAACACTGAGCCTTATCACTTCTAGAAGCAGACACTGTGTGAAAACCATGCAGTTAATTTCAGAGAGTGCAGTCTCTTAGAAGAGACTTAACTGAAAAGTAAAATTACTAAAAAGAAAATTGGTTCCGTCCTAGCTCAAACCAGGACACCAGCTTTAATTTTATACAACCTCTGATTTGTAGAAAATAAGACAGAAAAGGACCTTGCAAAGTCAATTGATCCTTCCTTTGACTCCAAAGTGGGACCAGCTATGGAACTGGAGACTCCAGATGTGCTGAGGCAATCTGTCTCAGTTACTTAGCTAACTTGGGCTTCGCAGAGCAACTGGTACTACTCTACCTCCTCTTCTAGATACCCTTAGACGTGTGTCAGCCCTCCTCCTTATCACCTAATTGGAGGCCACTACCTAGCAGGAAATGGGGTGCCAGGGACAGCAGAGATTGAGAAAAAAAAAAACATATTGGGATGTGAAATTTGTTGTTGTTGTTTTTCTGAAGACCTAGCTGATAGTCTGAGGGAATAAAGATGATATGAATAGAATTATCTGTTGTTCCGGGTTTTGTTTTGCTTTTTATTTTTGTTGTTGTTTTGTTTTGGGTTTTGCTTTTTTCCTCTCTCCTGACATGCCTGTGAAGCTCTGCCCATTCTGCAGAGCCCAGTCTGCACATGTTTCTCAGCAGAAATGAAAGTGAATGAAAGGAAGCCATGACATTATGCATTTACAACAGCACTGTTAAATGCCAGGCAAACACACAACAGAGTGAGTGCCTTGTAGGCAGATGTGTTCCCTTGAACTGCACCCACTGCCACCGCAACTATCAGAGCTTTATGATATGGAAATGTGAGAAAACATCAAAAAAAGGATCTTTAAGGATGCAGTGGAGAGTTTTAGATGTTGATAGAGATAGAACTGGTTTTGTGTTTATATGAGGTCCCCAGAGTAAATAGAGATGTGACTCAATACTACCGTCTTCCTTGCATGAATAACATTTGTCTCTTTGTTAATAAGCCTGACATTAAATTGTGTGCACGGGCTCTCTTTCTCTCTCTCTCCCTTTTTTCCTCAGAACTAATAATACCGCCCCTAGAAGTTCATTAATGCTGGCATGTCTCTTTGCTTCACTTTTGTAATGCATGAGAACGCAGGCCTTAAATAAAATCTTTGTGAAGCACTTGCACTTGTCTGAAGATAAAAAGCATGTTTCTACATTTGCATTACAAAGAAACCCATATCAGCATCTTCCTTCTCTGGCACCCTCCTTCCTCTGGGCTTGTATCTGATGGAAAAGGCGATTTCCAGCTGATCATTCTAAAAGCCTGTCATTTGTGTCTGTAATGAGAGGAAAGAGATTTTACTGTTGATTTTCAGTGGGCATTAGGCAATAGGATTTGTTTCAGTCCTATGGGAGAGTGCAATACACAGAAGCGCTACTGGGGTCTCTAAATTGTCTGT
The DNA here is from genome assembly GCA_013398225.1 of Steatornis caripensis. Classification (NCBI taxonomy): domain Eukaryota; kingdom Metazoa; phylum Chordata; class Aves; order Caprimulgiformes; family Steatornithidae; genus Steatornis; species Steatornis caripensis. Next base: position 995,788 of record VZSC01002994.1, read on the forward strand.
GCTCTGTGTAAGCATTTCTGCTCCACTGGGTAACACTGGGTAGCCTGGGATTCCTAGGAAAGGGAAAACACGTCTTAGAATGGGACAACTTTACATAAAGTCTCCGTAATGCCAAGCTTGTTTCCAGCCATGTTATTGTAAATCTGGCATCACGCTACTGATGACAGGAGAGTGATTTCAGATCACCCAGGGGTAACTGGTCACCTGCGCATGGTGCTGGGCAGCCTGCTGTACGTGACCCTGCTTGAGCAGGGAGGCCAGAGAAGATGACCCCCAGAGGTCCCTTCCAACCTCAGCTGTTCTGTGAAACACGACAGAGTTGCCTGAAGCAATTCATGTCCCTTGCAAGCAGGCATTTAGTGACATTTCAAAGCATATGTGGTAACCAGCCCAGGCTCCAGCTGCCCGTTTCTAGAAAGGGGCAGTTTTTCCCTTGATCCTGTGTCAAACCCTTGTCTCCTGCCAATACATGAATGCTCTAATGGTCTAAAATGGGACTGTAAGACCTCCTAAATGTCAGGAAATCAGACAGCAGCATTGTGCTAGCAGACACACACACAGAGTTATCATATCAATATTGGCTAATTTTGTCACCAAACCTCCGAGAGCAACCTCTGTTGTACGACAGTGTTTACAGCCTTGGGAATAACTAAGATGTGCAAAGTAACTGCAGTCTTTCAGAAAAGAACTATTATGCTGAAGAGGATCTTGACCAGTAGCTTTTGGAAAAAGAGAGATGAGAAAGACTATATATTCAGGTGGGAGGACCTCAAAAAGGATACTGCAGCTTACACTCCTGCTTATCTGTCCAATACAGCATAATGTACACTCTAGTATTCATGGATAGCATCCACCTGGCATGTCCTAAGTCTGCGATACTGCTCACAACACCGAAGCTACACTCATGTGCTTGCACCTTGAAAGAGACTGCCAAGAGGATCAGTTGTACTTAGAGATATGTGATTTTCAGGATTAGGAGAGATTTAGATCTCCACAGAGCAGAGAAACACAGTTTAGCTGGGAGCAGGGCTGTCAAGGTCATAGCATTTTCCAGGATGGTAGCACAATCTGGCTGTGTTTGTTTTAGATCATTCAATTTACCAAAACAGCAGTCCATTAGTTTAGCCCTCCTGGCTGCTGAATCCCTGCAGTGCCCAGAGGCTGCAGCCAGCAGTAATAAAACTCCCTGAATGCATCTTTCAAGGCGTGCTTGACGCGATGCCAGCTAGTCCTTGAAAGGTGCCCATGTGCGGCAATTCGTGGCATTGTTCACGCTCTTCATATTTAATCATTTCATTACTAATTAATATGGTCATTACCACAGTGTGAAGGTAAAAGATGATTATTAAAGGTTAATGTCATTGCTTCTCGCACCGTGCCTTGAATTGTTAGTTTTTTCATAGATATTGAATTAAACAGGTAAGTAACAATACAATTAGATTTAATAAAATAAGTTCAACCATATTTATTTGTCCCTCTGTGAGGCCAGCAACTGCCTACAATGAGAGAGATAGATAGAAAGAGATGATATTAAATCCAGAACATTTTGTTTTCCTTTTCATTTTGCACGCTTATCTGCTTTCTGCTTCTTTCATGCTGGGTCTGGCTAGAGGTGAAGCTCCAAAGACACATGGCCATGATGAAAAGCCTGTGATACATTTATGAGCCACAAATATTGCTTAGGTGTAGTGGCAGCCCAGCTTAGGGACTGGGAAAGTTCCTTTAATATATTTTTCCCCAACTATATCAACTACAGAGTGAATTTCAGCCATGATTTCAAAACACTTTAAACTTACGAAAACTTATTGAATCAATGGTAAACCAAGGAGCTGCTGCATTTTTCCTGCTTTGACAAGATTAACTGTTGCTGAACAGATGCCAAATGACAATGCCACAAGTAAATCTACTCTTCTTTCTCTGTTCCCTCTGGTTGCAAACTGAACTCCGTGTCTGATGATGTCTGGACCAAATCCTGCCTTAGACAAAACACGCTTGATTGATTGGCTGCTAACTCACTCTTAGGCATAGCTGAGGTCTAGATTAAGGACTGTATTTGTGTTACTGATTAGCACAAACTCAAGCATTCTTACTAGTAATGCAGCTAGGTCACAGATAGCTAAACATAGAAAACTATTGTTCATCACAATCTCACTCGTAAGGCCTCAAAGCAATGTCATGGGATGAGTGCTGGAAACACAAACAAATGCCAATCTCCACTCAAGCAAGCAGACATACCACGCCTAACTCCTATACCCGAGCTGGAGGTGTTTTGAGAATTCTGCAGACAAACAAAAATGACACATGAAACTCACAAGATCAACAACGTGAATGCAGCGCGAATGGCAGGCTCTAGCCTACGTGTGAGCCAATATTTCACATACAGACTGTTGTGGTATAACCCCAGCTGGCAACTAAGCCCCACACAGCTGGAAGGGTAAAAGTGAAAAAACTCATGGGTTGAGATAAAGACAGTTTAATAGGTAAAGCAAAAGCCTTACATGCAAGCAAACCCAAACAAGGACTTTATTCACTCCCTCCCATGGGCAGGCAGGTGTTCAGCCATCTCCAGGAAAGCAGGGCTTTATCACACCTAACGGTTACTTGCGAAGACAAATGCCATCACTCTAAATGTCCTCCCTTCTCCCTTCCCCCAGCTGTATGTGCTGAGCATGGTGTCATACGGTGTGGGATGTCCCTGCAGTCAGTTGGGGTCAGCTGTCCCGGCCGTGTCCCCTCCTGACTCCTAGTGCACCCCCAGCCTTTCGCTGGTGGGGTGGGGTGAGAAGCAGAAAAGGCTTTGGCTCTGTGTAAGCGCTGCTCAGAGCTAAGGGAAACATCCCTGCGTTATCAACGCTGTTTCCAATACAAATCCAAAACACAGCCCTATACCAGCTACTATGAAGAAAATTAACTCTACCCTAACCAGAACCAGCACACAGACACAGGTCTCCACTCTACAGTGCAAGCACTTTAAAAGCACAGTAAAATTAGGGCTAGGCAACATAAAAAGGCCATGCTGATAGGTGGGTGCATGTTTGATATGTGTGTTATTGAGTGTGAAATCAGGACTACACAGGAGTGTGTCATAGATCTCGTAAAGCTACCACTGTGAACAGTATTTGGAGTTAAATAACTGGAAACATTTTGTACACATAATGGCAAACATTACATTACAGCTAGCCAAAGAACAGTTAACATGATTTTAATTGAATATTTATGCTAATAATTTGTACCTAGAGGAGTTATATTTGTAACTCATCTGAGGTAACACTGCAGTAGAGGTCATAGATTGTAAATTTCTCTTGTGTGTTAGAGTGTTNTAGCCAAAGAACAGTTAACACGATTTTAATTGAATATTTATGCTAATAATTTGTACCTAGAGGAGTTATATTTGTAACTCATCTGAGGTAACACTGCAGTAGAGGTCATAGATTGTAAATTTCTCTTGTGTGTTAGAGTGTTCAGATTCACTGCTATAATTACTATTATTTTCAAATTCTCTATGTACATGTATATGCATATGATGTAAGGAGTTAAGACACATGTAAGAGTGAGGAGAACTCTTAGTTGCTGATGCAAAGACCTTAATGACTCTTAATGACTTAACAACTCTATTGCATTAGGCCAATTTCCATGTAGAAAACTTCAATTCTCAGGACACTTCAGTACTAGAAGAAGTTTTGGAGAGCAAGGGCAGTGTACATACAGCAGCCTCCAAGCAAACACTTTTGAAATTTTGTGGAGAGTCATTGAAGTTCCAGGAGATTGGAAATGGGCAAAGATAGAGCCTTCCTTAAGAAGGGCAGGAAAGAGAGGCTTGGAAAACTACTGGGATGCCTAAGTTTTAATGCCTGGAGAAATACTGGAACATTAACCTATTGGCAAAACTTTAAGGGCTGACAAATAATCAACAAGTCTTTGTCATGAACAAGTTATATAAAACTATATCCTGTGACAGATAACAGGCCTTTCAGATAGAGAAGTAGATACTGTAGATCTTCAGGTTATTGACACTGTCTTCAACAACATTCACGTAACCAAGTTAGAGAATCTTGACTAGAGAAAACAGCTGCACAAGTCGGAGTAATAATGAGTGGGTAATGAGTAAACTGAAAAGATACTATCAGATGGGATCCCCTGTGGTTTTATGCCTGGTATTGCCTAGCATTTTTGCGAAATAATTGGACAATGCAAAAGACAATCCCATTAATTCACTTGTATTTAATTCCGGTCTAGAGAAGGTGGAAGCACACTGAAAGACAGATTTGGAATAATAATAATAAAAAAATCTCAATCATTTGCATTAATGAGGATTAATGAGTTGAAATATACAGACTACAACTTAATAAGGACATGAATGAAGTAATCTGCTTCAGTAAGAATTCTCAGCTACACAAAAGTGAAATGGGGAATAACTGGTACTGGACTGTGGCAAGGGGAATGGCAAACTGAAAGTAACCCAAAATATTTTAATGAAGCAAAAATTGCAAATTCAGTAGAAGTTTGTCTAATCATGAATGTCACATACAAAATATTCAAAGGAATTCTCTCAATGTGCTCAGTTCCAGGCTGGACTACACTGTATTCGCTTTTATCCATAAGGCTTTAGGAGAGATGTGGACTGTCTGGAGAAGAACTAGAAGGGAGTAAGAGTGATCTAAGGGTCACGATCTTGGAGGAAATGCTGTAAACATTGGATTAGGAACAGAGTAGGTCAGTGTCTGTCTGGGATGGCACATATTTTGATCCTAATTTGGGGGGTGATTTCAAGTAGACGACTTCTTGATTATCTTCTGCATTTTCTATGATTTTAAATTGTGACAGATTGAATTGCATATAAGATTTACAGAATTGGATACATCCATGTGTGTGTGTGTGTGTGTGTGTGTGTGGTGTTTATGACCCAGGAGAGTCTTCATACTACTACAAAAATTCAACAATGACAATTCTGTCCATTTTGCTGTCTTACTTATCTATCTTACGTTTACCAGGGCAAAACCAACACCTTTCGGAAAAAAATAATGAAGAAAATTGAGAGGGAAGGAAGAATATCTCTTCCTCTTTGTTCTGAGAAAGCTTTTCAACAGTACATAAAAAAAACAGGAAATTTTTGGTTTTGACTAACTGACGTGATGAAAAATAATGTTTCATCAAAAATTACCAACCTTGTTTTGCATTGGTAAGTAGAGGATGGAATGAACCTTAACAATAAATGTCTTTCATGACTGTAGACCNGAGTACATAAAAAAACCAGGAAATTTTTGGTTTTGACTAACTGACATGTGATGAAAAATAATGTTTCATCAAAAATTACCAACCTTGTTTTGCATTGGTAAGTAGAGGATGGAATGAACCTTAACAATAAATGTCTTTCATGACTGTAGACCATTATTAAAAAGAAAATTAACAAAACCCCTGCAAGCCAAGCTGCAGGAGACAGATTGCTTACAGTTTCCTTTGCAGGAGATTTTAATTTTTCGATTCCTGCTGAGAACGCTGAGGAATCATGAAGGACTAACTATGTTGAATGCCTCTTTTGACTGACTGAGTTGCAAAAAGGTTATGAATGCAGACCATGTGACAACTCTGAAATAATTTTGTTATTAGGTTGCCCCTCCTGGAGGTATTCCAGGCAGCCCTGTAGTTTTTCATGATCAGCAGAGAGAGGAAAGGAGGAACTCCAGGCTGAACTACAGTGAGCAGATGCCCTCCCTCTGGTGTTTAATTTAATTAATTGATGTTTGTTGAAATAAAGCCAATTAACCTGGCTTATCTCTTTATCAATCATGCTTCTGCTTCCATTATTCAGCTGGAAAAATGGCATCATATGTGCTATGGCAGACAGAAGGAACAATTAAAACCAACCTGTGCTGTGTTGCCTGCAGCAGTCTTTGCGAGGGAAGATGAGAAACAGATTTTGTGGTGTAGTACAAAGCAGTCTGGCTTTTCACTTTAACTGTTTTCTGCCTCTGAATCCCCTCTAATTCTTTTCCATATTGGGGTTAGGAGGAACTGAGGCATCTTATAGTCGACAGCCTTGCTTAGGGTCACAGTGAGCTAAATCTGATTCCTGGACTCTTCGGCCTCAGACCCCTGTTGTAGATAGTAGGAAGCACACTGTGTTCCAATGACAGGAGCCATGAAAGGACTGTGTACTCTGAGATCAGCTGCAGTACCCATCTGCAAACACCAAAGAAGTGATTGATCATATATATCATAGACAAATGCAAGAGAAGTCCGCATTACTGATCATGGAACCTGGTATAAGCTACTGTTCTTTTATCTTCCAACAGTTATACCCTACAAAAGATTTCTTGTGCCTCATTTAGACATGGTGATGAACGCACATTCAGGAAAAACCTTTCTGCTATACAGGAGTACCAGCAGGATTATTTAAATCCAGTTTTGCCTTAATTTAACATTAGTATGGCTACATAGGTGTCTTATGCTCCTCTTCATGTGTGTTGGGATTGAATAGGACCCTGCCCTTTTGGTTTTGTTTGTACCTGGAGTTTTTACTGTTTCAAGGAAGAGTTTTGCAGTCTTCGAGTTTCACAGTCTTCAAGTTTTCCAGGGTGCTAATGACTTAAGAGGAAAGTCAGGGAATGCTATCTGGAAATCCTGACGGTGGTGGGATGGTTCAGTGCATAGATCGGAAGAAGAGGTGGGAAGAGGGACACGCCACTTTCTTGCCTGCATTTAAAGTGACTGTAACTGTCACATTACAAAACTTTCTGTATTTGTGGATTTAGGACATATGTTGGTGATTTTGTACTTACTGGTCCTCGTAGCAGCTACCTGTTCTGGAAACTTCCATGCCTGATAATCCCAAGATGTGCTCAAAAATAGCGCAGCAATGTTGCTACCTACAGAAAGCCACTGACTAAATACAGGAACAACTACTAACTTCTGCTGAAAAAATTCCCTCTTTTCACAACCTACCACCAAGCATTTGCTTTCTAGTGGTAAATGATGCATATAGATATCTGTGCCTCTCCAGAATGTTCCTTCTAGCAAAGCCTAAACTTCTTCATAACAGGAAACACTTTTTTCATATAGATAGTTCAACCCTTTCATTTTTGTTCATTAAGATAGTTCTGGATTAGTCATCTGTTTTGCATGATATTGTTTTTTACTCTGACTGGTCACCTTAAACTTTTTGAGAAAGAATATACTAAGCAAGCAAAAAAAAAAAAAAAAAAAGAAATAACTTCTGTCTGCTGCTGCAACTTTAGATGATTTAAGATTGCTTATCATCATATCACCAGCATTCAGCGTTTTCATTCTTATGCTAATTTCATATGAAAAGATGAAACAGAGGGGATTTTTATGTGTATGATTTTTTTTAAGTTTGTCATTCCTAGGGCTGTGTTTAGGAGTAGCCAACAATTTATACTGTTTCCATAAAGTGCTCATTGTATATAGATTAAAAACATAAATCAATTACTACCTTTTGCAAGACTTCACTGCTAGCATACCGAATACATTAGTTAAATTAAAGCTGATCTAGGTTTCCTTTGAAAAATTGTTGTGGGCCTTAAAATATTGCTATAATTTTCTTCAATTTCTCGTATTAGTTATAGAAGCTTTGTGTTGAAAAGACTGTTTTGAAACTTTTGTATGTTGTTTTTGTCTGTGTTTTTTTTTTTAAGAAGAATTTATAAGTGCAAAAGTTATATACCTGAATAGCACAAGTTCTGAAGGACAATTGATATTCTGTTACTTAGAGAGCAAATTAAATATATTGACCCCCTCCCCAAGGGATAGTTTCGCTTTGTATTTATTGCCTCCTTTGGGTAAAAGGAAGCTGAAAATGAAAAGTAAAGAGCAAAGTCCACTGGAGAAAGGTGTCATGCACATCTTCTTACTTTTTTGCTGTCATAGCAAAAACTAAGAAGATGAGCAACTGATTATAAGTCTTTTGCACAGAAGCATAGACCTTGAGACGGAACATCAGCAGGAAATGAGTGAACTGGGTTGCTGTAAGAAATTGCCATTTGATTTGCAGGGATGTGTAAGAGAATCTATTAGGAAGAAACTGATGATCTGAGGCTGATATTACATACATAGAGCTATCAGGACTCAGCCCATAAATGCAGTACAAAGGAAGGTATCATCTCGGCATTATGGCCTCAACTCACAAATCCCAGACTGTGGAGCCAGACATTGCTCAGGAGCATGTTGCACGGTGTCAGGTGACTGTACCTGTTCACTGAGTCTTTTGTGGCAGGGTTTTTCAGAGCTGCCAGGGCAATATTTTCCCGTTATTGTTCTATGATGTTCCTACATGGTTTTCCTCATGGTCTTGCACCCAGAAGTCCACGTACTGATATTTTGGCAGGTTCTCATGGGATGCGATTGCCACCAGCACAGTGAATCACCATTCCTGCCCCTTTCCTAAACACTGACTTGTGGCTTTTAGTGTGTGTTAAGGAACCGCAAAACTCAGAGCATAGCAAAGTAGACAGTAGCCATCTAGATGATACCCGGCCAGGCTTATCCAGTGAAACACATGCACAAAAGCTTAACAGCCAATCCATGTGCAATGTCTGTCCCCAACTAAATGTGCTCCAGGCAGAACAGAGAGTGTAATGAATGGGAACAGCCCATAGGATTTGGAGAAGGTTCTGGTGAAAAGTACAAAGTACTGGAGGACAAGGATGGCGATGGCTTGTCACCGTATTAACATGCTAGTGCTGGAGAGTCTGCCCAGAGGGGGACACTCACTCACCTGCGACCCTGTCACTGCTTTTCACAGATGGTCATAAGGAAAGGTCGTTTGTTGGTCTTAGCTGTGGAGGTGTTACTTTGCTTCTCTCTCTCCCCCACTTTGTTTATCCCTAAAGTAATTTTGGTAGTAGTGTATAGCATCAGCTACTGAGCCAACTAATAAAACTTTGTACATATAACCCTGTCTCTACCCTCATTAAAAAAGACTCTTAAAGAGGATATGCTCCAGTATCAAGTATATTTAAGGAAAAAAAAGTTTTGTCTTCTCTGTAAGTAAGATCTAGTAGAGATAAAAAATTCACAATGATGGTCACTGCTCTGTCACGCTGGTTACTTTAACTTGTTAAGTGAAAGGGATAAAAGGCTCAGAATTTTCTTTCTAGGGAGTGGGTTAAGTAAGTGTATTTTCCATTTGGAGCAAATACTTAGGACTGGTTAAATTTAAAAGTAGAACACTGCAGACATTTCAAAATACCAGCTTAGCTCTGAGATTGTACACTTTATACCCACGTAGTAGGGACCAGTATGTAGACACAGTACATTAAGATTTTTAATCAGTTAAGGTCCAGAAATAGAAGGCATAAAACAATGATTCTTTTTGTTTTACTGATAATTTATTCTTTTTACGCTGTAGCCTAAGCATCAAAGACAAACTCAAACATTATTTTAAATAATGATTAATAATGGTAGTGTCTGAATCCCAAAGAAGCCTAGAAGACTACAATACATAAGTCATAAAAGAAAGAACAACCTAGAATGAGGTATTTGGAACTGATATATAATATCAAAACCCTAAAATACCACATCATGTAGTATATGATAAGCATATCGTTGGAAAGACAAATCTGTTGAATGTCTACATTTGTCCTCTCTTCAGCATCCATTTCTTTAAGTCTGCAGAAATCAGAAGTGAGGATAAATCCACTATCTGGCCATCTCTATAACGGTATCTATGACACAGCTACACTAAACTTAACAGCTTTGTGGAGCCTGAGGAGGAGGAGATTTTGGCCCAGACAGGGTTGTAGTTAGGCTCTCTGGGGTCTACTTCAGATGTGTAATAAGTGTCATCTCAGGAAATTTGTGCAAGCCCAAACATTAAAAACTCAGTTGCTTCTCAGTAAAATGTGTCTTAGACTCTCTCTTCCTCAGTAGGATTGGCATTTCTTCAAGATATTGTGGGGAAGAATCAAGTATTTAAGAAATGTGCACACACTACCTCAAAAGAAGTATGTGACTGCGTTAATGCTGTCACCCATGGGCATCTTCACAAAAGTTAACAATTCATGTTCAGAAGGTGTTTTGTCCTTTTTGTCTTGGGTTTGTGTCTAAGGGGAAGTGAAAATAGTGAGGGTTTTGGGATGGGGGAGTGAGACTTATGTACGAAATCAACAAACTTCAGTATGCTTATATATATATGCTTATATTAAGTCTTCCCTTTGGTAGCTTGTATCTTATGGTACAGATGCATCAATGGGACAAAGTGCTCCATGAATCCTTTGGCTTAAGTTGTTGAGATTATTTATTCATGCCCTACTAATAAATCTTGCTGAGCATGAAGAACATTGTATTTTGTTCTGTTGTTAAGACATAGCCTTGTTTCTGCTGCATGAATGTTATCACAACTTTCATAAAATACACTGAAAGTATTTCAAGTATTTCACTACGAGTTCCTGGGAGAATGTGATGATACGTTTGTCTTCAGAACGATAAAAATCAAATGAACATGTCATCCAGTAAAAGAAACATTTTGTGACTGTGTCTTGTTTTTTGAAACACTTCATACATGGAAAAAAAGATTTATACAGAGCCACAAATCTACCCTGAAGAGATTTGAAATATAAACTGCATAAAAAGTGATTTCATAGATTTCAGAAACTGCAGCAAGAGATTAACAGTGCACAATACAATGAAATTATTATACACCTCATAAAAGACGGAAGTGAACACTGTTGATGGACAGAATGGCAGAATACAGCACCTGAAGTATAGAATAGATTATCCATCCCATCCTCCATTCTGACATGACTGTGAGATTATCCTCTGTGTGGAGGTGTTTTATCTAAACTCCACTTGGCGATGACAGGGTTTCAACATCCCCCATTAGAAAATCACTGTATTTTTCCACTGGCAAAATATGGCAATTCTCCTCTCATTTCTCTCATTAATATCCACTTCAGAAACCTACCTTTTTTTCCTATTTGCAATTATATCTTTGTCTCTCTTACACTTTCTCATGCACACCCCGTTATCCTTTCTTTCACACCCTGTTTTTCCTTCTTTAAATCAAGTATTACCTGTTAAAAATGCTGCTTTGGCTGCTTGCTTTTGAATATTGACTTGATGACAGATTGTGGCCCCATTGAAGTCAGTATTAAAGTTCCGGCTGACTCTGAAAGTGGATCTGAGCCTTCTAAATGAGTTATAATCAGATTGATTTCAACACCAATTTTCAGCACTCTAGGGCCCCTAGCTGAATGATATTTCCATGAAGAGCACAGGGCTGTACTTTTCTGAGATCTTGATATTAAGTGTTACATTACAAATGACAGGATCCTGTGCATTTTGTAAGATATGGCCATACGTGAACAATGTGAATGGGATCTGATTTATTCTAAAAAAAATTCTGCAAGGGTTCTATAGGAAAGTCTAACTGTTGATATGTAAACTTGGCTTTGTGTTCTTGGTGAATGCAAAATGTGGCTGAGATAAAAATTTTCAGGAAACTTAACTTACCCATTAAAATGTTAACATGTCAGCATGAGGATATTGTCAGTGGGTGAAAAGAAATATATATTTACAGCATTGACAGCAGAGAATACATGATGTAGAAATCACCAGAACTTTATTCTTTGATAGATCAGTTAAGATCTAGGCTGGTTCTTAATTTCTGAATATCTTCCTAACATGACTTTTCTTGCTCTGCCATGTCTCTTTGCTTTCAAGTCCAAAGTAAATCAAAAGAAAGTGGCCTTCAAATAACTGCCTGTCTTTTTTATGTTCAACATGTCTCTTTAGTTATCATTAAAATAACAGCTCTTATCAAATGAGCAGCTTTTTAAATCCTTAAATTTCTTGAAGGAATAAGTTTCTGCTAGGTGCTAAACTATTTCTCATAGGGGTCTGTACAGAAGCAGGCTCCTGTCAGAATATGTTTAGAACAAATGTTCACAGATATCAGATTTAGTACTGAAGCAATCAAAGCATAATGCAACAAGACAATGAACTCACAGTGAAAATGGGGGGAGATTATTGCTGCTTTTGCCATCTTCTCAATCAGAATTATGTAGTAGGTTCATGTTGCCTTACTAAACAATTTTGTTTTCCATTCCACGTGTGAATAACCTTGGGTGTTATTCCCTGAAGATAAGCCTGGCAGAATAATTAGTAGAAAGTCCTCAGAATATAGAAATTCCTGGATCACCATATCTGGCCTCCAGTTATTAATTGTAACTTCATTATCTACCCTACTCATAATATGATTGAATTGCTTCTTAAAATTGTTATTTCTGTCCCTATTACTCCTATGGAAAGGTTGTTTTAGAACACCATTGGAAACCCTGTAATTTTGGGCTTAGCCAATTTACATCTACTTTTGTGCTCTAATTTAAAAAGTTATCTTGTTGTTTTAACAGAAATGTCTTCTCTATTTTACGTATATTTACTTCATGTACTTATAGCTTTTCTCAGACTCTCCAACGAGAGTCTAGAAGATGTCATGACAGGTCATTCAATTCACCCTCCTGCTTAGTGAGACTAAAGGAGCTAAGCTCATCTTGTCATTCTCAAATTGTCCCAGCAGCTCTTGTCAGACTGGCCTTTTATTTCAGCTTCCTTGAATATGATTCAAAGACTGCTTATGTCCCTCGTGTGTTCACACTGTAATGATGTCTTGGAGTCCCATTATATCTGACTAATGCATCCACTTCTTGATCTTTCTCCTTTTCGCATGCTAACACCTTGTTTAAAGCAGAACTCTGTTACTCAGAAGGCATGACATGCAGTGAGTGCCGTTTCATCTTCTACCTAAAACACCAGTTAATCGAACTCCTCCCATTTCACACCTCCTCTGTGATGACAATGTCTTTCAAATACAAGGCAGTAAGAGTGGCTAGACCTAGTGGCTAGGGACAGACACTTCTAAGATCTGTGCTCAACTTTACTATTACCTCATTGGATGTCTTCAGGCAAAAAGACTGCTGACCTACAATAGATCATATTCATTTGCTACCCTTTCTGAAGTGTTTATGACAATTTGGCATGAGCCTCTTAACTGTAAAGTGTTATTGAAGGGATATCAACTAAGAACATGGAGGTGTTAATTTCTTCTTGAAGGACAAGATTCAACTAGGTATAATACTAACTGAAATTACTGCAACTGTTTTGTCGCAGGAGGCTGTAGAGGCAGATAGTATCAAGATGCTCAATAAGAAAATAGACAAATTCATGGACCCTAGATCCATAAACAAGACACTGAAGGGGTTTGACAGGGTTATATCCTATATTATCCTTAATAAAACAAGCCTGGATACTGGGAAATACAAAGAGAATGGATCAAAGGAAAAGCCCAGACTCCTTTGCTCTCTTAGATGATGTCCTCTATGTCCACTATCAGAGAGAGTATTTGGCTAGACGCACCAGCGGTCTGAACTAGTAGAGCTGTTCTTATGTTCAAAGATTAACTTGCAAAGCTACACATTAATAAGATCGTCGTTATAGTTACTCCTAAATCATTGTTAACACTTGTCTGCTATGCCCATTTTCCAGTAAATAACTAAGATTGCACACGTTTTCCATATTAAAGGGACAAAAATTGTAAGTGGAGGTGTGATGTATTGTTGGTGGGGATATGGATACGTATGGTTAACATATGGAAAGTTACGTGTGGAAAGAGAAGCACCTTCCAAATCTTATGTCACTGACCTGGGTGGTTTTTTTGGCTTTTGGGTTTGGTTTTTTTAATTACTTCTTCTCCTACAGATTTTATAGTGGTAATTCATCAACACCTCTGTGACCAAGACATAGACTTCTCTATCTTGAACTGCTACTTTAGTTGCAGATTGGAAATCTGTTTTTAGGAACTGCCAGAAACTTCATGTTTCTGAAGACAGTGAATGAGTCATCCTCCTTGGAAGCAATATGCTTATACAAAACTCTGTCAGTGTTTTTATTATCTATAAAATTGCCTGTTGCTGCATAATTCAGCAATATTTGACTGGATGACCTCCAGCAGCCAAGGTAGCTCTGATGCACCTGTTCTAACAGTGCTCAATCATATGAATCAAAAGATGCTCTTATTTAGTTCGTATCTTCCTGTTCTATTATTTAATACTGTCTTCCCTTTAGCACTATGGTGGAATCAACCTTTCATCTCCAAAGTTAAGGAGAAGGCTGCTGCTTCCAGCCAAGTGCACAAGCCTACTTTGCCCATGTATTTTTAATATAGATATATAAAGTATACTATACGCTAAGTCAAGAAATACTAAAATGAATTTCAATGACTATGAGGAATAAGTTGAGATGTTATGACTCAATGGAATCATAGCGGGCACCTGCAGACATTTAATAACATAAAAGACATCAGTTCTAATACCAAGTCAAAAAGTCTAATGGATTAAAGTAAAGGGCTTACAAAGAAGTACTTAATTTAAAATAAAGCAAAACAGTTGTGAGTAAATTAAAGACTGATCATGAAAAGACACTAAATAAGATGTACTAATGATATAAAACTTAATTCTCATGCAATTTATGCACAATTACTCCTGAACGAATATTTAATTAAATTATCTTTAATACCATGAAAACAATTTTCATTTCTCTCTCATACTATGTCTCTATTTCTAGTTGTTAGGTAGGAATATGTGAGCTTTTAATTGGCACAGAGTAAGAATGATAGGTATTAATGGAATTCAATGCACTTATATTTTTAGTTCTTAAAAGTTAGAAGAGAACTTCTTTACAAGTGGCTGGCTTGAGGACTGTGTAGTGTTTTTACAGATTAACTGTTTTAATTACTTAATTAGCAGACATTTTCAAAGAGCTTTTAAGATATAGATTGCAATGTAAGCACTGTGTTGATGTTATTATTATTAGTGAATACTGCAGATGCTTTACTCCAGAAGCTGGGCTAGCAAAACTTTCAGCAGGAATGATAATGGTTCAAGAGGAACACAGAGAGAAAATAAAGTCTCTTACTTCAAGTCCCATTCCTAAAATAAAACAAATGCAAATCGTTAGCTGAAGGTGTACGTGTGTTCTGTGAAATCCAGCGGCCTGACAGAGGTGAGGCTGTCGCAGCTCTGTATCCCATGGAGGTGCGTGGGTACCCCCCATAGGCACACATACAAAACCACACATATACAACATATTTATAGACAACTGGACACATAAATCAGCACAGACAGACAAACTCAACACTGATACAAACATAAACAACCTCAAGACCCTCATTCTATTCCTCTGGCTGGCTGATCAGGAGGAATGGCCATGAGTGGAAAACATACATACGTATCATGTGAATATATGTACAACGTGTATCCCTCCAGCAGCTGGCCTTAGGCAGCACCTGTTCCCTGGATCGCAGTCTCCCAGGTCGTGAGACCTGGACATATGAACCCTGGAGGTCCACAGCCCCACTCCAGCTGCTAGTAAAGACACATTGCTCACAGAAACACTGATGCACATGAACACACATGTACACACACAGAGGTCACTGGCAGCTGGCCGGGACTTCCCTAGCTTCTCTAGTAGCCAGCTCCTCCCATGGTCTCACCTTCAGAGACACAAGCTCAGTTGACTCCCAAGCCACTTCACCAGCAAGCCTGGCTTGATATTTGCTAGCACTCACATACTCACTCAAACACCTGCACTCCCTCCAGTTGCTGTCACCACAGACACAAGAGCCTCTGACCCTTGACACCGCTCTGGTTATTGGCACTTAGACCCCCTCACACATAATAGAAAAATAGTTAGAAAGGGAATTTAATAAGATAAGGCAGACTGCATTGATCAGACAGCATGCATAGTAATAAAAGTGCACTGACCAGTAACCTGCATACAGGCAACCAACCCCTTTTATTCCCTTTCCCTTCTGTTTTCCCATGTTTGTTCTCAAATCACCTAGATCCATTCCTCTCCTCACCTTTTGTTCTTTACTTAAGCATCTCGTAATGAATCCTGTGCAATCTTGATATGCTCTTCCCCTCCATCCCATAATGTATCACATATCTCTGAGCAGTGATCCTCTCAGTCTGAAAGGTGCTCCAGAGAGATGGGAGAGCACCTGTCAATTCATCTTCATGGGTGTCACCCCTGGACCACACAGCTGAGCATCTCCTGGGGCTGCCCTAACAATGGTCTGAACAGGGTGCCCCTTCCTCAGAGTGTGTAATCTGGATTCCCCGGACAAGCCTGCAAGGCACCAAAATTCCTGCGGTTCAAAAAAAATTTGTTATGAAGAGTGTTGGAGAAAGTTTTTAATCAAGAGGTTTGTGAAGTTTTCAGATGAGCCTGAGAACTTTCAGCCTGAGCTGAAGGGAACTTTCTGAAGGGCATCCAAATTATTAATCCATATGCAATATGCCTAAACTCATCTGGGCACTTCTCATTCTGCATCCAAGTGATTTTTCTTTCATTTTTTTTATGCATCAGTATTAATGCATAAAGAATCTAAATGATGCCCTTGGATTCGAAAACATTTTCACTTCCAAGGGTAGAAGATCATTTGGATTTCTCAGAAGTATCTACAACATCCTTAGAATTTAGCTCAGCGGTTGAAGTCTCAGATCACTTATTACCAAAACCTGCTGCTCTCTGGAAGATTTGTAACCTTTGAGAGATAAGCTGCAGAATCAGGGGCAGTTCTTACTTCAGAATATGTACCTATTGGTCACTTAGTTGTCACACATAATAAAAAATTCAGAGCTGCAGAAATGACCTTCAGGAGAAGACTAAAAATTAGGCATCATGGTAGAGACATTCAGGGTAACCTTTAGGAATGAAGGTATGCAGAGCATGTACTGAGGCCCACTGCACAAAGGTGAATTGCAGTCCTGGAGAATAACAATATATAACGATTTTGTACAGAGAGAATAAAAATTTTATCATTTCCTCTTGATAGAAAAAACAATCTCTTTTAGTAGTACTGTAAAAATAATTCCAAGGTAGATTAAATATTTTTAAACATATTTATATCTATATACACATATGCATATATGGAGAAACAGAGAGAGAGGTTTTCCTTTTTTCTGAGAGCAAGACAATAAGCTTTGATCTGTAACCGTGACTTCAAAAAAAGAAGGAAAGAAAGGGAAAGGAGGAAAAACCTGCTTCCCATGTGGGAGGAAGCCTTGTTTACATATAGCAAAGAAAATCAGAAAGGGCAGAAGAAACAGTAGGCTTTGGGAATCTGCTCTTCCCAGCAGGGGAATTCAAACAGGTGGTGTATGATCTTGGAAATTAAGATTAATTTTTTTCCTCTGAGGCAGTGTTTTGCGTTGCTGATTCATTTATTCCTATGCAGTCCTAAGCTTTGCCTATTTATCCCTGGAGCAATAATTATATAGGATGGTCCTATAATTTTAATATTCCACCTGTCCTAAAGAAGCTCAATGAAGGCCTTGGAGGAGACTTAATATTATTCAAAAGAATTAAACATACAGTGCAGCAAATGCCTTACAGAACGAATTTTTAATGGAATTTTTGAAGGTCTAATTGTCCTGTAGATAACTTTGAAAATCTCCATCTTGATGTCTTTAGTGCTGGGCAGACAACAGTCCTTGTAGTACACACTTTACTGAGACAGTAGGAGGTGAGAATTAAACTGTGTTGTTTTGATATCACATTAGCCATTTTGCAAACCAGTGACATTTGAGGAAGTAGAATATTGCACCAAATTGCAGTGAAATGTTTCACCTGGATTTTTGCATCTCAGCTCCTGAATATGATGCTTGCAATGAGGGAAAAGGAATAGACAGTAGGTTTTAATCTCAGTTCAGAACTGAGCTCATGTGCATAAGTGGTAAACCCTCCAGTCATTTTGTACTTTAGTATCCTGTCAGGAAGACATGGAGTCTTTTGGTCTGTGAAAAGGCTGCTCATGAAAATGTGTCATCATTGACCTCTGTTCCAGGAGATGCCCAGGCCCTAAACGATGTAACTGCTATATGTGTCCACACAAAGTTTGAGAGTAGAGGGAAGATAACTGGAGAAGATAACCTCTGTTGACAACTAGGGGGAATGAAAGGGAGTTGGAAATAAAGTGGAACAAGAACAGAATCAAGGGATTTTTCAGTCAGGTCCTGGGGACAGGATTAATCTGGACAAATGTTAACATTTGCAGTGTAGATATCTATAGCTGAGCTGGTCGCTGTAATTAATCTCCACTGTCACTTTTGTCCAACGACTGTGAGGAAACTGTAGGGTGACCGTCTTCAGTGCAGCCATCTGTATTGCAGATGTTGGAGATTACGTGAGTTGAATACTGCTGCAATTTAAGCTCTCTTTGTAAAACTCAAATGCCTGCTGTCGGGGCAGATATATGGTGTGCAGAATCTCAAAAGAGCAAAGCACAAAATAAAACACAGAATGACTGATTGGTAGGGGTTAGAAGTGCACTCTGGAGATCATTCAGTCCAACTCCCCTGCTGAAGCAGGTGTACCTGGATCAAGTTGCATAGGAACATGTCCAGACAGGTTTTGAATATCTCCAGAGAAGGAGACTCCACAACCTCTCTGGGCAGCCTGTTCCAGTGCTCTGTTACCCTTACAGTAAAGAAGTTCTTCCTCATGTTCAGGTGGAACTGCCTGTGTTCCAGTTTGTGCCCATTGCCCCTTGTCCTGTCGCTGGGCACCACTGAGAAGAGTCTGACCCCGTCCTCTTGACATCCACCCTTTAGGTATTTGTGAGCATTGATCAGATCCCCTCTTGGTCTTCTCCAGGCTCAACAGACCCAGGTGTCTTAGCCTTTCCTCATAAGAGAGGTGCTCCAATCCCCTTAACATTTTCGTAGCCATCTGCTGGACTCTCTCCAGTAGTTCCCTGTCTCTCTTGTACTGGGGAGCCCAGAACTGGACACAGCACTCCAGATGTGGCCTCACCAGGGCAGAGTAGAGAGGGAGGATCACCTCCCTGAACCTGCTGGGCATACTCTTCTTAATGCACCCCAGGATGCCATTGGCCTTCCTGGCCGCAAGGGCACATTGGTGGCTCATTGTTAACCTGTTGTCCACCAGCACTCCCACGTCCTTCTCCACAGAGCTGCTCTCCAGCAAGTCAACCCCCAGCCTGTACTGGTGCAAGGGGTTGTTCCTCCCCAGGTGCAGGACCCTACACTTACCTTTGTTGAACTTTGTCAGGTTCCTCTCCGTCCAACTCTCCAGCCTGTCCAGGTCACGCTGAATGGCAGCACAGCCTTCCGGTGAGTCAGCCGCTCCCCCCAGCTTTGTGTCATCAGCAAACTTGCTGAGGGTACACTCTGTCCCTTCATCCAGGTGGTTAATGAATATGTTGAACAGGACTGGACCCAGCACTGATCCCTGGGGAACACCTCAGGTCACAGGCCTCCAACTAGACTTCATGCTGCTGATCACAACCTGCTGAGCTCTGCCATTCAGCCAGTTCCCGATCCAGCTCCCTGTCCACTCATCTAGCCCACACTTCCTAAGCTTACCTGTGAGGATGTTGTGGGAGACAGTGTCAAAAGCCTTGCTGAAGTCAAGGTAGACAACATCCATTGTTCTCCCCTCGTCCACCCGGCCAGTCATGCCATCACAGAAGGCTATCAGATTGGTCAAGCAGGATTTCCCCTTGGTGAATCCATGTCGACTACTCCTGATAGTCTTCTTTTCCTCCTTCTCTAAAGATGACTTCCAGAATGAGCTGTTCCATTACCTTTCCAGGGATGGAGGTGAAGCTGACTGGGCTGTATTTTCCCAAGCCCTCCTCCTTGCGCTTTTTGAAGATTGGAGTGACACTGGTTTTCCTCCTGTCTTGAGGCACCTCTCCTGTTCTCCATGACTTTTCAAACATGATAGAGAGCGGTTTAGCAATAAAATTCGCCATCTCCCTCAGCACTCGTGGATGCATCCCATCAGGCCCATGGATTTGTGGGAGTCAGGTTTGCCTAAGTGGTCTCTAATCCAATCCTCCTTGACCACGAGGAAATCTCCATTTCTCCAGACTTTCTCTCTTACCTCCAGGGACTGGAAAGTCTGGGAGTCCTGAGGGCCAGCCATAACAGCAAAGACTGAAGCAAAGAAGGCATTCAGCAATTCTGCTTTCTCTGTATCTTTTACCAGGGCATTCGCCTCTTTCAGCAGCGGACCCACATTTTCCATAGTCTTCGTTTTGCTACTGATGTACGTGAAGAAGCCCTTCCTGTTGTCCCTGACCTCCCTTGCCAGATTCAATTCCAAACGGGCCTTAGCTGTCTTTGTTGCATCCCTGCATACTCTGACAATGGTCCTATATTCCTTCTAAGTGGCCAGTCCTTTTTTCCACATTCTGAAATATCCTTCTTCCCTTTGAGTGTTTCTGCAAGCTCCTTGCTCGCCCATGTAGGTCTCCTGCCTCCTTTGCTTGATTTCTTACTCATAGGGATGCACCGATCTTGAGCTTGGAGGAAGCGGTTCTTGAATATTAACCAGCTCTCTCGGGCCCCCCTGCCTTCTAGAGTCGTAACCCAACGGATTCCTCCAAGTAGATCTTTGAAGAGGGCAAAGTTAGCTTTCCTGAAGTCCAGAGCTGTAATCCTACTTGTTCCCCTGCTCCTTCCATGCAGGATCCTGAACTCCATCATCTCATGGTAACTGTAGCCAAGGCTGCCCCCAACCTTCACGCCCCCAACTAGTCCTTCTTTGTTTGTTAGTATCAGATCCAGCAGCACTAGTCTCCTCCTTGGCTCCTTCACCACCTGTGTCAAAAAGTTATCATCAATGCTCTGCAGGAACCTCCTGGACTGTGCACGCTTACCTGTGTTGTTCTTTTCAGTACTGTGCTTCCACGTAGTATTAAGTAGAGGACACCTAGAGAGGCATAAGAGGTCCATGGACTGAGACCGATTAAAGATAAGCTTTTTAATGAACAGAAAGGAGACCTGCTTGCATTCCATATTTAGCTTCAGGTCTTTGCTGAGGTGTATTCACTTTTGCTTCTCTACTCTCTTTAAGTGGAGAGCTTTATTAAACTTCTTGGCAGTGACAGCCAGGCAAACTGACTGACTAAATAGACCCAAGAAGTAATTTCTAACTAGGTTCAATTAGTTTTGGAAAAATCTGCACCTTAGTCTACTCACAGTAGTGTTCCTCTCAGTCTGGAAGGTGACAAAGAGCCATGAGAAAAACTGAAAAGCCATAACACCCTGAAAAGATTATGGGCTTTCTATCAGCTGTTCTAAAATGCAATCAGTGTCATTAGCAAACTTGCCAAGTCGTTTTGTTCTGCATCTATTTTGGAAGGGGGAGAAGAGGATGAGGTGGTGGGGCTATAAAGGCTTCTTTATAAAACAATTTCAGTTGCTTGATTTGATGACGCATTTCGAAAACTGAAAGTATGGCAAAACATACCTCATCACCTTACAAAAAATGTTTTGTAAACCAATGTTTTGGGCTTTGGAACAATTATTAGAGTTCTTTCCACATCTCAAAAGTTCACCTAATCCTTTTTACTTTCCATATACAGCTCTTTTAAAGGTTTACCTCTTAACCTTTGAAGTGCGCTCTAAATATTTAACCACTAGATTTGAGAAGAAAAATGTTTTCTTGGTAGCAAGACATTTGCTTTTCTTCATATTGTAAGCAGCTTATGATAAAACATGAGAGGAAGCTTGGTTTTAATTATACAAAATTCCTGCAAAAGGTCTTACTTGTTCTTATGAAAATATGCCCGTTTGCTAAATACAATGGTCATTATGGTTTTTGTAGTTATGTCAACCTGAAATTTTTTGGAGTTCAAGTCAATGCTGTATGATTCTGTTCACAAACTGCAAAACATAAGCCTGAAATATACTGTTAAATACAAGGGTAAAACAAGTGACACAAACGAAAAAGAGAACTTTAAAGGATGCTTGTCAGAAGCCAAGGAGAGTCACTGAATATTCCTGACATATTCTTTATAGACTTCTCTCCATCAACACTACAAATCCCAATTATAACTTGCTTCCTGAGCAAGAGCTATGCAGTCTTATTTTTTCTACAAGCAAAAGAGGAGCTTCAGAGAGTGTGGAAATCTCCACAGTGTTGGAAACACATATTCAGATATGTGGTATAGCTGAAGTTAAGTCATTTGGCTATAGGGATTGATGGAATCAGCAAAGTCCTGGATAAAAATAAAATTGAGTGAAATGAGGAAATTCTTCGGGGGCAGGAAAAACAACAGTGTACAGCCATGAATATATTTAACTGTAGCAGGGTAAGTCTGATCAGCTGTCAAGCCACAAGACACTATTGATACTAGAAATGTATATGGATAGTTAACGTTGTATTTATATGATATGCTAACTTTCACAGTGAAACTGCTTCAGAGGAAATTTGCATTACATGGCATCAAAATGAAGCCAGCTCTGTGTGGAGCACTGCATCAATACTGAGAGGCACTGGCTCAGTGCTGAAGCTGAAGGAATAACAGCAAATCACAGTTACGGCTTTAAGAACCTTGACGACAATATCTTCAAAGGAGACGTTTGCTATTATAGCTACTTTTCACGAAGCACATTTTATAAGAAGGAGATCTCAGAAACAATATGCTAAAATTCATTTCTGATTAAGCTCAAAATCAAAGAAGGAAGCTCCGAAGTAATAATGATGTTAATAATATCACTTTTTTTTTTTTTAAAAACACTGTGTGTTCACTGACACTAATGAGTTTTGCAGGAGGAAAGTGGCTCTTTATTGATAATGTCCACACAACTGAGGCAATTGTATTTAATTATGAGAAATTGCTGGTCTTTTTACTGGAAAACTCTAAAGGGAGATGGAGTTCATCTGTTTTATGTGCTCAAGAAATGACTTTTCAGATGGAAACTCATGCTGCATCTGTTAATTGCTTTTGCATTTTCTCCAAAAAGGAGAGGTTAAATAGTTTTCTCATTGCACACTCTGCATATACAACGTCCACCTGCCTCTGATCACTCGTAGAAGCTGGTGTTCTGGTAACATGGCCTTCTTTCAGGTTCTTGTATAAAACAGAGTCCTCTGTGTAGGCTGTCATGCTGGCACCTAGCAAAGTGCTTGGCATGGCCCTGTGCCCACTGTGAATTGGCAGCTTCACCCCTCAGTGCCCAGACTTTCTTTGGGACTTGTCATGGGCACTAGGGAAGGAAAATTCCCACTGGAATATGAAAGAGAGGGAAGTAATGGCAGGTGCAGAAGGCAGAATCAGAAAGTCAGACTTCTCTGCTTAACTTTTCCATTGCCTGTGGTAAATAAACATAAACGACTTACTTAATTTTTTAGTTTCTGTGTAGAAAAAAAAGGTCAGTAATACTCTGTCATAGGCAAGGTGTGCCATGAGGCTCCATCCATTGTTTTTCTAAGGGCTCAGATTATGCTATTGAGAAGGCAGCCTGAATTCTCTGTTGCTGAGAAGTAGTCACCAGGCAGCTGTGCAGGAGGCTCTGAGCCCAGAATTTCACAAATTTTGGAGGGGATGACACAGTACTTGCACAGACACTGGGCAGACCTGCTGATAGTCTGGAGTGGGACCAGTGTGGGACATTACTGATTTTTCCGATGTAAACAATGCCGGCAACGTCGCAACTATGGAAATAAAGGTTCCCTAACCTTACAGGTTCCCAATGTTAACACAGACGCAGCAGCTTCACGGAGAAAGGAAAAGTACAATCTGGACAATATCCGGACAATATAAACTCAGTAGTGGTAGCTGCATCAGTTTCCTTACCAGTAAAATGTGGGGATGACTGCCCTGGTGTTTAATTCCTCATTGGATGTGTGTGATCAGAGAAGCTGTCAAAAAGCATTTTCTGAAAAACAGTGTGATTGATTTCCTGGAGGCCAAGCAATTTGTTTCAACACAGCTGCAGTGGGCTTATTTTCTTGTCACTCTATCTACTCCGTTTGGATCCAGATGGGAAAGGACTGACTGTTGTGTTTAGAAAGCATCACTGCTTTGGAAGGTCAAGCTCACAGACAGCATTTTCACAGAGAAACTACAAAAATCCAGGGATGCTTAGTACGGGCTCCTGACTGAGTCTTTCTTTATTCTTAAGTAAAACCCTTTGGGTAAG
The DNA here is from genome assembly GCA_013398225.1 of Steatornis caripensis. Classification (NCBI taxonomy): domain Eukaryota; kingdom Metazoa; phylum Chordata; class Aves; order Caprimulgiformes; family Steatornithidae; genus Steatornis; species Steatornis caripensis. The sequence continues at coordinate 1,019,760 of VZSC01002994.1, forward strand.
ACAAACTGAACACAAATTAGGACAGTGCTCGAAGCATGCCTCACAGCCTGAGTCATGCAAAAGATTCCTGGTATAGTTAGACTTCTTAGTTATGAGTAAGGATGGGTTTGTTGCCTGCGGTAGAGAGTGCTGAATCTCTCTGGTACACAAACGGGGTGGAAAAAGTTGTGTAAATTGCTAAAATCATGACTGTAGGCTGTCCTCTCCTCTGCCACAAAAGCCCCAGCCCTTCTTCCTTTTCAAAATCGGATGTGCAGCACTGCACACATCTTTGACTCCACACGTCTGAGGATGGTTTTATCTAGACCATCTGTCATATCTATGCTTCATAGTTGTTACAGTCAGTGGTAACAGACTCTTGTCTCCAGTTAAAGGTTTTGAAGTTGGACCCAAAGTGAGGTCTGATTGCTACCAGAGCCAGTCCATGTAGTCTGAGCTGATGCCTGGAAAAACTTCTGTTTTATGGGAGAAGCTGGTGGTCATGTAGGTGCTGTGGTACTGACAGAGGAGAACAACATGAGGTATTCCGAAGTGCCTTCTTCACTGCGAATACACTTTGTTCTTATACAGTCCCATCCTCCTCTTTATCTGACTATCAGAAATTAATTTCATACTTTCATGCTCACTTAGTTCTGTGCTTAGTGTCTCTCTGGACAAGGAAAAGAAACAATCAAATAAGAAATAGGCATTTTTTAACTCCCCCTGAGATGGATCTATTTGTCACCTTCCCACACTGTGACCTTCTGAGGCAGCAAAGGAGTAACTCCAGAGACCAATAGGGTGATGATATGATCTCAAGGCAGTGCATGTGCACCACGCCTACAAAATAGTTCTGTAATCTAGAATTTGGTATTATCTAAATAATAAGACATAATTCATTGAAATTTGATCTTGTATTGTCCACCATACCGCTTCCACACTTTCCAGCACAAATGATGGCTTTTCCTTGGTTCTTTAGTGTGCTGACTAGGGATACTGAAGATTATAGGACCACATGTTTAATTGGGTTTTTTTCAGGATTCTTTTCAGTGATTTGCATTTGAAATGCTAGCGGCCAAAAGATCTCTTGTCCTAATGCAGTGGAGGAAAAGCAACAGAAAACAACTGGCAAATGCTGGGCTTTTGAACACACAGTGAATAATTCCAGTCACTCTTAGGGCTAGAAGCCCTTACAGGAGCCCAAAATATGGCATCAAATCACACTAAAATGTTTTCTGTGGAAAGAATGCAGCAGCTGTCTAACAAAAGAAAGAGAAAAGAGGAATATTACATCCGTCATTTTCAAAGTTGGTGAGGGCAAGGATGTTTAGTACTGGATCTCGGAGCTACAGTGCACAAGTGCAACTGTACTGGGGCAGACCTACATCTTTTTTAAGTCACTATCCCATCTTCAGCAGCTGATGCAGGTTAGGAGAGAGTCAGTATGGCTCACTTTTTTCTGAAATACACCCACCTGAGTGCCAACAAACTTCAACTTAAGGACTTACTGAGTTGAAGGTTGTATCCAGACAATGATGATTAATAGACCCCAAATGACCTGCTTAAATAAATATGTCTTACTGCTTTTTGAACCTTTCTTTGTCCTCTACAACATCTTGATGCATGGTGTTCTGCAGGTTTATTTTGAGGTATGTGAAAAGTTCCTTCTTTTCTTTGTATTAAATCTTGTGCTTAGGTATTTTACTGAGTGGACTTATTTCTTTTGCTATATAAATTATTGAATAGTTATTCCTTAAGTCATCACTTTAATTATTATTATGGAGTTACTAGTGAAGACATTTCAGAAATCTGCATTTGGAGATCTCAAAAATGGCAAGGCCAAATTCTGCTCTAAGGGGCTTCTGTGCATCTCACTAGACAGCAGGTGTTGTATGCATTACACAAGCACACAGATGGGATTTAGGCTTGGAAGCACCTCGCATTATCCATTCAGTGAAGATTAGCATCACTCATATCCTCAGGAACAACAGCATAGCTTTGCTTTTGAATGCCAACTTTCTGCTTCCCTAAAGTTGTTCTGAGCTTGGGGCGGGAGGAGTTCCTGAGACAGTCATTGAAAATCACCTTACAAAAGTGTTGAAAAGCTGGTAATGCTCCATCATCTCAAGGGCAGAATTAGAACTGGGACAAACATGTCAATTGACAATAGAAATCATGCACAGACAATGGTTTTACATTTACAAGCTATAGGCAGTTACCTCATCTATATTCCCTTCCCCCTACCATAGAGGCTCAAAACAGATTTGTTGTCATTTCCCTCGATGCCTGGTTTAAATTGACAAGAAATTCCTCAAAAACATTTTAAACCTGGAAATTTACGAGCTCAAAAAGGAGCCTAGAGGTCTCCATTTTGTGGATCCAGATGCCCAATACAGTCAGAGCTGAACAGATCTCACCCAGTAGTGGAAGCTATGAGAGGGTATGAAGGATTAATTCAATCCCGAGATGTTAGCAAGGGCACTCTTTTACTTTGGGTCAGTGATTTCAGTGCTGTCATCAGATACCATGTGAACTCAAAGCCAGATTTCACTCAGTGTCCCTTATAATCATGTTGAAATAAACTAGGAATAGTTGCATTATGGGATGAGTCCGAGGTCAAAGAGTGTACCACACCTCTTCAGCTTGGCCTTTGAGACCTTTGGACAGTATGCCCGAGAATCAGAGCTGTTTGAAATACCACACTTGTTTCAGGAAGCTTCTCCCAGTTAATAGGAAGAAATGAGCAGATGACAGAAATGTAGAGCCCTGCCCTGATGTCAATGGATGCTATGCCACTTCAGGATGTTGTAAGTCTGGTTTTCTGCCTAACTGCAAACAGGGTGCTGGATCCCTGCACCCTCCACTCTGTCAACCATAGTGACTGGATAGAGCCTATGACTGCTTTGCGAAAATTCATAGGAAAAAATGTTACTGCCATACATCCAAAGGAGGATTGATCTGACCCAGGCAAAAAGGTCAGTGCCTGGGAGAAACTTGCAACAAAAATGGGTATTTTTATGTCCTCTTCCTCTGCAGAAAAGTTACCCCTAACAAGCCCTGTAGGACAATCTTTCCAGTAAGTACTCTGTATGTCCTGACAGTGCCCTTATTTCTAAACACTGTCTGTGTTACCTGCTGGTTCCGACAGGAGACAAACCCCTTATCCTGCTGACTTCTAAATCGCTCCTTCCGCTCATGTGCAATAAGAACTGGGCTCAAGGCCCCTGTTTTTGCTCACAGTCCATTACGTGCTTGGAGGCCATTATATCTGCTCTACGGACCATATGGAGCCATGGAACTCCAAGGAAGGGTAAGAATAAGCAGGATAAATTCTGCATAGCTTTGCATGTTCTCAGCGAACACCATTACATGAACAATCATTTCCACAGCAGCAGCAGCACATTTCCCAGGGGAAACATGCGAAGTGTGAAAGACTTCCCACTCATCCTGTTATCGATGCCCTTGTATTGATTCCTTCATCAGTGCTGCTGCTCTGAGCTGCTTCACATGCAGCACAAAGTCGAATCATGCTCTTCAGCTATATTTCTTTGACAAAGGAATCTGTTTCAGGCTGGTGGATTTAGACACTAATGGAGCTGAAAGAAAGTGAAAAGAAGGAGCTTTGCTGTTTGTTAAGGCTGGTGTTTATCTCCGTGAGGTAAAACTATTGTCCAAACATTCCCCATATACGGACTTAGGTCTTGATTTGCTAATGGCATTATTACAGGCTGAGAGCATCCTAGAAAGAGAATAAACCTCTTTCACGAAAGGGATGTGATTGAAAATGTCTCTTCAGGAACCATAATGGATAATAAAGTTTGTAAACACTAGCTTGTAAGCTGTGAAAGCAGCTCTTCTTTCTGACTCAGGGAATGTAAACCGGGCATTATGATCTTTTAAATTACCGTCAGTTCTGTGGGCATATATAATAGCAAGAATGGAGCAGAGCAAACTGTTTCACTGCCGTTGCAGTGATTCCCTTATGCCTTAAAAAATTAGATTGAATTCTATATAGATCCCCATCTACTTGCCACTGTTTTTAAGGTATCTATCTCAAGCATTATAAGACTCATTATTTATGCATCATTGAGGATTAATTCTTCATTAATTTGCTGAACAGTAAATACATATACCCACTTCTTCCAGTTCAAAAGTATTAAACTGTCCATTTTTCAGGCCCCATTTTATTAGATGAGACAACACAGAAAGTGAGGTTGGCTAAGTTTTCAGCAGATCACGTGGTCCTTCTTAGCACTGCTCCTTAGCTAAACCTAGTTTTCCGTTTCTGGGTACATCACTTGTCCTGCTCATGGAGTTCTAAGCTCTTTTCTCAGTTTATGCTCCTTTGCATGGCATTTTGTCTCAGACCTGGCAAATAAGTAGAGCCCTGCTTAGGCTGCAGAAACCTGCTAATGTGATCTTCAGCCCTCAGCAGCAATTCCTGGGCTGGGTGAAAGGAGGGCCGGGCAAACCTTTTCATTTGATGTAATAACAAATTTTGTGTGTAAGTCCTGCACAGGACCCATCGCTGCAAATGATTCATGGAGCAGCACTAATTGTACTGGCTATTCACTGAAAAGTTGCACCCTTGGTGAGAGATTAGCCCATAAATCACTGTGGGGAGGTAATTTGTTTGATGTAATCAGTTAGACCTGTCTGTTTTGGCAGCCTCCCACTTCCTTTCTTTTCCCTTTTTACCTCTTTTTCCCTTTTTTAAAAATCTCACCAAAGGGAACAACCACCGTTGCATGCCTTTTCAAATTCCCTGTTGCAACCTGTGTATCTCCTTGTCTCTTGCCCAGCTCCCAGATCTTTCCACTTCACATCTTATCAAGTGCTAGTGTCCAGTAAGTGAGCCCTTCAGTTGTGTCTTTCACCCATGGTCTTCAAAGCCATTTACAAATATACGGGAGTTCAGGCTCTAAACCCTTCTGTCTGCCCCATTTTGTAAGTGGAGAAGCTAGTATATACAAGGCTAAGGAAAAAATTTGCCCAAATCCAGGAAGCTAGCAGTATTTTACACCACAGTCGGTGATGTGCTGCTAACTTGTACAGACTGGAGTACTATAGATCTGCTTTGGATGCTGATTATCATAGGTCCATAGCAGAATAAACCTTGTAGTTCCTTACAGGTCACCCTGTAGTTATTTGCCTACTAGTTGTATTTGTGTATGTATGTAGTGCCCAGAGGCTGCAGGGGCAAAGCTATGTCGTAGGTGAGATTTCACAGCAGAACACGATGGCAAACAAAATACACCTGATGCAGTTTGAGAGTCTCTGAGCCACGATGGTGCTTTTCCTGGGCTCTTCACACAGGCTGGGAGCACAGACCAAGTGTACCCACAGACATTGCAACCTCTTATCCCACTTTCCTAATGGCCTGGTTGCCTGTGTTCAAGGACACCATGACCAGATCTGCTCCGCTCTTTTCCTTCGTGTACTATGGGGCTGTGTCCTGGCAAGTGAGGGCACTGCCCTGCCAGCTTTACTGTCACCCTCACTGAGAAGCCCGCTTTTGCTGCTTCCTGGCAGACGATGTTACGAGTCAGTCCTGATGAGTTTTTGAATAGATCCTGTAAGAGGAACCTCTCTTAGACCACTGAAGACAGAGAAAAAGTAATAGAGTAGAGAATTTCTAGTGTTGAAAAAGCCCATAGGGTGGAGGCAAGTCATGGATTATATGGCTTCTGATGAGCTATTTTCAGATTGTTTTATCTTTCTAGTCTTTGCTTGCAAACTTCAAAGAACATCACTTAAAACTAGCAAGATCGTAAACACTTAAAACTAGCAAGATTGTAAACAAAGACTCAAAAGGCACAGTCATGCGTCATTATCACAGGAACTCAGCAGAGACCCTAGGCGGCTGGGATCCCTAGAGTTGTGGCTACAGGAATCCACTGAGCCATTGGTAAGTTATTTCTTCTGTGTCAAAGCACGACCATCCACCTGAAGACCCTTGATTTTCTGTACTTTGAGTGGTGCAACATATGACCACAATGACCTGATTCAGAACTGGCAAAAGTTGGGTAATCATGTAGGTGCATCTTACATTTTCCTTTTTGTACTGTTTCCGATGGGAAAATGAGCAAGCCCAAAGACAGAGCCTAAGAGCATTTTTTGCATTATCAGGACTAAGGGATGTTTTGTTTTGTTTTGTTAGTTGTTTTTAAATGAAAGCTTCAATTCTGTGAATAATGTTGGACCCCCAAAGTCAACCGCTGTGTAGTGTACCACCAACATTCTGCTAAATCAACTCCACGTTTGCCAAGCGGCTCACTTTTTCTAAGGGAAAAATATAAGCATTACCTCCCAACAGAAAATTATCATGTGCGTGATAATTTGCATGTAAAATCTTGTCTGTGCAAAGAAGGTGCTTATGGATGTAATAATACTTTTGCATATAAAAATGTGTAGTTAAATGTGCACACAGGTTTAATTTAATTAGCTATTTAGTTAGGGTAGTTTCAGTACCAGTTTACCACTGGTAACACTTTATGTTATTCTGATGTTACACACGAGGACAGCACAACTATCTGTCTGTCTATGTTTCTACACAAATACTTATAAATAATGAATGGAATTACAATTCTGTTATTAAAAAATACCAAAGAAATTAAGCTATTAATTCCATTAATTAAAGGTAATAATTCACTTCATTAGCATGGCAAAAAGACTCAGTATGAGAAAAAAATCAGTCATACAAATAAAAGACATATACTTCTAGAGAAACCATTAACACTTAATAGAAAAATGAACAGCAAGGGACCAAAATGAAGGTTTAGATATGGACTGAAAGATAGCGAGAAGGAATATGAAGAAAAAGCACTCTGAAAGACTTTAGTTTTATCTTTGTCTCTGAAGCATGCTTATGCCACCTTCCTGGCAATGTTGTGGGGTTAGAAACAGCTCCAGTGAAAACGAGCTCTCTTCTGTTGACTGGTTGCTGTGAAAGTGCTTTTGAAAAATTGTCATGAAACATTATTTTAAAGAAAAAACAAAACAAAACAAGAGAAGAATCCAGCTTCTGCACAGCCTAGTAATGGACGAAATGAAAAGACCTCGTAAAACCAGTTTGTCTTGATCACATCAGATTCTGGTAGAGACAAATGTTGGGTGTACTGTGGGCTAGAGCCTACATATCAGGACAGCATTGCTTTCCGTTGGACTTTTCCTCACCAGACTTTATTTGAAACTTCTCCAATTTACAGTCCTGTAGCTGTCTTGAACCATGATCTTTGAAACTTATTATCCGCTACACTGGCAAGGGGCACTGGCACACCTCTACGTGTTGAAAACTTTGGGAGCACATCACTAACTTTTTTTCTAGGGGACCTTTTAGCTTTGATTTGCAATGGCCCACTGCTTTCACTATGTCACAGTAATTAAAAGCTACTACTGCTAATACTAATGGGTACTAAGAGCAAGTTGGATAGATGTACTTTTTTTATGACCTGATCTGATGATGAAAGCTCCAGAGAGAAGGCAGAGAATATAACGCTGACTCTCTGGGAGCATATATGAATGCAGTCAATGGTGTCAGTATCACCGCTCAACAAAGATTATTGTTGCACAACCGAAACTTAGTTTCATCATTGAGTCAAAATGTGGAAAGCTCTACAGGGTGTGATCTTCTCCTTGTGATTAATAAATCTGGGAAAGCAATCCAGAGCAACAAGCAGATCCTAACACAACCGTGTTCAATTCTCAGCTCTTTCTTCAGGGAACAGACAAGAAAGCTTATATCCCACTGGACGTTTCTAAGATACTATCAGGAGAATTTGAGCCTAAAATTCACATCTAAACTTTCAAAGAATCAAGGAGTTCAAAATCAAGGAGAATTTCCTTGGACTATAGGAATACAGTTTATCTTGTAATACATTCTTGTAACATATATCCTCTTCACCATTTAGCAAGGAAAGAAAATATATTGGTTTAGCAAATATGACTACAAATAGGAGATATTGTTCACGACAGCTTTTTTTGCTTTTGGAAATGCACAGACATCATTCTCTACCCAGGCATGTACTGGGAATTCTGTTCACTATTGACATGCCTTTAATAGTTTGCAGTGAGCAAAACTACCTTGTAAATTGCCTTCCAATCTTATCGAAATAGCCTGATACAAACTGCACCCTAATTGCTAAAATTAGGACTGTGTTCTTTGCTGAGCTAATTTCCTTGCTAAATGGGTACATGGGTACGTGGTGTGGCAGTTAAGGGCTTTTTATCAGGTTATTACAATGAGGGATTATATGGTTTCAATGTAATTGAATTTTAACGAGGACGACTCTTAAGCAAATACACCTCCATAAAAGATGCAGCACTGGTGCTATGTTGAGAAACTGAAGAAGACAATTCAGTGGAGCCAGCTGGACCTAGGGGAGTCTTTAAGGCTTCAATTTAAAGCAGTGAGTAGTCTTTTTTTTTTAAATACGTTATTCTTAGCCCTGTCTCCATTCCTGGCCCAGCCACAGAGTCCAGTGGATCTGAAGGAGATTCCTGCTTTCAGTTCCAGTTCTCTTGGAATTGCCGAATGGGATTATCTGCTCTGAAAGTCCAGCCGGATTGTCATTCATTCTTTCTTAGATGCTTTCAGTAACAAATGCAGCAAAGGTATTAATTCACATCCAGGAGTCTCAATGGCCTGGAGCAGATATAGAAAAACATGGAATACATTGCGTAAGTTTTGTCCGTGTGTAATGGGAGTTAGCTTCCTGCCAAACAGTACAGGCTGTATTCTGGTGGAGGGTTTCAGGTGCTGAACCTTTCCTGGAGGAGTAGTAAGTGTTATTTTTGTTCATGGTAGTACAAGAGGTCTGACTTCCCCCAAAGACATGATTTCTCACTGAGGACTGAGGCAGTGGGAAATTGCTCTGTCCGTAAGACTATGGAAGAAAAAACATCTGCCTCAAAGCAAACTCTAATTAAGAATAAAATAAACATCTCTCAGCTGTGCTGATTATTGAGGAGGAGGAGAAGGAAGATACATGTGATGTCACGTAACATGTGTGATGTGATGTCAAAAAGATAAGCCGAACCCAGACATAAACCCTTCACCACCAGCAAAGTAAACCCTAGAAAGCTGGGTTTACAATAGCATTACTTAACCACTGTGTACTCGTAGTAGATAGGACCAGTGTGGGGCAAATAAGTGGCATATGACTCACTTCTGACAAGAAGAAACGTCTCTAAAATACCATGAAACAGATCATTTGATTATGTAAATGCAAAGACAATTTGGGAAGTTCAAAAAAACCCAATACGCAAAGTAACTAATGCATTAGGTGAGATGTCAATGTTTGTTGACAGGGATTGCAGCTATTTCCATTTATGAATATGGAAATAAACCAAGCAACCCTGCATAAAGGAAATGCCTGGATAAGCTCTACAGCTATTGTGTTTTAATTGCTGGTAAATGCCAGCTGCAATAATGGCATCTGCTGTGTACCTGTGCAATCACAGTGCGCTGGAATGAACTAATGATGGCAGAGCAGAAGGCTGGCCTAAAGCCACTGCAGGTGTACACCTTAATGAGAGTCTTGTGGGGACAGAGGTGCACTGAGCAAAACACTTCTGAGACTGCTGAAGCTGTTGGAGCAGAGAGGGGATCCATGTGGGCTCATTTTACCCAAAGGAAGATGCGCACACACTAAGGATGTTTGCTTGGCAACTGCCTGCCTCACATGCACACAGACATAAAACTGGCTGTAATGCCATGATATGCTCAGATACAGAAATATGTCTGATAACAGTTACCATAATGAGCATATTAGACACTGCTCATTGCATCCCTGAAAAGCAATCCAGGCCCAGCTCTCACTGAACCGCAGTGAATTCAACATCACAGTGCTGACATGGAAGAAATTGTGCTGATGGTAGCTGCTTTTATCTTTACTTTTTCCATTACTAGATGAAATGCTTGCTGAGAATAAAGGATTACCCCTGTCCTGTCCCATCCCTAACCACATGGCTCTGGAGGTTTCTCAAAGGATGGCTGTGGAGCACAACAATAAGAGAGCTCATGGAGAGGAAACAAGAATATGCTTAGAATTGTTCCAGTGATATGACTATCTAAGGATGACTTCAAACATTAAGACATTTTGAGGCTTTTCAAACACCTAATCATTAAATTAAAGATGATCCCAGATCAGATGGCAGTACCACTTAGTGACGAAGACACCAGGAAGCCTGGGTACTTTCTCTGCTACTGATGGGTCGTGCACCCTGGAGAAAGTCCTTACACCTCTCATTGCCCCTCTTTTCTTCCTACCCTATCGCTCAGGCACATGTTGAGGTTCAAGCTGTCTGCTTATGTGACCAAGGTACAAATGACACTATATTCAGTGTTAGAGAGGAATGAGGGCCTTCTGTTCTCCTAGAGTGCTATTTCACATGCAACTTGCTATAAAGGAAAAGTATTTCTAAATACGCCCAGTCAATCTGTCATTTTATATTCAGATGTTAAAACCTCCCTAGGTTCTTAGGAGCCTTCTTATGCTCCATCCTCATTTCTTGCTTTGCTTCTTATGGTCCTTTGTGGTCCACCACCTTCCTTGGGTCCTTCTCCCAGCTGTGTTAATTCTCATCCACTCCTAAAATTTGATATAGTGAGTACTGTATGTGTTAGTGTTAGTGAAGCTCTTTCTAGCTTTCTGGGAGGATTGGTAACTTTTGTGCTTAAATGTGCCTATAAAATTGGGCATGTGGGAGCAAGGTAAATGTGGTATGTCTGATCTGCCTTGAAGCTGATTCTATTTAGGTTCCCAGTCTCTGATGACTACTGACTCCTAAAAATGAACATTGAGCAAATGCATAAGCAAGAAGCAAAAAAGAACCTAGCATACGGTGCTGCGTGTTTCTCTGGAGCAGCATTTCAGATCTCGACAATGTTTGGAAAAAGCATCATCATTGCCATCTGAAGGCTTTTTGGTGAAGTGAATTGAAACTACATTTCCCAGTGTCTAGAAGGTATACTCTGTAACAAACCTACCATACTGCAGGATTTCAGCCTCAGAACTGCACTGTGAGTCACTGCTACCAAATGCTGTTTTAGTACAATACTCTTTCTTTTTACCAGCTGTAGAGCGTTAGCTTCTAGTGATGCAGTGACTAAAGGAGGCCACCGCTCTGCCACATATTCTAATTTGCCTCTGGCAATTTCATCAGAGAAGCAAAAGATTGAATATACATGGAGACTGAAGNGTTTAGTACAATACTCCTTCTGTTTACCAGCTGTAGAGCGTTAGTTTCTAGTGATGCAGTGACTAAAGGAGGCCACCGCTCTGCCACATATTCTAATTTGCCTCTGGCAATTTCATCAGAGAAGCAAAAGATTGAATATACATGGAGACTGAAGTCACCTCTTAACCTTGCGAGTATTCTTTCCAAGAGGAGAAATTAGACATGTTGATTCAAGGCTCTGTGCGAAAAGTTTGTACTTCACTTGATTTGTTGGTATATCAAACTGACACTCTAAAAATAGAGCAGCAACAAACAGTTCATAACAACGACACAGCAATGTCCTGCGCAGCCATTAAGCCTACAAAGTCATTCCCCAAAGCATACATACTTCTTACCCCTTTCCTGTTCTGCGCAAGTGCCATCACATCAGACATGTTGTCTGTTATGTAGCTGTGCAAATAAGCTTCCTTCTGTTTTGACAATTCAATTACACACGTTTACTCTGGGTGCAGTTCTGGAGTCTTGCTCCAGCTCAGTTGCTCGGTTAGACAGCCATGCTGCTGAGAAGGGGCGGGGGCAGTAGCTGAACCATGCAGGTCTGTGCAGCCTTGCTCTTCTCAGTGAACTCAGTCTGCGGGGCTCTTCTTCACCCTCATCTGCAGACAGGAGTGCTAATCAATAGCAGCATCTTTGCTGTACGTAACAGCATATGCCGTACTCTGACCTTTCCTTGCCTGTCTAGATAAGGGTAGACATATCCACCAGCTGGTAATTCATTTGGTGCCAGTTTTTAATCTGTTGTATGTGTCTCGGGACAGATACTTATTACTGAAGAAATAAACATGGCAAAAATCTTCACTCACTATTTCAACATCTTGGTAGATCTAACCCTGCAGGTATTTGACATTTAACACCTTGCAATTGACCTAGTCTAGGATCAATACCATCCATCCTTATTTTCCATCTACATGGGCTAGATTCAGTTAAGGGATTTGTTTGTGGCTTTTTTTTTTTTGGTTGGTTTTGTATTTTATTTTTTAATCCAGCTTATACTTACTAGAAGATGAACCTAAACCTTCAGTGTTGTCTTCAGTGCAGTTTACTTTCACTAGAAGTGTTGGTTTAACAAGGAAAGTATACACCACAGGATTTTTAAAGTGTCCTTTACACCAGGTTACACCATCCCTTGCATGAAAAGCACCAATTGCATGTGAAAGACACTGATTTCAGATGAATTGAAAGAAGCAGGAACATGAAAACCTGAAGTTTCAGAATGGAAGGATGTTTATTTCAAGCTTTTCTAAAAGGCCTGGATTCAGGGCAGTATGAAGGTTCAGCTTAAGGTCAGATCTGAAAACCTTTGTTTTAATTTACATAACTTCAGATGGACTGTGGTATGCTTAACACAAATCTGTCTGCATTTTAGCTGGCTAGTGAAGTAATGCTGAGACAAGTGCTGCAGATATCTAGGTACTTGGGGAATGGGACTAATATTTGTGATGATCACCAGAAAGTGTCCATTTAACTTAAATACTTCAACTTTGGCACACTGAAGGTCACTGTCTCAACGAAGATAATTTGGGCCATCTGCTAGACGACCAGTGACTTCAAGCATCTGAAACATAGCCTGAAGTTAGGTCCCTCTGCAAGCTGTCTGGATACTTCCTCCTTTTGGTACAAGAAGCGAGCCTCAAATCTGTTGAAAATTTAGCTTTGTGTTGTAAAGAAATATCAGCCAACCTGTTCAGCTTTTGATAGAATGGTGGTTGACATGTTTTGAAAGATATCACTTCCCTGGTCAGGCTACAAATCTTACTTTATATCGGTCCTGTTTATCTGGGAACTGAAAGCAAATATGATCATTGTGGTCAGTGTAGATGAAGTTGCCTTGTTTTTTAGTGTGATGATGGATGTCTTCAGAAGTTGAACTTATGGTGGGGTGGGTTTTCTTCTAAAATGGCTCTTTTTCTCCATCAGGAAGGAGGGTCCAAACTGTGAACATGCTTTGCTTAGTTACCTACAGTTGGATAGGGCAAATAGTGTTTCTGGTGCTCCAATCATTTCAAAAATTGGTGCTGTATAAGTGGTTAAGCCAGGTTCTTACAACATTAGCCTTAATAATTTGACAGGAAGAGCACAGACCATGTCTTTCGTGAGAGCTTTGCCTGCACAAAAGGCAAAATTTGGTAATTTGGGCCAGTCTTATTTATTAGAAAGCATTAGCAAAGGCTGGTGTACTATTAATGATAGTGAGAAAGAAAAGCTATTTCAGACAAGACTTAAAATGTCCTCTCATTAAAAAACCCCAAACTCCTTCCTATTACTCTACTCACTTTGTTTTGACATTTTTCACCTGAATCTTCCGAGTATGCTTTACCAAGATAGAAAAAGATCTTCTCAATAAGAGGAAGAAATAGCATCGTGTCTTTCCAGTATTTGGTTCAAGTACACCAGATGAGCAGCATTAGTCACAAGCCATTAGAATAGCTAGCCTGAACTGCTCTGTGGCTGCAACTGAGCAGAACCTGAGCACTTGAGGCAGAATCGTGCAGTGCAAAACACAGCACTTCTGGCAAAAGAAAAATAAATCCTCAAGTCCCCAGTAAATATTGTTTGCATACATAGTTCACCATGGCTGGCTACCAGGAGGAAAAAACATGTGGAAGACAGTGCTTTTAGCTGAGGGTATGCAGCTTGACTTAGATAATAAAAGATGATAGTACGGGATCTGGAGCAATAAACACTGTATTTTAATGAATTTTTTTTTGAAATAATAGAGCACAGAGTCAATGTAAGGTTTATCTGTTTCCATCAGCAATCTTTTGTGTTTCTGACAGTAACCCCGGCCCAGGTTTGTTTACATTATCTTTATGCTAGGAGATTTTAGAGGGGTTGCTATGGCTTGTGATTCTAACGCACCTGGGAAGTGGGTGCTTGTTAGCACCTTTGAACCTGAAAGGTGAAAAGGGAGTGATCAGGAAGTTAATAGATGTGAGGGAAGAGGCAGATCTCATTTCTTTTAGCCTTCTGTGAGTAACTGAGAGATACATTAGCCTAGACAGAGTGGACCTGACAGTTCTCCTAGGGGCTCCTTGTGATCTGCTACTTCGTCCATACTCTGAAGCTCCTGTGCAGATGAGGAAATCAGAAAGTTCAGTGGAAGCTTATTGTAATATGATGAGTATCTTTTGCCTTTTCCGTGGGCCAATTTAGAGATTTTTAATGTTTTTATTCAAGGTTATCTTTGTGGGATTTGTTTTGGGAGCTATGCCTGTTACTAAAAAGGCTACTGTTCTGTCCAGTTAGTTACAGTGTCCAATTGCCTTGTTGAGATGGTGTCCCACTTCTTTGCAGCTACTAAGCTTTACAACACGTTGTAAAGTGGGTATATGCTGTCTTTTTTCAGCTTTGGCCAGAAACTTTGGTTGTTGAATCAGGAAGGGTAAGGTTTGAAATGCAGGAGTTCACAGTTATTGAGAACTTCCTTCTTCTTAATATACAGGTCTGTTTTTCCTGTGAGATCATGGGTTTGGGTAGGGGAAAGAGAAGAGGTGCTCACTGAATCCATTGTCTAGGCTCAGAACAGGGCCTGATGCCTTTCAAGGAGAGAGAACGGTGTCTTTGCTCAGTAAGGGCCTCATTTTTTCTCTTGTTTTTGTACAAGTTGTCTTTGCCATCAGGATGAGCTGTCCTGCATGGAGTGGAAAGAAAGAGAAGATGCTCTCTGCCTTAAATTCATACTCAGGAACAATGTGAGCAGTTAAGGATGGTATATGAGTTTAATATCGTTTGCACATGGATCCTTGCAAGTTGAAACACAGAGCAAGCGTGTGTGATGAAGCAACAGCAGAAGACTGAAGACACGGTCTTTCGCTTGGCCCAGCTTGACTGATGGGCAAAACACAAAGACAGGTCTATTTGCAGAATGGGACCTTGGTTATTTCACGCTTTTCTTCTCGAGGTTTACACAAACTGAAAAAACCTGGGACTGAAGATTAAGAGAGATGGTAGAGGAAAACCTTTCCCCTCTGGCCCTTGACGCCTGGGAAGGAGGTGGTGAGATTTTCCTTTTTATTTTGGGGGATGGGAGAAGAGGACAAGTGAGGCATGGGATTGTAGGGGGTTTTTTGTTATTGGAGGTCAGTCTGTTCTTTTTCTCCTTCCAGACCTGCCAGTTCTTGATCCATCCTGAGCCCACAGATGATAATAGAGAGCTTTCACATGCAAATACGTCAATTTATTTCTACAATAGCAAACCACTGAGGGCTGAAAGGGAAGCCACTGTAGCGTTGACAGTTACATTGTTCCAAAACCACCCTGCTCCTCAAATTCAGGAGAGAAAGTCTAATCAAAGGCAATCCAAGTCTCAAAACCACAGGACTTGTCTTCATCATCTTCTTGATGCTTCTCATCTTTCTTAAATCTTCCTTCTTTCAAAAATCACTGACATGCTCACCTGCTCAGCTCCATCTATACATGTTACACCAAACTCTCCGGCACAGCTGAGGACATTTCTTCCATAGCCTGAGAAATGCCTTTAACATCCTCACTCTATACTGCCTTGGGATCAAAGACTAATGGAGGGCAGAGGCATACATTTATCTATGTGGTTTCCTTGTGTCTCTGACTGTAGGGAGATATGGTTTGAGAAGGCACACAGGTTCCAGAACTGAATGTTGAGATCTGTTCTTTGTGAACTAAACGTAACCCTTTTCCTTACCCACATGTAAATAGAAATTGATGGATGCACTAAGATGTTCTACACTGACTATGATAATAAAGTGTTTAGATCCCTCCCTGAAAATAATGCCTTTCTTTAATGGGCTTGCAAATGTAAGTTGGAAAAATAAAGGACCTGTTTTATACCACTCATTTTGACACCGTGACTCTGAAGCCAGTTAAATTTGCCCAAATGAACCGAGGCAGTAATAAGCAGAGTGCCAGCCTTAGTTTCCAAAAATGTAGGTAGTCTTTGTAGGATTTTACAGCAATATCTGTGGGTATTAATTCTGCCTGTACCTTGAATTGTGTCTTTGTGGATGCTCCTTGAAGCTGAGGTCTGCAGCCTCCCTCTGGAACATTTGGTTAACGTGCCAAAACAAACACACAAGAGAACCCATGTGGATTTCAACTATGGCCTTTTGCTAATGCATTTTAAAGCAAATACAAGGTTTTCAAAGCCTAGAGTTAAGTCCTATGGGACTTCTTCAACAACAGCTATATGTGAGCATGCAAACCTCTCAGTCAAATCGAAGAGTCCCTCTGGGGTGTGTGCACTGGAGAATTGTGGAAAGCGGGAAAAGTAGCTTTAGGCAACCTTTCCTTCCTCCTAGTCAGCCCCCCCCCCCCCCCCCCC
>VZSC01002994.1:1036594-1059734 GCA_013398225.1 Steatornis caripensis
TCTGGTTATGTCAGGTCTTGGCAAGCAGGAATATGACTTATGATTTTTTTAAAAGGCAGTTGATGAACAGGGAAGAATTCCAACAGTGGGCAAAATCTCACCTTTATTCAGACAGGAATAGCCTTTCTGTCATCAGTAAATATCCCATTTTCTCCTGCCTGTAGAGGTTTCTCTGTGAGAGAGAAAATAATTGAAAATCAAAGTGATTTAGGTGGTTTCCTTGTGGCCAGGCTTAACAGTTTCCAGTCATCCATCATGTGGTCATGTTTTACTTTATTACAAATACTTATTTGTAAGTTTCTATATATTAAAAGTTTTGAGTTGAATGGCCATTTTCTATGCAGATCACAGTGCATCTGTCATCCATAGGTGGGAAATTTCCAGTATGACAAGCAGTTGGCAACTTTTCCTCATAGAAGTAAATCCCGTTTGCAAAACAATTTTAAATCCTGCTAAGTCACAAATTTCTGGCCATTCCCCTCTTCTGCGCCAGCGATCTGCAAAACATCTGTGGATTCTTTGTTATATGTTTAAGGGAACCAGTAGCTGTTTGCTTATGTTATGTTCAGTCTCAGGCAAACTCACCTGACAGCATCCTTTACTTCTGGAGGATTTCTTCTGTCATAGTTGGTGTTGATTGTGGAATTTCTACAGATTCATTATTTTAATTAAAAAAGTGGGTTAAAAAAAATTGATTCAGTGCCAGTTAATTACCAGGAAATGGAGAAGCATGTGCTTCTTGCCACAATTAATTAGTCTGCTGGCTGTTTCCTAGCTCACATAGACCTGTATTCTAATTATATGGAGACAGTTTCTGTCATGAAACATTAGCATCCAACCACCGAGGTATATATTCAGTTCCAGGGATTTCATCTGCTGGGTCAGCTGTCAGAAACAAAGATGGTAAAGACCCATTAAATCATCTTGTCCCATCCTCCTGGTTAGCATTGCTTTTCTTGCCTTTAAGAATTCTGTCTGGCCCCTGCACTTAACTGATTAAGGAAGGGGAAAGAGAAACTTTCATTGTTTCTGAGGGGAGAAGTGCATCTTAATTTGTGGGCCATGACTTTGCAGGTATACAATTCATGGGCAATTAAGCAGTGCTGAAAACACTGTAATAATCCTAGAGTAAAGAAATCAAAATATGCCATATAGAATTTGGAAGAGGCAAAACTTTCCAATTATGAGAGATGAACTGTGGTAGTAAGTATTTCAGCCAGGCATATTGCTGCCATGTTTGAAATATTTTTATTCTTTTTGAGATAAATGCAAGAGATCAGGTAAAAATCTTTATTTTTGGTTTATACCCTGAGAAAGATGACAAATGTAACTATGGGGGATATTTTAGAGATTCAGCTACTGCCTTTGCTTTTGTTTGTCTGGTGTCTTTTTCACCCGTACGACTTGCTTCTTGCCATGCAAAGGTACTAGGAGCTGAGCCAGACTGGACTCTTAAGCCCCAAACCCTTGGCTCGTTAGATGTGCCCTGATGGATGACCACTGGGCAGAGGAGCTTCCTGGAGTTGCCTTTGGAGACTTGAGGCTCAAACCTTTCAGCCTCACTTTAAAGCAATCTGTGTTTTGCTGTCCATTTCTCTCTTCACTTCTCTTCTTGATCTGCAATCAATTTACGTTGAACACCTCTGTAAGTCAGTATTTAAAGTATTCAACATGAGGCAGCCAAAATCAGTCCATTTGCCTATTAAAATTATGTACATCAAATACCTTGGAGTAACATGTATCTATTTTTGAAGATAAAGTTACAAAAGTTGTACTGACGCCTTTACCTAAGTGAAAAGTCTGTCACCCCCTTGCATTTCCTTGAGGAGACTGGAGGCTGCAGACAGCAGGACCTAACCCTGTGGGTGAGGGCGTACTAGAGATGGGTGAGCAGGCAGCCTGGTAGGACAGGCAGGTAACATCAGTGATGGCAGCAGGAATTTAAAGCCTGGGAGATGTATGAGGAACTTTCCAATTCTGCTTTTGCGCTGTAACTTCACCCTGATGGGCAAGGTTCAGCGTAAGAAGAATGTACAGGCTGGTTTAAACTGGGTGTAACTAGCGTTCTCGTTAGCTGTGTTTCATACTGCACTTGTGGCACATTGGTGGCATGTTGCCAAGAAAGACAGCAAAAGTCTATTTTGTGTCCAGATGTGATGGCAGGCCACGGATGTGTGGTGCTGGTGAACTTCTCAAGGAATCTGGGTCCCCAAGGTTAGGACAGTGCTGGATTTCTCAGTTTATAAGTTCCACAAGTGAAATAGACAGATGCTGTTTCTTTGAGGGGAAGCGGGGGCTATCAAGGACAACAGCCTGTGGCAGCGCTTGCACTTCCAGAATGACCTGACTGAGAATGTGTCTGACTGAGCCACAAGAACCGCTGTTAGCTTCCATTAAAGTAATCTAGCTGTGTATTATACCCGAGACCATCATGAGAGGTTTAAGTGTTGATACTCAACATGTAACTTATGTTCACAACTAATTACCAGACATAAGCTGTGTGCTTGCTGAAATGGGATACAAAATAAGCTAAGAGCACTAATTCTTATCTCCCAGTGGAGGTGGCCTTCTCTTGAGAGCAGTCTGTAACTCCAGATGCTATGTTGTCTCTTGACATACATCTTGCCGGGACTGTAATTTTGATTATCTAAATAGATATTTCACCAGCTCACTATAGTGAACATTTTTACTCTTGTAAGGGATCTCATAAAATGTTTGATAGGAGATTTTAATTATGTTGAATAGAGCTCCTAAGAGGGTGCCTAGTCAGGAGGTGAAGACTTTGCCCAGAGATGTAGAAAATCAGGTTTCTGAAAAGCCACGGTTTTATCTCTTTTTTCCTTTCTCCTTTCCATGGCATATCACTTATGGCAACAGTCATCAAAGCATTCAATCACGTGAAGAATGCTCGCCCAGTTTGGTAAAGCAGTTTTCTGAATGTGGGAGTTAGTTTTGATGCTTACCTCTGTTTCCTAGTTGTAAAATGAGGATAGTAGAACTTCTTTTCTGTGTCTCTGCTCTATGACTTTGTAGGGTGTATGGGTGAACTTAAGGGTATATACCTTTGCTGCAGAGGATTACCGAGACAACAATAGTTGTACTTAGTTATCATTCATTATGCTTCAAACTAGGGGAAAAACAACAGCAAAGGTTGGGCACCGTGTTGTCACGTCTCACACTAGTTTCTCTATTTGTTAAAGATCTGACATTTGGAGGCATGTGATTTCCTACCTTACAAAAACAAAAAGTGAAATGTGGTTGCTGCCCACAGCTATAGGAGAAGAAAACTTGAAGTCAGGGTTTTTGTGTTGGCTTAAGGAGCAGAAAGCAGAAGCCAAAAGCAAATCTGTTTTGATACATTTTTAAGATCTCATGGTCCTTAAGGCAGTGTTATGATTTCAAAGATGCGAAAGAGTAGTTATGAGTCTTGTCTTAGGATCTTATAATCTGACTGATTAGAAGAAAAAAAAAAGTTAAATCCAGTTTAAGACCCCCGAAGTTACATAAGCAAATTGAAAGTTTAAAAAGAATTAAGTTTTGCTTCTTGATAGAGGTTGGGTTATGCTGGTTTTCTCCTCCCTCTCATTTCACTTTTCAGTTAATCCTTACCGCTGAGTGTTGACTGCAGGGCTCAGTAACCATCTTCTAAGCTAACATCATTATGTTAATCAGATAAACAAGCCATGTAGTGTTTTGGGAGGCAGAGGGGAGTTATCTCTGTAAATGTAAGACCCAATGGCTAAACCATTTTTGCCAAAGCAAACACATTTTGTCCCACCTGGCAAACTAGGGAAAAAAAATAAGTGAAAAAGCCTCACCTTGCTTCAAATGCCAGTAGTCTGTAGAGCTACTGGTCATAATGGCAATCTGTCCTGCCTGTACTATCGGCAGCTGGTAGACCACTTCAGGAAAGGAGATGGAATAAGGCTGAAGTTCATCTTTTGTTGCTTTTCACCTAGAATGAGTGGCTATGCATGAAACTTTATTTTAAAATGGATGTTTGGGTGGTTGTTTTTTTTTTTTTTTTTGTTGCAGTGTTGCTAGTGTGCTTTCTTCTAGTTCAGAACAACCCATGCTGTGGCTTATTGCATGCCATACACTTTTGCTCTGGACACATCAATTCGAAAGAAAAGATGGAGTTGGTGCAATAAACAAAAGCAGCCCTTATGGGTCACCTGTTGACAGTCCTCTGTGTGTCACAGAGATTTTTCTTTGATGTGTTCTTATTGAATGTTGTGTTTAGCCTCTTGAATGTCTGTAATGAGGATCTCTTGGTCATTTACCTGGAGAATATAATCAGATGCTCTCTTAATTCTGACTGTTAAGAGCCTTTCCTGATGCCTGGGGTGATCTCTATGTTTCTTCATTTCCAGCTATTTCTTTCTGTCCTACTATCTTCTAAGGTCATGAATTAATTTCCTTCCTTGATCTATTTTTTTAAGGTATTAGACTCTTATCTTACTCCCTGTTGGTTTATTTTTAACTCTGTTATTTGCTCCTTGTGTGGCTTATGCTCTGGTTCTTTATGGTTGTCTTTGGTCTTTACTTCTTTCCAGTCTACATCTTTTTTTCTAAATGTAGACGAACATGTAGAAGTGTTCAGTTTTGAAGGCTCAGATGCATTGTGGCTGTATAGATTAGCATTTTCACCTCACTGCTTTTCTGGATGTTCTTTTTTTGTGCATCTGAGAATAATCTAGGAGTATACAGCCATTAGCCTAAATCTGCTCTCAGCTGTGTCAAGAAAATGAAGATCAGGAGTTAATGAAAACAAAAGCACTTGAAGCCTCTGAGGTTGTCTTTACTTTTATTCTAAACATTTTTAAAAGAGAAGAAATAAAGAAATCTCAAGGGTAGATCAGAAAGGCATTTTTAAATCAGAGAAGGAAATACAGACTTAGAGTGATGTGATGTTGTGTTAAAGGTCCGAGCAGTGGCTGGTAGTTTTCTTGGAGAAAGTTGACCGGATGATAGTCAGATTTGACTAAAGCACTGATAGATTGATCTGTTCAGTTCACAGTTTCTGAAGCACTTAAGGGTATTGTATCCAATATCTTTAGTCCTTCAGTGGTAATTTAAGTAGAGAGAGGCAAAAGCCCTAAAATCAGTCAAATCTACTTAATACCGCTGGGAGCTATGAAGCCATTGAATATTTGTGTGTAATCATTTTACAATGTGTGTGTTTAAACAATCTGATTATTTAAGTTTTGACAGTGGGCCTGGATCAAGTATCCCCATACTAAGGAGGTTGAAATTGGAGGTCTCTGACTTTATAGGTCAGTATGAGTGAGAGTATTTCTGTTCCTAAAAAGCATTCTTCCAGTTAGCAGTAAAATAAAGGGTAGTTTGCATAGATCTGATTAGACAAGAGCAGGGCCAGAGGTCGTTACTTTGGGGATCACACCAATGGGAAGTAAACGGAAGTCCGTTGACATCAGAAGAATTGCTCTGGCTTTTTCATAATTTATCATTCTACTTCATAGCAAAAAGCTGATATACAAGTACCCTGTGGGATCCTAAGCAGAGTGCTGGGAAGGGATGATGGTGCTATTTTGACATGAGTTAGATTTCTGACGTTGGAGGACAGAAGTCTAGTGAACGTTATTTTCAGTGTGAAGACCTGTCTGATTTTAAGCAGGCAAGTAATTTTGATGGATATAGCAATTTAGGAGGCCATGCTTTCCTGAATCTCCCAGGTTTTCTGTTACTGCTTCCCTAGTTAAGCAAATGGGAGCTCTCCTCAACTTCTGTGCAGGGTCCGGCAGATGAAGTTACTCCTTGCCTCAGGAGCAAACCCAGGTGAATTCAACAGGACTGTCTATCTGTGTGCACAGTAATAAATTCAACATGCTTGGGAAAGTTTGCAGGCACTGAGTTCAGCTGACAGGGAGTGACTTCCAGCCATGCTAACATGTGCTTTTACACTCCTGCACAGGCAGTGTGCAGAAACTGCATGTTGGGAGTGATCCTTCTGATGCTGTATGGGCTGAGCAAAACTTGTGCTCCAGATGTGAAAGAGTTAGTTGGCCTGGGCCAGCAGTGTGTCTGGACTGTTCCCACAGATTACTAATAAATGATATAACTGCATTCTCCTGCCTGGAAAGGTCAGAAGGATTGTGCAGTTTCTTGCTATAGATGCACTCGTGTTATAAAATCTGAGGTTATCATTCAGGGAACGTTTTCTATTTAGTATGACATTTAAACAATAGTTTACCTGTGTTCACATCCTAAACTCCCACTAAATCCACGGATTTTGAATGAGACTCAGTTATTAATAATTCCCTGTCTATAAAACAAAGTTGATTGATTGAGTAAAGATTCTCTCTATAACATATGCACATCACAATGGAAATGCTGGAAGCAGGACCTCTTGATGCAGTTATTGTCAGGCTTTTGACCACTTTGAATCACTTTGAAAACAGGTTATTTGTCATTAATGTGACCTCGCACCCTTCCTTACACCTCTTTACTTTTCCTTTCATCTAGTTCAGTGCTTAAGCTTTGGAATAGGCTGCCAGGATTAATCAGAAGCATATCAGCAAGTAATTTACCTGCCATCCAGAACTCTTTCTTGCCCACTCATAAGAGGCTCCCAGGCCAGGAATAGCTGCTGCCATTGCGAGGATGCAACACTAATCAGATGTTGCTGTATGGAGGGGAAAATAGTAACTGCTGTAAATAAAACAGCATTAAAGAGGAATTTTTTTAGGTCTGTTATTCTGACCCCCAGGCACTTTTTGCGCGTTCTGCTGAACTCTTCTATTTTTAAAGATGAAAATTACTTTAAGTCACCCAGGCTATCCCTAGGGGACCAGATTAAGATTATTCCTTGTAATATTCTTAAATCCTGTCCACTCTTGTTTGGAGAGATTCAGGCTACAAAGGAGAGCTGAAGCACAACCATATATTTCAATAATAATTGTAGGAATTGCTATGCATGAAGTTTCATTCACATGTTTATCTTCTTACATTGCTAGTGCCTTTGGATGGGGAGCCTGTCATGACAGTACGATAAATCCTGTTGTCCTGTCTGTGATACAAATGACGGAGGACTTGTTCAATCCGCAGCTTCCCTGCTGAGTGAGAATGCCTGAGTCAGTTGATGACCAATTCAGCAGTTTTCTACAGAAAGGTTGTTTGCTGCTGGAAACTGTCATGATGTTGGTGGGTTCCTTTCAGTGAAGTTTCCTGAACAAATGAATGCTTTGCTGGAACTGTCACTAGGGAGACATGAAAAATCAAAGGGAAGTGGGGATGAGGGAGCGGGGGAAGAAAAAGAAGCAGCAGCACAGCTGTGTGTAGGGCTTGTTTCAAATTCTGTGCTTGCTCAAAGATTAGACCCATTTGTGCCTGTTGGTTTGATTCAGATCCATATTTAAAATGAATTTTGAAGCTGTTTTCAAAGAAATCTGAATGTCCTTGTTACTCAAAATAACCTCAAAATAAAGACGCAGTGCTTCTAATTTTAACCCCTAGAGTTTACCAACTAGGTATTTGTAGACACAGCCAAACACACGTGCATCAGACTGGACCAAGGATCCAGACTTCCTCACTTGAACTACTCAGGCGACAGTAGTTTTCAAAATGTCGGTAGTGACTTGAATCGTATTATTAGAATAAATTCTATTGTAACTGATCAATAAAAGTTACTACTTAAATACTGTTAATATCTCCTTCACATGCACTTGAACTTAGACTGAGGACTATGGTATGTATTCTAGGTCTGATAAGATAAAATGATTTCTTTAGGATGAAAGATGAAATTGGCATCATACATGCAGTCTTATCAGTGAAATAAAATAGCCTATTGCTTGAAGCCTTCATATTCTATCACCTCAGTGTATGAGAACTTGGTTTTATAGCTCTTTTCCAGCTGCATTTGTATCCCTTTATCCAGGTACAGCTAGAAATGTAACTGTCTTGTCACTTGCTGGTGCCACCATCACAGCTCTGTAAGGAGGACATCCAGCATGCTGCTCATATATGTGTAGATATTGCATGTATCTGTACGTCATGGGACTAAAATGCTGCTCATGACATTTGAACTCCACCTACCGATGTGAAGAGGTTTTTGATACTGTGCGACTTGCCTTGTTATTCGGACTTACTCATGATAGTTTAATGATACAGTAGCAGCTATGTTTAAGGAAAAAAAAAGAAGCAAGTCCTTGGATGTGTGATTTCTCCCTGCAAGTGTTGTGATTGTTAGTTTTTTTTCCTCTCTCAAAGAAGTGCTATTAGTCACACTTAAAAAAATAATCTCCTGAGGCAGTAGCTGGCTCAAGAGGGTGGTAATACCACATGGTGGTTTATTGCTCAGGGTCAACAATCCAAGTCCACCCCAGCTCATTGTCTAAATACATTAAAGAAAATGGAGTGCGTCCTCTCTGTCAGCTAACTCATAAAATATGCATCCACCTCACCGTAGCTACTAATTGACTCCCTTGGTTGTCAATCTCAGTAGACAGGCTGAGAGGTGAGGGAGACCATGAAAAATGAATTACTCTCCCTTGCTAGTAAATCCAATTAAAGCATGTTAGCTAGGAATTAAGTGTATATAGGAAAATGAAAGCCTGCACCATCATTGCCTTTACATTAACAGCTAGTATTGGTCTCTTGATTTGTCAGATTAATTTGCCTATAGGAGTACTACGTTAAATACAAATATATTTACTTTTCTGTGGAAGAGAACTAGTTAATGGGAATAATTGGATGGTGGTGCACCAACATCAAGCAAAAATGGCATGTGTCCATATGACTGAGCAGTGGGGCAGGTTCCTGGAGTCTTGCAGTCAGTGCGAGTGAGGAGACCACAGAGACAAATATTCAGCTTAACAGCATGCGAGGTCTTGGCGTTCTGCCCTGCAACTCATGAAAGCAATACTCTGAATCACTCTGGTTTCAGACCAGACCAAGAGAGTTCATCCTATTACAGCAAAACTAACTATTTGTGAACAGTTTCTGGCAGGTCTGGGCGGGAAAGCTTTGATTGTGGTAAGAATGAAACAGAATGGCCATACTGGTCAAACGAAAGGTGCACCTACTCAATACTCTGTTTTCACCTGTAGCTAAGTAATCATAGCTTGTTGTAGCTGTACAAAGTGGTTATGAATGAGCAAGAACAGAGTGAATATATTTAACACTTCTTATCCCTGTTACTTTCCAAACATCTAATTACTTTTAGAACACGACTCCTGTTTTTCTGTGCATTTTCTAATCTGTAGTGACTTTTTTGAACAGTTCCCCTCCATTTGGCCCACATAAAAGCTTAGCATCTGTTTTGGCTTCCTTGTCCAGGAATTCCACAAATCTGCTGTCCTTAGTGGGCTACATCTTTGTGTTTATTTGAATGTGGCTTCTCGGATCGTTGTCTGATGCCGGTTAGTTCCTGTGGTGGAAGAGACAACGAGCACTTGGCCTTAATTCACCTTCTTCATATCACTCCTGAGCCATCTTTTCTTCCAGACTGACAGTCTTAGAGAGAAATTTTGATGGTTTTAAGCAGATCTCGGATCGTGTTTGGTTTCTCTATCTTTCAGTCTCATGCACTTTTACTTCGTTGCATCCCATCTGTGGTCATCTGCCTCTCTGCAACAGCATCCTATGAGACTAGGTGAGATGGTTTGAAGCGCATGCATCAAATACAAAGCCTTGACTTTTGCATCACCATTGAGAGTTGAAACAATTGAATATCTACTATGTGGTCTTTACTGAATGTTTTTCTCCCAGGGTAGATGGGTTATCCAGTTAAAATGTCAGACAGGCTAGGATATTTTCCTAACAGGACCTCTGCTTTCATTTCCATAATCAAATAGATACAGGCAGTGGTTTGGAAGACAGTGTCTTCAGACCCTGGTGTGACTGCTAAGCAGAAGTGAGCTGACACAGAGATTCCTGAGCTTTCAGTCACAAGTGGGTTTCTGTGGCTTGGCAACACGGGAAGCAATGAGAAGAATGCAAAACTTTGGGGGCACTGGAGGCAGTCAAGGCCCCTGCCTACTTCAGCAGCAAATGGTCTATCTCTTTGGCAGGGGCTTTGCACACAGGAAGAGCTTTTCTGTTCCTGGTTTCTTCTGTGACTTTTGCCATTGCCTTGAATAGCTTGGGACAGATCTTTTTTTTTCTATATATACCTTATTTTCTGCGTCTAGTTGATGCATATTTATAAACATTATACAGAACTTTTAAATCAGTTTAGTGATGGGCAAGCAGAAAACCAGAGGTGCCAGATTGCTAAGCAAAATGAGAAAATCAATTTGTTAGGTGTAAAACACCTATACGTGCAATGTCTTATCCTTGATATTTCATGGCTGTTATATATGTTTTTGTCTTAAATGGAAAGAAAGAACAGATAGTGTCAGAGACTAGAAAAGCTTCTGTCTACTGCAACAAAAAAAAAAATCATTGATTATTCTCGCTTCAGATATCACAGCTTTATGGGCTAGGCCCAGATGCAGAGGGAAAAGAATGATTCAACTTAACATAGTTTGTATCTTGACAGTTTGTGAATTTACTTTGAGAAAAAACTAGGAGAAGGAACCAGGGAACTGAGACTCCTGAGAACTATGTTTAATCAAACCAAGAAATGAGTTACAGCAATCAAAATCTCCTCATGTAAAACATCTGCAACGTATTTTGAATTGACATTTTGAAGGATGACTTTCTGAATAAAACCATTATAGACATGTTTTGGCAAACTGGAGGTTTGGAAAGTAATCAGGATTCAGACTTTAAGAATGGAGAGGAAAATGCCCAGAATATGGGATACAGTCTTTAGCGTGTCCCACTCCCATCCTCGCTCATAGTGAAGGTAAGGGTCTTCAGGAGCTCTATATCCCACCAGCCTAAAAACATCCTACCCAGAATTCTTGGCTCTGTTGTTCTTGGGCGGAATGATCTGGTTAAAAAAAAAAACAACTTTTTAATTCTCTGAAGTTTATCCAGGGGAAAGATCAGGTGCTGCTTGTCTTTCCATCTTTATTTAAACAGTTAGGGGAAAAAACCATCAGCCTTTTAATTTAACTATGAAATGACAAATCTGTGCTTGCTGAAGGAAGAAAAAAGCTCTTGGCACTACTGTTTGAATTCATAATAATACTTCACCTTATGTTATTTGGCTCTCAGCCACTCGAGAAGACCTCCTGTGTTGCAGTCTGGTGCTGTTCTAGCCAGAAAAGGTGATTTCCTCCACAGACCCTTAGATGGAAATTGGAAAGAAGAACTTAAAGTCTTTCAATAGCATTAGGCTTGGAGAGGCATCTCTGCTTCTTGGCAGGCATCATCAGCAAAGTGGTTGGAAAAAAATCTCTCTTTTTTTTTTTTTTCTTTTAATTCAAGTTGAATGGAGGAAGAATCTGTCCCCAGTCCCTCCTTCCCAATGTAGAAGTGAGCAGCACAGTGAGTGAAACTTAATGAGGTTGCTGCACTCTCTGCCAACTGGCAGCAGACTCAGGAGAAGACTTATGCAATTAGTAAAGTTTCTTCTGACTCATCTCCTCAACTCTCCCTTACCCAGCAGCTGGCATCTCTGCTTCTGCATATTATTGCAGCCACAAGGCCAGTCTGGGATCATCTCCTGAACTGGGCAGGCTGAGGAGGAGTCTTGGAGTGTTTACTCCCAGAGAAGTGACTTAATGTCTCATGCAGAAGTCAGTAAGTGAAAAGTTTAACTTTTCCCTCCTTGTTGGAAGTAGTGGTGCTACCCGGCGTATTTTCTTCTGTGTGTTCAAATGGCTTGGCAGGTGTTGAGTCCCACAGCAGCGTGACCACAGGACAACAGAAAAATCTTCATCTTTATTGTCTTGTGGCAACAGCAAACCCAAGCCCTTGTCATGGAGGACATAGACCTGTCAGAGGGAGGGAAGTTTAGGCATTGTCTGCCTGTCTCTGGATCCATTGTTAAATGTTAACGTCATCACTGAACAAGTCTATTGTGAGTCTAAGATGGCAAATATCTGAAAAAATAATGATGTAAAACCACCAAGTCTGCATAATTCGCAGCACTGAATGTACTCCCAATGTGTTGTCAAGGATTTACATCACTTTAAGAAGTAGGTCCTGCTTAATGATGCTGTTTTAATTTATACTAGTTGAGGAATTTGTCAGAAGATTGGAGGCAAAGTTAGAAACCAGTAAGAATTGAATATGCTTCCTGTGCTACCTATGCACCCAATCTCTGTGATTGTGTAGTCAGGTGGGTTACCCTGTGTGTATGAAAACTTGGCAGCTACATGCCCTGTTGCAGCAACTGAGGTAGTAAATCGTTGGACACTTGAAACACTAGAAAATGTATATAGCAGAAAACTCCTCTCAAAGCTGTACACAGTGTGCTGCTGATGGTAGAATTATAGTTACCAGGCATGATGACTATGAAGGTTAATAGATTAGAAAGCAAAACAATCTCCTGAAGATATTGCTGTGAGTTAGGGACTATGCCTGCAAAATTCTAGCTTATTTTCATCCAACTTCATTAGAATGAACAGGTTTTCTGTTATTTGCCAGTTTTGGATCCAACAGCAGTCATCAAAAGTTTTGTTTACTTAGCATTCTAGACCAAATACCTATGTTCTTTGTGTCATTTGCACAAGCATGTTGCCTAAGGATAAGTTACCTTGCCTGGAAGGGATTTATGAAAGATGGGAAATAAGAAATAAAGAATGCAAAAAAATCTTTGAATACCTGAACGAGGCAGGCAGAGTGAAGTGAAAGGGCACTCAAGAAACTGCTTATATTTGGCTGTGTGTTCATTATCCAGGTACTTCACAAACAGTGCCAAACAAGGAAAGGACCAGAAGACAATATTGTGCGTGTTCAGTCTAACAAGGATCTCTTTACAAGGATGAGTTGTTTGCAGGGAGATGCCAAATGGTTTGCTGGCTCAAAGTAGATTAAGCGGTTCAAATTGCCAGGACTTCTGAACCTCCCTCGAGAAACTGAAGGAGCCATTTAGAGTCCTCCCAACAAAGAGCCCTCCTTACCCTGAGTCTTTAAATTTGCTTTCAATCCATGTCCAGCCCTTTGGCAATATAGGACCAAATAAATCAATATGGTTGAAATAAACCATATTCAATGTGTTCAATGTTTCAGGTTTTGGAGAGGTGTCTGTGTATAAGTATGTGTGAAGTATCTTCTAAGAAGGTCTTGATCGCCTGAAAAGGGGAGAAGCTGCCCATGGGTCATGTTTTGAGTTTACATGGCATTGTCCAGACACATTGGGGTGTGAGAGGAACCAGAACAGCCTCAGCAGCAGTTCTGCATAGCTACATGAAAAATCACTTTGTAAGCAACTAATTGTATCGTGAGAGGGCTCCAGACAAATGGAATAAAATCCACTGATTTTTTTGAAAGATTTTTTTGAGCTAGCATGAGACTGATCTTGATTCATCCAGAACCAGTTCAGCCATTAATGGGTTGAGATTTCCTTTGCTTTTTTTGCTTTTCATTTCCTTTGAGAGTTTTTTGGACTGATTGCTGAGGGTTAGTCTCTCCATATTTGTGCACAGCTACATCTGCATAAAATGTGTCATTATTGTATTAAAATATTTATATATCTGTACCAACTACATTGCAGTTCAAGTCCTTTCATAACTTACACTTTAAGTAAACTCTAGGCACTGAGTAATACCTACAAGCTACAGCTACCAAACCGGAAGAAACGTATGTGGCTTCACCTCTCATCTCTTATCAAAGCAGCAGTAATTTAAAGGCCATCCTGTTACTGTTTTCAAGGTCCAGTAGATATGCAGCAAGAATAAAGATCAAGGTTTTTTAAAAAATGATCTAATTCTCCACCTGATTGCTTTTCGTGCTTGATTTGTGCACACAGCATAATAACATTATTAAGAGTAATCAGTACTGCTATCGTTGTTCAGGCAGAGAAAAGCTACTGCACTATTGAACAGCTCTTCACATTTGAATCGTGTGAAACAATGTAGCTCATGGAACATCTCTGTTGTATTAAATACACTGAGGAAAAGCTCTGGCCAAAACTCTGTTATGATCTGACAGAACACGCAATTATTAATAAGGGATGGTAGCCATGGGCAGCACCTTCATGAGAAACCAATGCCTTGTGCCAGGATCTAATTTTCCAATAATGGGTACTGTATATGCCTCATATATGCCAATATGGCTGTTGACTGAACATTTGAAATTGAGGTGAGATAGCAAAGTAAATCTCATGGGAATGAAGGACCGTGTGGAAACCCATCAGTAATGTTATTTACTCCTCATATAGTGCTTTCTATCTGCAATGAGAACAACAGAACACACAACAGAGACAATGTAGGAGAACAACGCTAACAGAACAGGTCAAAAATGCCTGCTTTTCATTTGAAGTTTTACAAGAATTTTATTCTTCAAATTGCCCCAGTATTATAATATTTAATTTCTGAAACAAACTAAGGAAATTGTAGAGAAAAAAGATGTTTTCTTGTTCCTCTGAAGATTTCAGTTTGTTCTGTGTTTTGATTGAACTTTTTTGTTTGAATTTTTTTCATTCAAAAAATTAAATGGAATTGAAAAGCTATTTTAAATTTTAAAAAAGTTTTGGTAAAAAGCAGATATAATTATTACCTATAATGTATATAAACTGGGCAGCAGAAAATAGTAAACTAAACAGAAATATGATATTTTTTCAAATACAGGTTCCTCGTTTGTCCTGCTTAGCTTGTGACAAGAGTTTAGCTGCATGATGCAAACTGTGGTTACATCTAGATGATGATTCCCAGCCTATTTTATTTGCTGGTATTATCAAAGCAATGGAGACCTAGGGTGGTATTCAGACCTCTTTACTACTGGTGTTTTGTATAGCAAAGATATTTTGGAACTGTTGAATTTGTTGGTTCTAAAATTTGTTTTAAGGCAAAAAAATTTCGCACAGTTGTAATTTTGAGAAGAGGTTTAAATTAATACAAAATGCAAGAGAGCATATTGCTAAAAGCAGACTCACTCAGTAAGGTAATGCAGTCCTCAGTTTAAAGTAAACTTAAGCAAGTTAGGCAGGTAGCCAACAGAATCTACTTTCCCCATCATCGCAAGCATCTGTTCTAAGCAAACTTTTCTGGTTTTGAGTTTTACAGTCTTCTCTGGCTCTGAAGGGCTGCTACAGCCAAACTCACTCACACAATCTTCCTTGCCAAGATTTTTCTATGGCTTGCTTTACTTTAGGTACTTCAACTTAATGTACCATTAATAAAGGGGGAGATTTCATCTGCAACCTTTTTCTTTCAAAGGTATTCAGATTCTTAACAGGATTCATGCTATACCATACTGTAACCGGGAATTACTCCTGTAAATCTCTCCCCTAAAGCCCACTGAACCCAGTGAGGATATTTCTATCACTTTTGGTGTGCTTAGGGTGAGCACTAGTGACTGCTGACTACTTTGAACCCATAGTAATGAGTCTCGCTTTGTGACAGCTCTGAGATGAATATCACTACCACTGTTACTGATAAGGAAATAGAAGTCTGGAAAGCTTACGTGAATTGCCTACGATCATAAAATAATGCTGTGGAAACGCTGAGAAGCCAATACCTATCTCCAGTCCTGTCTTACCTAGAAGGCCATTCTGCCCCCTTGGCACCACACTGGCAACTATTATCTTGTTCCCAGATCTTCACAAACTGAAATAACAGCCCCTATAAGTGCTACCTGCATATCCATACTTGACTCTGCAATGATCCTGCCTCACTCATACTGCATGTTCATTAGACCCCAAAGATCCATCTGGAGAAGCAGCTGCCTATCTGAGTGCCTGGAGACCTTTCATCCCTCCCTGATCTCCCAGCTGAGGTGGGATTAAGGCAGGGCAAGAAGGGGGGTTTATTGAGATGCTGGGTCAAGATGCAAGTGGTCAGCAGATGAACCCTGCTATAGTTGCTCTGTAGCATTAACTACAAGCAGCAGAGGGCATTAGTGTTGCTCATACTACAGGGTTTATCTGTAGTAACCGAGGTTCAAGTATAAACCCTAGGACAGCAAATTCAGGAACAATATAATAGTTGGTTGATTGTTTATAAATACAGAGAGCATCTGCCCTTCATTTAATAGCCAGCCCAGCTTTAAATCGTGACAACTATCTCTCTCTATTGTAAATTGCAAGATCAGACAAAAGTGCATCTCCCCATGGAGGGACAGGCAAGCAATTTGGGTCTGTGTGAAAGGTTTAATTATAAGAGTTATCAGGCTGATGTAATGCTTATTTACTGCAGATAAATATGGTCAAACTATGCATCTCCTTCCAGAACAATCTAGAAACTCTCCCTGAAGTGGCAGGGGAAAACTGACAGACCACTACACGGTCAGTGTGTTTTCTATGTGCCAATAATGCTACCTGGTAAGTCTTGACCATCTTATGTGGGCTTCCTGTGTAAGCATCAAAGTAAAGAGTAGTTAACACACTGGTCCCAGCACCTACAGTTCTAGGATGGATTTAAAATAAAACTGCATGAAGTCTAAATGAGTAAAGAAAGAACTAATAGCATACTCTTCCACCAGACTATTCCTAACAAGCTGCAGTATCGCTACATGAAACAAAAATCAATATGCCCATCAAAGAGACACAAGTTTAGTAGTACTATTAAAAGAAGAAACAGGCAAAAGAATCCAGAAATTCTTATGTTTTGCAATTACTCAATAAGACACTTCATCAGGGAGGTGTCTCTGCACAGTGTCATTTCACAGTTTGTTCCATGTTTTCTGCTCAGCTGTGTCTGATAATTTAGGGCAACAAAGTTGGCAGATCTCTCTGGATCTTAGTTCAGCTGCTGTGTCCACAATCATTCCTCCTCTGAACTCAGGTGGTGGGACTGCACTTGGGGGCCCAGTTTGGATGTTTCTGCTGGGCTGCCACTTCTGAGGTTAGGGACCAGAGTGTCAAGGACTTGCTGCTACAAAGGGATTTCAATTTTCTGTTCTCAGGGAATGAGCTCCAGGTCCTTTCCCTCTGGGCTCTTCAGATTATGGATTTCTCTCTAAGTTGTGTACATGACGTGAGACCTGGATCATCCAGGTCAAGATCAGATTTCTCACAAGTCTGCAAGTTTGACTCCCTGTTATGTGTTAAGAAGGGCTTGACTGGTTTCTATATTATTGTCAGGAAGGATCTGGTGTGCAGCCTCCCAGAGGAGACTGTTGTGTTTAACGCCTGCCATTTGGCTCTGCTCTTCCTGGGGAATGAGGTGAGGGTTCATGTGTGTATATGTAGGAACAGGATTACACTACCACAAAACACCAACAAAAGCAAGATCTCCAGAGTACTATGTATAGTGTGAACATGGTAAGAAACACCTTACCCCCATAGTGGTTACAGCCTACATGGCAAGAGAATAAATGATGGAGAAGGAGGGATGCAGGTACCAAAAATGGCTTGACTTCACAGGGAACATCTGTGGCAGCACAGATTTTCAAAGTCGGAGTCCAGTGGGTTAGTTTCAAGTCTATGGTTGTTCCCATTGAAATTTTGTGCATCATTCTGTAAGGATGTACTGCTCCCCTTGGTGTGTTGTAAGGAAAATGAAGTTTTCCTGTAGCAGCCTGAGCTCAAATCCCAATTGCTCTTTGGGAAAGCCGTTGTTTGGGCCCATGGTTGTCTGTTGCTTTTCCCCCTCTCCTCAAGTGTAGTATCATGATTCCTCTACTTTATCCCTCCTGCTCGCTAAACTCCATGTCATTAACATGTTAGTCTACCAAAGTGGTAATGCCCAGAGAATTGCCCCTAAGCCCTCAGAAGTGGGTTCTGAGCTCTCTATGCTGTATTTAACTTGCTACAGCACAGTTTAGCAACCTCTTTGAGTATTTCTGTCCAAAGTAAAGGAGTCAAAGGGCTGAGGTGGATGAATGCATCAAAGTTCAAAAAGAACAGGTTGAAATATAAACATAATAGAAAGCAGTACTTTTAAAGACAATCAGAAGGTAGTGTGCTAGGAGACTGAATTGATGTGCCCAATGGGAACAATCTGAACTTATTTGTTCAAGTTCAAACTATTCTATTTGAACATCAACTGTCTCCAATGGCAAGCACACGGACTAATTATGTGGTATAAATCTGCATAATTTGTCATTATACATAATGTAGTTAATTTACTTCAGGCTAGAACTTTCAATCTATTCACATTAACACATTTTACAAAGAACAGGAGAAAGGGCACTCAAATGACATGTGCGCATCCCTTCCATGGCTGTGGATTCCTGTGCTGCTGGGTAGCAACTCAGAGCTGGCAACTGTGTCCTGGGGATGTGGGAAATTATTTAGCACACACTCAAAGCATCTGCTGCTGCTTTGGGTTTCCCAGGTATAATTTTACAATTTTTAAAATTCCGGGTTATGTGTGAATGCAGACAGGGTTTTAGCAAGAGAATTAACGGAACAAGAGCATCTCTGTCCTGCTTTGTAGATCTCATCTACATGTGAGCTGCTTCAAAAATTATTAGCAAATCCACTTAAAACTACCCATAATATAATGCTTGGTAATACTTGTAGCTTCTATTGTTTTTTAAAACACTTTGGGTTCATTTTATCTACTGGCTGGGTCTCCTTTCTCTCACTGTGAAAAATCTTCTATTAGTATTGCAAATTAAGCTGTTTGATTGTGGATAGAGCTATCTCCATGTTACATATTGAAGAGCAAATTCATATTTCACTCTTCCTGGGATGAAGTTAAGGTGTCAGAGGTCTCAGATTTCTTTAATGTCAGCTAGGTGACCCCAGACTGAGCAGAACATAGAAACTCCCCTAAGTGTGCTAGCTAATGGTACCCTGGAACAGTGTGAAGATGAATATGGATGAAGGCTCCTTGAAAATCCACTGGTCACTTTTCATAACACTCATCATAAGATATTGATATCTTCTGAAGGCTGAGTCTGTCATGAGAGATCACAGCAACAGTGAAAGCAACGGGAAATGTATTTTCTGGGCACAGTATTTGACTAATATCTTTTGTCCAGCTCTGATTTCTGAGCTAGATCTGGTGGTGAAATACTGGGTAAAATCTCAAGTTTAAAATTATGCAGCGTTTGGACCAGTTTTATGGAAGCTGTGGCTTGGGTGCATTTAGCTAATTTCTCAGTTTCTGTGATAATTTTGTGTATACTGTTCTAATCATCTCATGTATCTGACAAATATTTTAGATTTTAATTTTAAATTGAATCTCTACACATACTTACTCATTTATGATTATTCAGTCTTATGAAATGAGTGAGAAAAATGCTCTCTTTGGAGTAACAATAGTCATTATATCTGTTAGCGAGACTAGAGAATCCCTTATAATAGTTATGGATTAAGAAGACTAAAATAAGACAGGTGTTCATGATGAGCAGAGACAAAAAAATGTGCCTGCCTGCCCACAGAAATTTTTTCCCTCTTCTGGCAGGAATAAACCAAGACTTCTCCAGTAAGTTTTTTTAGAGAGGGGAGGAGAAAAACAGAAACAAAATTTAAAAATGATCAGCAGGAAAAGGAGCATGGAAACAAACATGCATATACACGTATGTACGTGTGTGTACATATATACACGCACACTCCTATACCCAGTCAACAGCAACCAGAGCACCACTCGTTTGTGATCAAAGGTTTGCCTGAGCACAAGGAATTGCAAACTCATGATTCTTGCTCTTCTTGATGATAGTCCTTAGAGCTCTTCAGTAAGGTGGCATGAGTCTGCTTTTCAAGAGGTTCAATATTGGATCTGGAGATATGGTTCTCTTCTTTTTGAAGAGAAAGGGCAAAGAGACTTAGGGGTTGGAAAAGTTAAAACAGCTTTAATCTAACTACAATAATAATGTATAATAATAGCAAAAAATAATGAAATATATATACAAATATGTACAAAACCAATATTGAGCTCCCCCCCACCCTGATGACGAATACGTCACCCGGACGCTGCGGGGTATGCCCTGGAAAAGTCCTGGACTGTACTCAGCAGTAGGTGGGAACTGGAACCAGGAATGCATGGATCAGGATCGAAGGCAGAAGAATTGGACAGAGTCCTCCTCGGACGTCGGCTGTAGAAGGAGAGAGAGCGACCCTTGTGATCCCTCAGCTTTTACCGAGTATGACGCGTATGGGATGGAATACTCCCTTTGGTCAGGTTTGGGTCACCTGTCTGACCCACTCCTCCCTACTGCAGGGTTGCAGGTGTGATCATTTCTCTTCCCTTTCAGTTCCGTGCATAAGTCAGCAGAAGCAAGCATTGACCTTGTTCTCCATAGGAATGACTACAAGCAAGAGCCTTTCTGCACACCTTTCCTACTGATGTTCCAGCACTAACTATAAACACCGAGCCTTATCACTGCTAGAAGCAGCTATTGTCTGGAAAAAACATGCTGTTAATTTCAGGGAGTGCAGCTTCTCAGAAGAGACTTAACTAAAAAGTAAAGTTACTGAAAGAAAATTGGTTCTGTCCTAGCCCAAACCAGGACACAAAACAAAGAACGTTTTTCCTAAAAGTTTACATTTTGACTAACTGCTTCTGGTGAGGAGAAAAATGTTGCTGGAAAAATATTTAAACCTACTGTAGTTCCAAAAGCTTTTCTCAGCTCTTCTCTCAAACTCCAGTATGTGGATGATATTCTTCCACAATATAAGCTGATTGCGATTTTTATTTGAAATGTCTTTCATATGCATTTTTGTTTCTGACTGATTTCTCATGATCCCCAGTATTTTCCATAGATGACACATTAAGATTCAGGACGTTTGTGAATTCTGATACAGCTGTGATGTTGGCAACACATAGGGTCTAAGAACAGTAAGGTCTGGTCTGAGAATTAGCTGCACTTTGTAATCCATATTAATTAGGTGTTGTTCAAAGATGGTAGGAGCTAGCAAAATATTTAGATCCTCTTTTTAAATTGATTATTATATGTCTGATATTAGCAGCTATTTTCAACAAATTCATGTTTAATACACAGGACCATATAGTACAGAAGCCAAGTTCCAGCTTCAAGTGTGAAGGAAATTGTATTATTTATAGTGAAGATATTGACAACCACCATGACAGAAATGTCACGTAGTCTAATTTTTCAGGTTCAGAAAAATTAGCTTGGCAGCTGAACTAAATTTGCATTGAACAATAGACAGTTAGAGCAGAAAACAGTAGGCAGAAGGAAAGGCTTGAAAAGCAGCCTACAGCATAAGCAGGACCGCCAATTTAACATACCAGGCTAGAACTGGTTAAGACTGGAAATGGAAAGGCTGTACCATGATAAACATCTGTCCTGTGGAGCATGTGTGTTCTTCCCTCTAGAACCATGGTCCGGTTTTCATTTTGTTGTTTTTTTCTTTTTTGATTGTTTATTTTGCATTATTGCTTTGTGTAGACTGCTGGCCCAGATCAGGAGGTATTGATTGCATTCCTGGCTTTCTCTGAGCTTTCACTGTGACCTCTAGTGTGTGATTTTTGTATCTCCAGTTCCTGAATGGAATCAAAATTAAATTTCTCTACCTCATCAGGATGTTATGAGGTTAAAAATCTAATAGCTTGGAGATACTAGGGTATTTGGGTGGCAACAGCCGTGTCAGTGGCTATCAGAATGAACTAGACAAATGTCGGTTACCTCAGATCGCCCCTCCTGAAATTTAATTGAGTTGAATTAAATTCTGCTGAATTTTGGAGTTTTATTACATCATGATGCAACAAGGTAAGAGTGGAGCACTTGCACTTTTTTTCCTCATGGATATTCCTGCCTGTTAAATTCACCTACAACTCATGACTGTCTTAGCAATCAGTTTCAACTTCTGCTGAAATAGTCACCTTGTCTCAATCAGTGCAAAATAAGACCGACCTCCTTAGCATTTTTACTGTATCTTCTTGGAGAAGGAGGGGAAATTTGCATTTTTATCTGCTTTTCTTGAAACCCTTTGATTTAATAGATATAATAGATATAACATGGTTTGTACTGTCAAACAAGTCTGTTCTAGGATTAAATCCAACAAAGTCACATAGTAAGAGGGGAAAAAAATCCCAAACTCTTCAATAATTTAAAGTCATGATTCTACTAATCCTTCCATTCTCCAAGGTTCCCTGGAGGTGTATTAGGAGGTAATTGGAAACACTTTAGTCTCAAATGTCTTTTCAGTGTATTAATGTAGTCAGCCCTTGGTAACTCTCTACTTTGGTTGTTTAGTAATAAGGAAGAAGAGTTCACTTAGAGGTGGTGGTGGGGTACCATGCACACGCAAAAAAAGAAAAAAACACCCCAACATATCAAAACAAAACCACCTAGCGATAATATTGTGCATTTACTGTAAGTGAATATGGGTGGTATCTGATGCTTGATGCAGGGCACTGACACAAGATACCCCTGGGATCCAGTCTCTAGCTCTGTTGCCCTGTGTGAGAGCTCTGAGAGTCTACGTCTAATTTACCTTCTGTGG
This sequence comes from Steatornis caripensis, assembly GCA_013398225.1. NCBI lineage: Eukaryota > Metazoa > Chordata > Aves > Caprimulgiformes > Steatornithidae > Steatornis > Steatornis caripensis. Next base: position 1,058,967 of record VZSC01002994.1, read on the forward strand.
AAGGTGCTGTCGCTACTTCCTTACCTCAGGAAAATTAAATTAATTATTGCTTTTAAACCATTCTGAGATTCTTGGATAAAGTTGCTGTAGAAGTTGAAAGTGTTATCTTTGCTCCAAAATCTAGAGCAGGAACGTAGTTTAAATGTCAATTCTGATAGGTAGTGCTTTGGTACAGGACTAAACTATGCCCATAAAGCATTTGCTTGTATTAAGGACAGTATAAAGATTTGCTTCCCCACGGAGAGTTTAGAGAGGTATTATTTTAGCTTTTACTTCCAGTTAATAGTATATTTGACACGTGGCAGGCTGTGTTTGGGGATGGGTGGTCTTTAGAGCATCATTAGACACTGTAGTGTGCAAGGTCTGTGATTTTCTTGTTGCAGGTAATTCATGATTCAAAGAGACAGCTTCATCCTACATATAAATTTATTCCCATGGTTGTGCTGCCTCTGCTAGTTCACAAATAGACTCGTATCCAAGACATCTGAGNCTGTCTGACCCACTCCTCCCTACTGCAGGGTTGCAGGTGTGATCATTTCTCTTCCCTTTCAGTTCCGTGCATAAGTCAGCAGAAGCAAGCATTGACCTTGTTCTCCATAGGAATGACTACAAGCAAGAGCCTTTCTGCACACCTTTCCTACTGATGTTCCAGCACTAACTATAAACACCGAGCCTTATCACTGCTAGAAGCAGCTATTGTCTGGAAAAAACATGCTGTTAATTTCAGGGAGTGCAGCTTCTCAGAAGAGACTTAACTAAAAAGTAAAG
>VZSC01002994.1:1060193-1075301 GCA_013398225.1 Steatornis caripensis
ATGTGTGTTCTTCCCTCTAGAACCATGGTCCGGTTTTCATTTTGTTGTTTTTTTCTTTTTTGATTGTTTATTTTGCATTATTGCTTTGTGTAGACTGCTGGCCCAGATCAGGAGGTATTGATTGCATTCCTGGCTTTCTCTGAGCTTTCACTGTGACCTCTAGTGTGTGATTTTTGTATCTCCAGTTCCTGAATGGAATCAAAATTAAATTTCTCTACCTCATCAGGATGTTATGAGGTTAAAAATCTAATAGCTTGGAGATACTAGGGTATTTGGGTGGCAACAGCCGTGTCAGTGGCTATCAGAATGAACTAGACAAATGTCGGTTACCTCAGATCGCCCCTCCTGAAATTTAATTGAGTTGAATTAAATTCTGCTGAATTTTGGAGTTTTATTACATCATGATGCAACAAGGTAAGAGTGGAGCACTTGCACTTTTTTTCCTCATGGATATTCCTGCCTGTTAAATTCACCTACAACTCATGACTGTCTTAGCAATCAGTTTCAACTTCTGCTGAAATAGTCACCTTGTCTCAATCAGTGCAAAATAAGACCGACCTCCTTAGCATTTTTACTGTATCTTCTTGGAGAAGGAGGGGAAATTTGCATTTTTATCTGCTTTTCTTGAAACCCTTTGATTTAATAGATATAATAGATATAACATGGTTTGTACTGTCAAACAAGTCTGTTCTAGGATTAAATCCAACAAAGTCACATAGTAAGAGGGGAAAAAAATCCCAAACTCTTCAATAATTTAAAGTCATGATTCTACTAATCCTTCCATTCTCCAAGGTTCCCTGGAGGTGTATTAGGAGGTAATTGGAAACACTTTAGTCTCAAATGTCTTTTCAGTGTATTAATGTAGTCAGCCCTTGGTAACTCTCTACTTTGGTTGTTTAGTAATAAGGAAGAAGAGTTCACTTAGAGGTGGTGGTGGGGTACCATGCACACGCAAAAAAAGAAAAAAACACCCCAACATATCAAAACAAAACCACCTAGCGATAATATTGTGCATTTACTGTAAGTGAATATGGGTGGTATCTGATGCTTGATGCAGGGCACTGACACAAGATACCCCTGGGATCCAGTCTCTAGCTCTGTTGCCCTGTGTGAGAGCTCTGAGAGTCTACGTCTAATTTACCTTCTGTGGAAGGTGCTGTCGCTACTTCCTTACCTCAGGAAAATTAAATTAATTATTGCTTTTAAACCATTCTGAGATTCTTGGATAAAGTTGCTGTAGAAGTTGAAAGTGTTATCTTTGCTCCAAAATCTAGAGCAGGAACGTAGTTTAAATGTCAATTCTGATAGGTAGTGCTTTGGTACAGGACTAAACTATGCCCATAAAGCATTTGCTTGTATTAAGGACAGTATAAAGATTTGCTTCCCCACGGAGAGTTTAGAGAGGTATTATTTTAGCTTTTACTTCCAGTTAATAGTATATTTGACACGTGGCAGGCTGTGTTTGGGGATGGGTGGTCTTTAGAGCATCATTAGACACTGTAGTGTGCAAGGTCTGTGATTTTCTTGTTGCAGGTAATTCATGATTCAAAGAGACAGCTTCATCCTACATATAAATTTATTCCCATGGTTGTGCTGCCTCTGCTAGTTCACAAATAGACTCGTATCCAAGACATCTGAGGTTCTTTTTTTGAAAACAATATTTTCAGTCAATAAAGTCTTTCCTTTTTTTTGTAAAATTCTGAATCCAGGCACTGGACAGAATGAGTGAGTGGTGGATTATGGAGTATTTTGCCTCTAGAACATACGATTTTAAACCTTGCCTAGGAGAGTAGCACTCAGAAAATTGTTGTGGGAAGATCGACCAGTGACTTAACAAAAAAGAGTGCTCTGGCTTTGCCTCAGTCCTGGGACATCACCACACCCGGGATCTGTGGGCTGTCTTAGTTGACCCGCAAGGACTAGATTTTTCAGGTGCAGATGTCCCTTCTCATCCCAAACTAGCCAATTAGTCGAGCAGGCCAGCAGAGAGCAGGGAGTAATTTATCTCCTTATACATCCTTTTGTCATCATCACTACCTGATGATTTTAAAACTCTACCAGTAGTGTTGCATAAGGTAAATCAGCTGAGCTATTTATAGTGACAGGCCTGGAGATGTATTTACATTGGATTCTTCTTGTGTCTCTTGTTATTTACAGATGCTAATATGTTAAAATACTACTATGTATTAAAGCAGGATTACTGTGAGCATTTGTAGTGGCTGGACATCTCCCTGAAATTAGGTGAAGCTCCCAAAGCACGACTTACTTCTTGGTAAAAACTAGGTTCCTTGGGATGCTTTATACAGGGGGAAGAGAGGTGAAGTTCCCTTGTTGAAATACTCTTAGAGACTGGAGTGGCTCCAGGTTCAAGCTTGAGTTGCACCAATTCATTGTCCCTGTGTTCCATTGCAGAAAGTTGGTAATACAGATCATACAACCCACCCTGGCCATCATTGCTTCCCTGCCTCCATCCAGCATCATGCCCACCGATTCCCAGTCAGTTTACTTCTTTATCCACATCGCGCCTTGTAGCAAGGCAAGGAAAATGTGAACCTGGCAGACTTGGTCCTGCCCTAGCCTTTTTGCTACTGCTTCTCACTGCAAGGAGAGGACTAGTACCCACCTGTGTCAGGTAGATGGGCACAAATATCTACGGGGAGGAAAGATTTACACGTAGCATGTCAATGACCAGAAAACAGGACCTAATAGGTCATTTCCATTCAATTACCTTAATGGTGAATTTCCTTTTATACTCATAGTCATTAGGCTGCTTACCTGAAACTCTTTGGTCCATACAGAACTTTGTTGGTGCAACTTTCCATTGTAAGGGAGAGTATACAGCACAGAGTAGGCCCCCAGCATGTCACAGCTGCAGCCAGTTCTGTGTAACATCTGAGGCAATCAAAGCAATTTCTGCTGCTGAAAAGTATTTAAATACTATTTATTTCGAAATGTAATTTAGTAGCTGTTAGATAGGAAAGATCTTAGTCTTTGCAATTCATTTGCTCTCTGTAAGCTCCCCATCTTCTAATAAAATTACCCACAATAACAATTAAGGAACTCTCATTTTGTAAATGCAGACTCTCACATAATATAATACTTTCATTCCTGTTTTAATTTCAGTGGCATTAACAAGTTTTACGCCACATGAGGACCTTCACTCCACATTGTAATGCTGATGAAGGCTGATCATATTTCTCTACTGCAATTTCAACAACTGTAAAAAAGAAAGTAATAATAATAATATTGACTTGCATACCTTAGAGGGATTTTGAGGGGATCAGTAGTGTTTGTTATATGCTCTGAAATTGATGCTCTAGGGGCTATTAGGAAGCTGCCTTCTTGACAGCTTGACGTATTTTCAGACAGTAGCAATGCAGCTGTGCTAAGCCATTGAGCAAGCAAGTCTACATAAAATGTCTAAATAATAGAATTAACCAAAAATAACTTCAAAAGCCGCTCTCCTTTTTCTGATGCACTGAAAAGTGGAGATCCATTTTATGTGTCTAAGTACATCATTCATTGGTCTGAACTTCCAGCTGGAATGTACTGGTGCAGAGCTGAGAGATTAACCTCACTGCTGTGTCAGTGCAGAGTACTGTTGTCATGCACAGTAACAGTAGTCCTGAGACCCTGGCAGGTACTTCTCTTCAGAAAATGGTGGGCCTGATTCAGCTCTTTCTTATGTCTATGTAATCTATAGCAGCATTATGAAAATGAAGAAAGATAGTCTGCTTTGCATCAGTATGATTGATGTATCACACAGATTCTTAAATAAGCTTGCAGAGATTAGATAATAATTTAAGTGTCCAAGTTCACAGTGAGGAACCACCCTGCGACAACAGTGACAGTGGCAGGGAGGCGAAAATTCACAACACCCCGAACATTTTACCAGATGACTGAGTTTGCAGTTACCAGGAAAGAGCTACTCCACGCCATGTCCCTCGGTCTCAAAATTCCTCTGTACCTGTAGTCATGACACTATGCAATTTCAAAATTTGCAGGCAGTTCCCATCAAACTAAAAAAAAAAAAAAAGCTTAAGTTCTACTTTAGTTACTTTAAGTTTAGCTGGCAACTTGAAGATTACACACAGTTGTTTGGGACTGAGTTAAAAAAATGTTGTTTCACTTTTATTGCTTTTAAATTTCTTTTAATTCTAAAATAAGGTTAAAAATTGTAAGTGCAATATTAATCAGAATTTTAAAATGCAGCAGAAAATCAAAAGTGATGAAACAATTTTTTTTATAGTTTTTAGCTGCTCTGAGTTGAAGCATCAGGTAAAATAGCACCAGTTTATGAAACAGTTCATTACTGAAAAATACACTACTCAGGAATCCTGCCCTCCCTCCCCCGCAACTTTCGGCTGCAACAAATTAGCTCAGATCCACTGTAGGAATTTTATAACCTCAACTGCTTTAATTTCTGCTTGGGCTGGGCAGCCCAGGAGCAGAGATCTGCAACTGGCTGTTGCCAGTGTCTCACCTCTTCCTCTCAATAAGCTGGCATCTGATGCTGGGGAAAGAGCGAGCCTATGTATATACACATGTATAAAACCTTCTGCTGTGAATGTCTATGATTTTTTTCACCTCTTCACTGATTTCGTTAGTTGTACTCCAGAGGAGACTGTGAAGCACTTAAAGTGATATATTTCTTTTGTGGGGAACTGTGATGCTCATAGTATTCCTTTCACAGAAAGAAGCTGGCTAGAAGCCACTGTTTCACAGGCCTTGTACTTTTGGAGATGTGAGCTCTTCTGTAGGGGACACAGCACAGTGCAGGTGGTCTCTGATAATGGACATTTTGGCAAGCTGTGTGAGATGCTTTACTTATTCAGTTACGGATTCTTGGTTTAATAATGTACTTTTCTTTTATAACACCTGTGCTGCAGGGAGGCTCACAAAGCTACCATGCAAAAATACTAGCTGCTGTGGGGAATAGCTGTAACCGCTTGCTCAGTTTCATGTCCCATGGGGAACATACTATAAGTCAAGTCCATATACTGCATCGCTTTCCAAGCAGTTTCTGAATGTGCTTCTGGGACCTGACTAGTATCTGTGCGAAGCTGAGACCTGGCTCCCTTGGAAGTGACTTTTTTTATCACCGTCAGTATAGTCACACAGGATGTTCTTTTTGGCTTGTTCAGGAGCTGATATTTGATGTAACTTGGAACAGTAGCTTTTTTATGTCGATACACCATGTTACTTTGGGTTTCCATTCAAGGAGAATCTTGTCTCTTGCCTCCAGGACTGGTCTCTCAGAAATAGTGGTGTTTGGCTGTCCAAGCGTGTTGCAAAACTCTGCAAGGATTTTCGTGAGATTGATAACACAGTCAGAAAGTGGTACTTTTGTCTGTTGAAGTATCTATGTAAAAGGCAGGTTCCAGTTGTCTGGAAGAGTGCATCAAAATATATGACCAAGTAGGCAAATGAAGATACAACTGAGTAAAAGGTATGTATGAACAAGTTTATCAGTGAAACTTGAGTGCATTCAATGTTTCTTGAACTTCACAGAAGTCACTAATGTTCTTTTTTTTTTTTTCACCATAACTTCTCTTTTAAATATATGAATTGAATATGATAGAGGTAGTCACTACAAGATATAATGAAGACCTTTATCAGTGGGATTGAAGGAACTTTTAGGCTGTAATGACTGGTCTAGTAATCACAGCTTTTCTGAAGACTGATTTCTCTCTCTGAAATCTTAAAGAATATTGTTAGTTGCAATTTGGTTGCCAATTAAATAAAATCAGAATTTTGTTTTGTTTTAGGTTTTACAGAATCTACTATTGATATCAGTGTATTGAATCTTTTCCTTTCAACAGAGGGATTGCATGTGCTGCTTAATTTCTTTGTGGTGTTTGAAATGCAAAAACCCCTTTATTTAGACATTATTATAGTAGTATTGTGTAGATTTCCTGTCTAGAGATAAAAAAGGCACACACTAGTATTGTCATTGTATTTGGTGAGAATCAGTTCGTGCAACTTTTCTTATCCTAAGCTAAATTAGGAGCAATTAAGAGCATAAATGATGAAAAGTAAAAATCAGATTAATGAACACTATGCCTTTTTCAAATCCTGAGATAAGGGTGTTATTGCTATTTTAAATAGAAGTATTATGAGGATAAAATCCTATCATACTGAAATAGAGCATGTGGTTATGGAAACAATTGTACTTTGGCAGCAGGAATGGACCAGATGAGCTTTATTAATAGCTTTTATAGAGTAATGATTTAAATACAGAGCATCCCAATTAATCCCTCATGTACAAAGACACAATTCCAGAAAAATAATCCCTTTGCCTAGCCCAGAATTTTTCTATTGTTTGTTTATCTTCTAGTTCCAAGCTTATTACTAGTAAATTAAAACTTTTGATGATAAAGCACTGGTTAGCAGTGCTACATGGAAGTTTTCATTTAATATATAGAAAATCTGGAATTATGATGTGTTACAGCTAAGGTTGGCAGCAAACTAAGAAAAAAATTGTGCTTTTGCAGGTGATTGTTCCCTTCTGATTTCTCATACAGCTGTGTAGATGAATATGACGGCAGTGTATTCTCCAAACTATGAGTGAGATATCCCATTGAATTCACTGGCAGAGCTACTTATGGCTTCAGTTGCATTCATCTGTCACTAGGGATCAACAGATACTGATTCTGTCGTCTTATTTTGATATGGTGGGATAAAAGCCTGGGAATTAATACCTAATAGTAGCAGTCCTTGCAAGTGTACAGATGTTTTAGACATGACAGAAGAGACTGATGATAGGCAGCGTCAAAGCTCAGCGTTGTGAAGGAAGTACAGATGTGCAACAAATGCTATCATAAGAGTAATATCCTTTGTGTCCCTTAACTTAGTGTTAAGTGTTGGTTCTAACTTTGCATTGCAAACAAGTATCTGTGGGGGGGCCTTATTAAGGTGGCTGTTTATATGTTTATCTTCAAAGTACCATGCACAGACAGATGAAAATTAAGACAACTTTCTTGGTTTTGTTAACGTTCTCTAACGTATTTAAAGTGCTGTAAAATATCGGTGACCCATTGCCACTACTGACTGTGTCTACATTCGTGAGAAATTTGGTGCAACAGGAGTGGTTCAGTGGACTGAAAGAGCTGGTGCTGAAGACTTTGCATTTACATAATGTGAAGTTTAGGGGGGTGCAGGTCAAACTAAAATTAGTCTGGTAGCCTGGACTGAACACCCTTACTATGTCAAAGGTTGGGAGCTGTTTGGATTCACTGCCTGTGTCCCTATGAGATTTGGAACGTATCTGGTATAGTTCTGGAACAGACTTTCTGATTCAGTTTCTTCTGAAAGGATCTAGTTTGTTTGCACCAAATAAGCTCTGTAAATGCAATCTGTGCGTGGTGAATGGGTATGCTGCAAAGAGTCACCAACATGCCTGAACAATAATATTAATATAGGTACAGCTTATGATTGCTTTGCTTGCCCACGTGGAATCTAAACTGACAGTAGGAAATGCTAACTGCACACCAGTTTGAGCCTTTTAATTAATTCTCTGTAGGTGCTAAAGGGCCAGAGGGATACTTGTGATAATAACGGTTCTTAACAGCTAAGGTGGTTCTGATCTTTGCTGATAATACAGAGGGAAATAGCTATATTAGATTTTACTAGTTCAGTGGGCCATTCAGCCCTCTGTTCAGCTGTGTTCCCAATAAAATAATAATAAAGAAATAAAAGCGAGTTGTTACTACAGATTTAATTAAAATTCTGCACTAATTTCACAGTGCGGCTTTGGGTTCTGATAACAACAGATCTAGAGTCTAATTACTGTCATACCAGGTAGCCTGCTTTACATCTAAATGCTTCCCTTGAGTCTGACAAGAGCCTGACTTGGAAAGTCAACTCTGTTTCCAGTAGAATATGATTTTATTACAGATAAAGAAAGAAGGACAGAAATAAAGACTCCTTCCCTACTGGTACATGCTTACCTAGCTCTTGTGCCTTGATCATGCTCTGAAGATCCCTACTGGAATTTTGAATGAAGATGTTAAACGTACGACTTCATATACTGGTATCTTTTTAAACTCATCCATTCCCAGCTTCTACATAAGGTTTATGGGAAGAGGAGCTGAGTAGATAGTTAAAAAAGAGGTAGTAATGATAAGTAGTATATAAATTAAGACAGTAGGAAGGAGTAGGATAGGTGATGTTAACTTTAATGCTGCTTCAAAAATATTTGCTAACCAGGACAGAACTCAAACATTGTTGACTGAAAGAATAAAATGAAGGCTTTTATAAATGCACAAATTAGGTTCAGCATCTTCTGTAGCAGTTTCTTCTGGTAAAAAAGCAGGATGGTTTCATTTCCTCTTTGAACATGTGGAAAGATTTATTAATTCATACATTCATCTATGGTTGCAGAGTTATTCTGGAAAAGGGTCTGGACCTGTGGGAAAGGATGTTAAAGCAGAGTGGAAAGCTTTAGTACTGATCAGTAGTACTTGGAAGCATGGGGATTTGTAAGTGCTAAAGGCAACAACTTATTTTCCCCATCATCTAGAATGTTGGACTTGTATAAAGAATGTTTATTTAATTGTTGAGAATAACTGTGTCAGGAATGATGCGTAGTAGGGATGGACACCAAACACAGTTACATCAAAAGATAGGTATATAAAAAAAATTCCATTGTTTTCAAGGGCTTTGGATCAAGTCCAAGCTCACTGTGTCACTGAACTTGCACCATAAGATTTTGCAATAATTGATTAATTATTAGACCTCCAAAATAGGTATATTGTGTGAAAAACTAAAAAAAAAAAATCATCTATCTCTGCTTCAGTGACATCTTTTCATATTTTTATTGTGGGAAAATCTAGGAAATAACCTTTTTTCTCTCCTTGAACAACTTTTGCCTTGGGATATAGTGAATTTAGGCAACAAGCCTGATATTAATTTTCAATGAATGTTTTATAAGGGTTGATATTTAGTGTTGATTTTGAAAGAGGTGTTCTAAAAAAGACTGAAAGAGAAGTCAACTGTAATCTTATAGCTGTCACCAAAATATGAATATTTGATTTGTTTTTACTTTGTGGCCAACTAGTAAACAATTACTCCTTGAGATGCACAGTCTGAGGGCAGACCATGTTTGTACCACTTGAAAATCGATGGTAATGCATTAAGTTCCTATTAGGCTATCTGAATATGAACGTCTGTAATAAAATTCCTTCTCTTCTTCCACCACATCTTTTCAGATCAAACATATGTTTTAAAACTCTTTCTTTTTTAGCTTGGAGGAAGAAAGAAGCACATATGCTAAAAATGTAGTGGGAAAAATAGCTGAATAATTAAAAAGCTCTCCTTAGCACTTTCCAAAGTTTATTATTCAGTGCATTATTCAGAAGAGAGAGAAAAAAATCACAACAACATAGCTTTGCATAGGAATATGTGTGTGCATGGAGTATGCTGATGTGGAGGTGGAAAAGCTTATATTCATTGGAAGTAGCCCAGTTCGAATCATGCTGTCACAGAAGATCACCCAGTGAGCGAGCTGCTTCCTGAAGCTGGGAGCCAGGGCTGTCCCACCACCTCAGCCAGGGAGCAGGAGAGTTGAGGGCCAGCCCTAGCACCAGACATCAAGCACCTCCCTGTGACCAGCCTGAGGCTGGACTGGGACACCAACCCATGGATGGGGGTCAGGCTCTGGATCAATGTGGCCATGGCTGGGCAGGGCAGGGACAGCCCCGTCCCGGGGAAAGGGACAACCCCCACTGAAACCCACCAGCTGTGTTATCTGGAGGAGCTCTCCTCAAGGCCACCAGCACCAGCTCATTGTTGGCGACAGGCCCACAAACCCCCCAGGATGGGGAGACGGGATGCGCTCAGGACTGTGACACAACTGTGATACATACTCCATTCATGCTAACTAATTTTCTGAGTGGCCAATTTGGTGCCAGGGGATAATTTATATATTTTTTTTTAATCTTGCTGTGGGTTTGTAGAAGAGAAAGCTCAGCAGCCTGTAAAGCAAGTTGAAAAAAATGTAAATTAAAATGATGACTAAGGAGAGGATCTTAAGGGCAAAAGAAATGAGGAGGCTGACAAAACATTTTAGTGTAGCATTTAGTACAAAGTGGACACAGTGGAAAATTTAGAAAATGTTCGTTGGTCTCTGTGCCGTCATGGTGAGCCTCTGGCTTTTAGGTCAGATTGTATGCTAAAATAGCGCACCTTCAGCACTGAGGTCAGTTGCAGTGAAAAAAAGCTCTTTTAGATCCTAGAGGTGAAGCCACCTCTTTCTGCTAGCCTCTTGTCTTACAATAAGCGTTTTGAAAAATGCAGCCTTCAGAGTGCTGAAAAGGGGTGGGGGCGGAGAACCTCCTAGATAGCTGAATTAACCTCACCACAGATGGACCTCCTGGAATATGACTGTCACTGATGGTGGCCAAAAGTGCAGTGCTGGCTGCTCACGCAGGGAGTACAGCACAGAGTGCTGGGTAGGGCACCAGAAATACCTGTGCTGCCATTCTAGCTCTGGATTTTCTGGCAGCTGTTCAGCAGGTCGCTTGGCCACCATCTGGTTCATATTTTTCATGTTGCTGGTATTGGCTGATTAACAGGTTAATGCTCATACTGTGGTTTGAAAAAGTAATGTATTTATCATCATCGCCTATTGTTACAGACAATTCACTGAATCATTTTTGTGATAGCTTTTCCTTTGATCTATCACATTTTCATTCCTTCATCTGATTAGAAAGTAATTAAACAGATGCCTTTTGCTGGTATCCGTGCAGTAAGCTTGAATTCATAAATATTATTGCATCAGTAATGATCCTCTTTAGTAACATAGTAGCTGACTAGGCTGAAATGCTGAAAGAAATCACAATGCAAACAGAAATGTGGGTTAATATGCTCATTAGCAAGCAATGATTAGAATCACTACTTGCTTGAAGTGAAAATAGGTCCCTGCCTAGGAATAAAGCTGGATACCTCCTTTCAAATGGGAAATTACAGCTTAGCACTGGTATAAAAACTTCCTAAAAATACCCTTAGCTAGTACAAAAATAAGAATTAAAACTTTGCAGTGTTTTATTTTTCTGTGATTTTTTTTCTGCCCTGTTTGTAAAATACAGTCACTAGCGCATCTACAGGAACTAGAGAGGACTAGAGGAGCTTACGCCAAGTTGTGTATCATCTAGTGTATCAAGTGTATACATACACAGATGTTGCAATGCTTTCCTTTAGTGTTATGTGACATTCCACTTGTCTACATCAAGAGCCATGTTCTCATGAGATCTGAATACAAAAGAAGGGAGAATTAAAATTAGAAGTAATCCCTTGTGGAAATTGAACAATTAAATGAAACAAAACTCACTAAAGGGGGAATAGTATTTGTTCCTTGGAGCAACTCCTTAAAGGCAGCTGGGGCAGTCAGACATTTCTCTTAACCTAGTGAAAGCAATTTTTAACAGAAAACATGCTGCTGTTATATGATCAGACATGTCTTGCTGTGTAATACGTCACAGACTATAAAATATTTCCAGGCAAATACAATATTAAGGACACGTAGTCTGTGAGTCTGTGAAGCCTAACACTGTGCTACTAGCATGATGCAAAGTGGCTGAGAACCACAATGTACCTGTTCCTATTCAAGATACACCAAGATATTCCTAAATGTACCAGTTACATTTTAGAACTTTGACTCATACAGAAACAAGTAGTTTCATACTTTTTCTTTCAGGTCTATAATTCACCAACATGGAAACTTCCTACCTCTCACAAAGTTATAATATAATGAAAATTGTGCTTATATTTTTCTTCTTGGAAGATTATTCCAAGAGATTTGCTCTGAATTTATTTGCTTTGTTGACATATGAGTCATTTTTCATTCTGACTTTTTTGCTGTGTTCCTTGTAAGAACATTCCATGCTCCTCAGTTTTTCAAATATTCCTTGTAGGTCATGCTCTTATCATTGTCATCAACACTAGTGAACTCCACTGGAATAGTACTAGAAAGGTTTGAAGTAAGAGGACATCAGAGTCCATGTCATGGACCTGTGTGCATATGCAAATACCTTTAAGGTATGGTGAAACACTGATGTCTTTAGAATTAAATGCTACCTTCACTTACAAGGACTGTTTTCTTAAATCCATCTTGAACCAAACGGGCACATGATTTTAGTGTAGGCATTTATACAGGTGTGGTGCTTGATCCATGGTATGGTATGATATAAAAATGTTCTTACTGGGAAAATAATCAACTGAATGATACAAACTTTTGCAGTAAGTATAATTTTGTTAATGAAGCACTAATGTGTATGCACCACAGGTAATACTTTCTATAGCTTGGAACTTTAGCAGGCATGTGTGTAGACAACTTCTTGAAATCAATGTACGTATTGTGATTTATACTAGGCTGGGGCTATGCATCTCTTCTGATATCTACAAGAAATTTTTGGAGACTTTATTTTAACATGTATTTTCTAGGGTATGAAAAACTTAAGACACACATGTTTGTTTAGTATAGCTCATCTTTGAATATATGACCAAATAAATGAACATGTCATGTAAGGAGACAGTTTACTATCTTTAAAGAATTATAGACAATATAGATGTGAAGTTTCATAGAAGGCAGCTGTCACCAGAGCATAGGTACTTCCCTGATTCTGCTTAAGTGAGAAATAAACATTTCCTAAAGTTTCTTCAGCTGATGCCATGAAGAAACTGCAGTGGAACTGAAAACCAATGACAGCAAGGATGTTCATGGCACTCTCACTGAAGACATCAATTTCCTGAATGACACACTTAACCCCTACATCCCTTGTTCTCAGGAGGCTTTTGTAGAATACTGTCACTCAAGGTGGATTTGCAGTGCAACAAATTGGCTGTCGCTGCTGGATGCCATCAAAAACTTACCACCTAAAGCAATTTTTCTACATGCAAATGCTTGATGAGCATTAGATGGTGCTTGCTGGGTTAATAAAAACAGCATGCTGTGTAATTGCAATAGCTATGAATTGTCTTAAGCAAGGGACAAATAAATAAGGTCCCTACCTCCCCCTTACCAATTACAACTTGTGTATTTAAGTAACCGTGGCACGTTTTGCATTAATTAGATAGCATGGGCGATGAAGATGGAGTTGTTATCACGTTGTTCCCAGGGGCATATGTTTTGCTAACAAGTTCAGCAAAAAGCTTGTAGACTACAGAAGTCTTGTCCTCTGAATGACAAGATCTACAGGTGGTTAGAGGAAAGGCAGTCAGAATGTGGAGCTCTGGTTTTTAACTCTGCCACTGATGTATTGTATCATCTTGTAAAAGTCATTTCACTACTCTTAACTTTTTGTCATAGGACCCTGACATAACAAAGAAAATATGCTAGAATTTTTCCAAAGCTATCTGTTTCATGATATTTGCTTCAGTTTCCCATCAGTGAAATGGAGAGAATATAAAATACAAAACAAATAAAGCATAGTTCAAATGTTCTGTTAAATGGCGAATTCACCAGCTCTGTTAATATGGACTGTGATGTTATCTGAGTTTTCATAATATGCCTCAAATTTTACATTCAGATGAAGAGATGTAATTGGTGTTGTCACTGAGTTAGAGCAGCATGGCATTTATCACATCATAACGTAAGACATGCTGCCAAAAAATTTTACAGTGGGAAAAACTGGGCCTGAGTTATACTTTATGTTAGGGTCCTGCTTTTTCACTGTGTGCACTTCGTGATGTAGATAGCTTTAATTGCACATGTCCTTGACCTTCAGAATACTCTGGGAACACTGGCAGAAATCCACATCTTAGTCAATACTGAAATTAAACTCATGGTTATTGTCGCTTCTTGTTAAAGCTGAAAACTTACCGCTGCCATCAGAATCACACGGGAAACAGTTATTTTTTTCATAAAATATCTAGGCTTTTATAATTTAAATGAATTGCTAATCTCTGAAGATGTTAGACTTGATTCGTGCCTTTATGTAAATTATTTTTCACCATTCTGGTTGGTGTGCAGGGAGATAAAATTAAGCACAAGTTGCAATTAGGCTTTCTAAGATCCTTTTATGTGTTCAGGACAGAATGAGTCTTAACATAAATGAGACAAACCTTTTTTTACCTTTTACCTGCATGGGGCATCCAAATGGTGCCCATATAATCAAGGGGCAGAGTCCCATCATCTTCAGCAAGAGCTGTATCAGCCCCTTCGTGTCCACTGAGAGAATAGAAGGGGAAACAAATACATGTTTTCAGTTTTTAAAAAGATATGGTTTTAGATGCTTTGAACTAAAGCCTAGCTTCCTTTGGAGTAAAGGTTGAGTTTTGAGAGTTTAAAAAATGTCACAATTTTTCATACTGTCTGTTTCGTAACTTTTTTCTTAACTTCCCAATCCTGGCACCCAATACTAATTCTGTTACATAAGCTGGGACAAGAGGACACTAGGTTGTTTTGGAGGTTGAGTGACAGTAAAAGATGAGATATAAAACCAAACCTCATGATTTTGATCATTAGAAAATCACAACAGATTTTTTCTTGCAAGAGTAGATGTGGAAACCTGGCCATCTTAGTCCAGTTCAAACACAAGACCCTTACTTTTGGTCTACCAAAAATCTTCTGTGTGTATCTGGCAGCCTTTGTCACTTCCTGAGCCCAAAAATGATGCTGGGGATGAATTTCACTGCTGGGAGGGAAGATATTCTTCAGTACAGTATGTACAGTGTGGAAAGTGATAGTAGAGTATATGGGGATAATCACTACATTTATAGTTGACAAGATAGGAATCAATTTACTTACTGAAAATTACTGTGACTGGCAAAGCATTCTTATAAGCGGTTGAAAACTCTGTTGTGTCTATTATAAGGGGCAGGGAAGCTAATGTGTTTTATAGCTGTTGGAGTCTGCCTGCTTTATCATAGAATCATAGAATAGTAGGGGTTGGAAGGGACCTCTAGAGATTATCTAGTCCAACCCCCCTGCTAAAGCAGGTTAGCCTAGAGCAGGTTGCACAGGAATGCATCCAGGCGGGTTTTGAATATCTCCAGAGAAGGAGACTCCACAGCCTCTCTGGGCAGCCTGTTCCAGGGCTCTGTCACCCTGACAGTAAAGAAGTTCCTCCTCATGTTCAGGTGGAACTGCCTGTGTTCCAGTTTGTGCCC
>VZSC01002994.1:1081430-1093178 GCA_013398225.1 Steatornis caripensis
CTGAACATGAGGAGGAACTTCTTTACTGTGAGGGTGACAGAGCACTGGAACAGGCTGCCCAGAGAGGCTGTGGAGTCTCCTTCTCTGGAGATATTCAAAACCTGCCTGGACGCATTCCTGTGCAACCTGCTCTAGGCTAACCTGCTTTAGCAGGGGGGTTGGACTAGATGATCTCTAGAGGTCCCTTCCAACCCTACCATTCTATGATTCTATGATTCCCTGCCTTTTGTTCAGTTTTTCTTCTTTTTCCCGGTATGCTTTTGTAGACTGGCAATATTGCAAAAATAACATCAATTTACAAAAATGATCACTTCCTTCAAAACTTTGAGATATAAGCCCAGCAGTATGTACATAGCACTAAAGTTAGGATTCAATTGTATAAGCACCTAGTTTTTCCATGAGATTTTCTTTTTGCTGATAGACCAATTAGAAATGTTATCTTTTTCATAGATCTTTGCCGTCTTGATGACAACTTTGAGCAAGTTCCAGGAGACAGCAAGCATCTTGCTGGCTGCGCAGAGCCATTGCTGTGTAACAAGAAAACCTTGAGAGCAAGGAATGACTAACTCAAGGAAGGTCTTAATCTCCTTTTTATGGTATCTTAGTGTCTCAGGTGGCCATGTAGAAAAATGTATGAACGTGGAGAAATAAAGTGGGTTAAGTTACAGGTTGTGAAGGACAGTAGCCCTTTAAATGTGTTTTATTCACCTAATAACAGTCTCTCTCTCTCTCCCATCCTCATGAATGGAAGATTACATTTTGCATTTTCACTTAGTTCTATAGGGTTTCTGATTGTCCGGTGTGGACCTGATACTGAGATGCAGCTGTGAGGTATAATACAAACTCCACTGATTTAGTGAGGGTAAGGAATGGGGTGTCTACCTGTTTGAGCCCGATCCCTAGCCCACTTGAGCATGTGAGTGAATTTTTGGTGATATCTATGGATACAGCACCTCATGCCAAGATCACAGGAGTTATTTTCAAGACAAAAGGAAGTTAAAGAATAAGATGAGGTAAAACATTAAACATTAGAAGTACTTTAGTAGACATTGGGTAATAGCCACATAAGGTATTGATTCAGGATCTCAGGAATAGTCTCTCTAAAGAGCTTTAACGATGCCAAACACAAACGAAATTCCCCCCTATCTTGTCAGTAAGATGACAGATTGCATGTGACACCAACCAAACATCACTGAATCAGCAGGAGAACAGAATTCTGAGTGATTGCTCCTAGATCTGTTTTCCCTGGAGATTTCCTATCCAGAGACCAACTTCGCTTCTGTTTAGCTTTAGGAAGAATGTGGCTATTGTGTGAAGTTATAGCACTCCAGTTTGGAGTACCGCTTATCTTCTGTTTTCTACAGCCACATGTTTTAAATACATTTAAGAGAATTGTCTTTCCTTTTTACTGGATTTTACCAGCAGTCTTTAACAAAACAAGTATGTGCTAGTAGCTTCTAACTGTCCCAGAGGAAGCTTTTAAAGGAGGAACTTAAACGTAGAAAAAAAGATAAAATCCAGCGCAATGTTCAGTCATTGCATACATTAGAGTTGTTTGACTATTCTACTTAGTCTAGAGGACATACATGGGAGCCTTTTGATATGTCTCGGTGTATTACATGTAGATGTAAGCTTTATTTTTAAACCAATGTATATGAATTCTCTTACTTATTTCTGCAAAAATGTTATGTTCTGCTAAGGGCGTCAGCAAGTCAGGTTAATGTGCAGAAGGGAAAATATAAGAGAAGAGGGAGCAAAAGCAATTTACTCATTGCGCTGTCTACATTTTTCATTGGAGAGATATTTAGGACATGTGTATATGATCATGTGAGTTAGTACAATATTTGGGCCAGGTACCCAAGGTTCCAGCCAGTATCTGTGTAAAGCTACAGAAAGCTGGTGGCCAAATGATCATTCTTAGACTGATATCAGTGCTGGGAGCAGCAGCCTCGGAGCTGTGTCGGATTGCAGCCCTGAACATCGCAGCTCCCTGGATGTCACAGTACCCTGTGTCACCCACAACCTGGAAGCAGTCACCTTTGTTACTTTAAGGAAAAGATCCCCTTTGTCCTCACTGCCTTCCTGTGCCTATCTTTCCTTCTCAGTTTGCTTGTTATCTTGGACTGTGTTCAGCTTTGTTCACTGTATCTCTTTCCTTTTTCTTACATTATGACTCCACCCTTCCTTCCCTCTCTCTGTGTCTCCCTCCCCCCTAGTGCCACCCCCCTTTCTTTGCACAGACTTCTTTTTGACAGGTCCGGTTGCATGTGAGCCTGGAAAAGGTTCTTCAGTTAGCCACAAGCTATTAGAGTCCACATATGACACTACCTGTGATATACCAGAGGCCTGGATAACTGATGTGATATAATCTTTACATGGACTAAGAGCGAATGATTGCACGAATATTTTGTTGTGTTCCATAATATAGCTTTAGTGAGAGATGGGAATTTTCATGCTTAATGTTTGTGTGAGTATCACTCTTCCAGTACTGGTAGAGGCTGAGGTAGAGAATGATGAATGTTTAAGAGGAAAAAAATTGACTCTTACCCACATTCTCCCTTTTTAGGACAGGCACCTCAAAAAAAAAAAAAAAAAGGTGATTAATTTTCAGTTTACCTTTTCTTTAGCGTAACAAACTTCCATTTGAGGTTTAATTGGGTCTGTTCTAGGATACAACAAAAAGTGGAAGATAAAAGGGACATAGCAAGAAAAAATATTCAAAGTGAATAATTTAAGATCACATCCATAATTAATGGTATTTGGAAAGCTTCCTCTATCTAAGTGCTCTAATCATATCTCAAAATGTGCTAATTAGAGCAGTTTGGTACAAAACAGATTATGCAGGTGTTGAACGGCTTTCTGTTCTTTTTTAAGAAATGTTGTGGTAACTGGTTCTCCTGGCATTAGTGCTCACATTTAATAAATGTTTCCCAATTTAACATATATTTGACAGCTGAAGATTGTGCATATAATTATTACCTTGTTAAAATAGGTTTGATCAAGAATGCAGAACAAAATCAGATGTTTTAGCACAGAGACTTAAGCTTGTAAGAAACAGTGGGACATCCTATAATGGCCATCGGGCATATAAATAGTAAACAGTTGAAACTGAAAAAGAAAAAAAGAACAGTGTCCCTGGTCTTGAAACAGGAAAGTATCTACATTCATCTGCTTGAAATGAATGTTATCTAAAAGCAGATCTCATACTTCAGCAAAGCTAATCCTTCGCTTACTGCTTAGACTGTATTTAAATTTTGTTATCTTTTCGCTGGGCAGGATTTTGCTGGTCAATGCCTCATTTACTTTGAATTCAATGACGATTGATGTCACAGTTCCCTCTCTCTTGAAAACTAATCGGTATGGTCCAGAAAGAAATGAGCTGAGCATTCAAATCTGTGTGTGTATACATTTGTGCATGTATTACTGCTCTGCCACACTGAAATAGCAAGTGTTGAAGAGATGCTTAACGCACAGATGACTCGGAAACCTCCTGACAGCTTTGCATTACTGAAAGAGGAGCTGGTTCTAGGGGCTGCAGTTCCAGCAAGCAGGTGTGAGAGTACTGTTAAACAGACAAATAAAACTGAAGATCACAGGTTGTATTTAAAATGAATACGTCAAGACTCTGCAGGATTTGTTTTATATTATTACTCTAATACAATGTTTTATTTTATTGAGGTTCTACAAAATTTAGCAGAATGAAACAAATAGTTTTATAACGATGTATTATTAATAAAACCGTTATCATTTCCTTTAAGGTTAGTTAACCTGGCTGAAAGCAGAGCTTCTTTCTATTACGTGCTGCACATTCATTTTAAGATACTTTCTCGGAGAACCTACAGTCTGAAATTTTAATCTTGCAAAATCTAACACACAAGCTTCAACCTAAGGTATGTCCAACTTTTCAAGAGACTCACAGTATCTATCTAGCTCATTTTTTTCCCCCAAGCAGTCAGTAGACTTACTGCCATCTGCAAATTAGCTTTCTCTATGCTATGTTCTCCTCATTCCTACCCATTAGCATGCAACTCTTTTCTGTCTTCTGCAGCTAGATGAATTATTCCCTGAGAACAATTCATTTGACAATGAAATTTGCCCTTTTTGCATTTGTTATTTCTCCATGAACACATCACGATTTGCATTAATTAGTTTATTATTTGAAATTGTTTGATGAATAGTTTGTTCCAACCCATTTCACTCATGTAGCTAATATTAATTTGAGTGTTTCATCCCAGTGATTTGCCATTCAAACTGTGTCTTATTGTATCATGTGGTGATTGTTTCTGCTCCTGCTCTCTATGACACAACTGGAGTCAATCAAAAAGAGAGAAATATGTTTAATGGAAAGTTTTCAAAGAAAAGTTTAATTCTAGTCTCTCACTATTTTCCACAATTTTTTCCCAAGAAAGCATATTACATTTTCTTTTTTGTATTGTGCTCTTCCTTTTTCTCAGTTTCAAAATTCTTTGTACTTCCAGTTCAATGAGATGAAGTTAAATAAAGCGAGATTTTATTTCATCCAGTAATAAAACTTTTGTCAGCTGGGGACAGTTTTTCGTCAAAACATGCTCTTTGCAATTAAAATATTTTTGACCAGTCCAAGTTATAAATTCTATAAACAGCTTCTGCTTTCCCATGAATTATTGTTTTTATTGGTGAATCATATTTTGCCAATAATAAGTGCAATTCTGGTGGAATGCAAGGGTTCTTTACCTCCATTTTCTGAGGAAATAAAATTATACCATCAGGAAAACTGGTAATATGTGCACAAGAAAGAGTAGAATAAGGTTTGAGAATTCACAAGCATGACCACGAACCCTTTCTTTCTACTCTGTGTGGAGTTTTTGTCTCTTGCTCTAAACTTCCAGTAAACTTTTGACTATAATCACCCTACTTATCTCTGCTAAAATAGATATTTTATCTCTGTACAGATCCAGTGCAAAAACCATCATCTTAGGATGCACAAAAAGTTCTAGTCTTCAATATATACTCACAAATATATGCTACCCCAAAGAAGCAGAATGCTACTGTTGTATTTTAGAGAGTAGAGTAATAATGGAGTCCTTCCTGTTCTAATGTTAGTCACAAGGGGTGTTGAAAAACAGCAGCTGAGTACTTTTTTAAAAAATGTGCTTTTTTAAAGTATGGGAAGGGAATGCCTTTAGTCATGGATTTTTTTTTTTAGAACAATTGCTGGCAAAAATGGTAACGTTTCAGTATGTAATCATACGCATTAAAATTTTAATTGTTTTGAATTTAGCAGATTTGCCTAGGAAACCATAAGTCAACTGCTCATGGAAAAACCATGAAAAGGCAGTGATGGGTCACAAATGGGAACACAGAAAGGAATGGCAGTATAATTAATGCCGCCAGCATGTTTTTGTAGAAGATTGATTCTGTCAAGCAAACAAGTATCATTTTTGAGATCTTAGGTGTGTCTGTTGTCTCTGTGACATAACTTATCCGAAGCATTTTTGAGACAGAGGCTATACTGAAACAATGTTGTGATGAGAAAATTACCACTAAACAAAAGCAAGAGAGCCCACAGAAGCAGGGCAGTGAGAGTAGTTGTAAAAATTCAAGTCATGGTCCCATGGATTTTTTTCTGGGCAGATGCTGCCACTGTTTATTCTTGGCTTATTCTAATCCATCAGGACAACACCTGTAAATGCCACACTTGTAAATGTCTGATGACACAGAATCTGTAAATGTATAAGAATGATATGAGGTAAAGAGGCTGCTCTGGATCACTTGCAGAAATAAGCAAGCAAGTACGTCAGCACAAACATTTTTGTGTGGTCACCTTACAAGGCTGTATTTCCAGGCATGCAGAAAGTGCGGCAGTCTTGGGAAACTGGGACTTCATCCTTGAAATCAGTAACTGAAGAGGACCAGAGCAGTGAAACAATTGAACATGAGGGGGCGATCTCATGTAGCTAAGTCTCAATACAACTTCTGAAGAAATAGTTGTAAAGTATCATATGTGAACAAGGGAGTACTATTTTTGTAGTTGTCATGACATGAAGAGGGACTTGCATGTTTCTTTCCAGCTATTTCAGTTGCGTAAGTGAGAGTTATAACTGTTATGAGTCATGAACTTCTGGCACTAATGATACACTTTTATTTTGAGTTCTGGTAGTCATTTTTTAAAATAAATTATGAAGGATTGAAAAGGATTCAGAAAAGAATAATAGGAATTTTCTTTCTTCTAGGGAGAAACCAAGAAAATTTGATCTGTTTAGTGCATCAAATTGAAAATGAAGACATGATAGTGGGAAGATATGGCTTATTGTAGGTGGTGTTTCTGTCAGAAAGATGGATCCATGAGATTCAGGAGCTGTAAGTTAGACTAAGGTAAATTCAAAGAGAGTAATTAATCAGTGGAACAACTTTCCTCCAGTTATGATGGATTCCCTGTCAGTGGCAGCTTCTAAACCAAATCTCAATGTCTTTATAAAAGATATCTTAGTGCTCAAAACAACATAAAACTCTCTAGAAGACATAATTTATGTGAGATTTTTGGCCTACTGTGTAAAGGAGGAGAGGAAAATTTCCTTTGTAGTTTACATGAGCTATCAATATTTAAGTCTTTCAAATCATCTTGAGATGTGTGTACAAAAGACACTGTATCTCTTATCAGAGGGAATTCAAAGTGAATCCAAGAACAAATAAACATAATTATAGTCAAATTGGCAAATAAAAGCCAAACAAAGCTATTGAATTCTAGGTAAGCCAATTCTGTTTCTCACAGCTGGGAGAAAAACTGTATTTCTGTTTCAAGCAGATAGACGAGATATATGGAAATTTTCCTCGGAAAATGATAGATGTGGTCATGTCTCTTAAGTGCTTTACCACCAGAGCTCCCCATTAAGCAATTAAACAGCAAGTCAAAGAACCCGAGTGATGATAGCTACAATTTAAGTAATTTTATCAACATATGCAATATTGTCTGATATTTGCAGACCATGTGGAAGTCTTTTCTTCTTGGCAGTGAGGAAGGCAGCACTGTGTTGCTAAATGCAGTCTGTGTTTGTGGTGCATATTTCTGTGCTGAGATGCCACAGTGGGATGTTTTTTGTGTTGAGAACCTATGGTCACTTCTGATAAAAGCAAAGGCTGAACATTGCATTCTGCTTTATCATAAAGTCCTTTGGTTTATGCATTTTGCTTCTGGTTTGGAGTTTATCATTTTAGCATCTTTATGAAATTGCAAGTCGCATTTGTCGGAAAGGTCAACAGAAAGCAAGTCCAGTGGCCAAGCAATGTTGTGCTTAGGGATGACTGGAAAATACCCAGGATCATTCCTCTGGATCTGCATTTTTTAACTCTGTCCATGATCAGAAAAAGAGAGTGCGCAAGACTAGATGGGCCAGCAGACACTGGGACTGCTTGCTTCATCTCCATTTCTTAGACCTGTCAGAAACAGCTGTAAGTAGGGATGCTCTTTAAGAAGGGGGTAGGGGAATTGGGGGGAGATGGAGGGAGGGAAAGGGTTGTTACCAGTCAGCAGAGCTTTCTGGAACATTGTTGTGTATGTCACTAGTGATCCCTGTAATAGTGCACCCCAAGGGATGGTTAGGAAATCTGGTTAGGAAATCATCTCAATTTTGGCCATTAATCTGTGGCAGTGGCTTACCTTTTGGGTATGTAGAAAGGGGCTGGAACCAAGCAGATGAGTAAGTGAGGTAAAGTGATAAAGTACAACTTCTTCCCATGGCAAAAAAAAAAAAAAAAAAGAGACAAAACCTCTGCTTTTGCCCAGTTTCTATCCTGACAGTTATGTCTACAGCTGTGATATTTTTTTTCTCTTCATTGCTCCTCTAATTAAAAGAAACCTTCCTGCCTCTCTGGGGCACGTACCTGAGGAGAGATTGGTTTTGGATGAGAAGCATATTCTGCTCTTTCATCCTCCTCAAAACTCAGAGTTTGTTTTTCCCCTGTTTGTGAATCAGCATAAAAAAGCTTTTTTTGCTCTTAGTGCACCGGAAACAAATATGAAGGAAAGACAGAAACCTCCAGGCAATTTTAATGTGCAGGTATGCAACATTGATGTAAAGCTGCAGCAGATGTATGCCTTAATTAGATGTTAATGAATAGATAGGCGCATATAAGTGAGCAGCTCTGAGGGTATGGAAGGAAGCAGAAAGATGGAGCCATAAAAAGATTTTGATGTTGCCTGGGTAAAGGTATGTTTAAACATTTCTCTGTCTGCTGCCATTTCTTGTATCCAACCTGGATTTTCCATCACTGTGTGGCAGCAAATCATTTTGTTTCTTGTGATGCGGTGAGGGGAACTGAACTTTATTCGCTCCTTCCCTCAGCCATGCTTTGAACTGCTTCAGTTCTCCAACTCCAGGGAGAGTCTGCAAACCTGAAGTGGCAGAGGTCCACCAGGCAAAATAGTTGGAAAATCTTAGGTCTCAGAATTATGAAGAAAGTTAAGGGGGAAGCTGGAGAAAAGACAAGGTGCTCTGGACTTGGAAGGAACAGGTAAAGTGTACGAGCAGAGATGAGAGGGGTACAAAACAAGATGCAAAGACAGGAAAACCAGGAAATTATTTCAGCCACTGTGATCACAATTCACATCTGACCATACAGGTAAATTAGTGTGCAGAATGACTAACTAAAACCAGCAACACCCAAGACTAAAATTACCTGTGAAGTAGGGTTAGGGAAGCACTGATTAAAGAAAACCAAATACTGTCAGATAAAAATACTAGAGAGACAAATAACGTGGTAATAAGAATGAAGATAGGTTTAAATGCTTGCTGTGCTGCTTGTTGAGAGATATAAATCTCCTTGGATATATTTTTGGGAGTGTTTTAGTGTCTAAAATCAGGGCATTTTCATTGTCCTCATTGCAACATTACAAACCTTGTTTATAGATTAAACAGGTACCTAGACTCTGCAGTATTCCCAACAAAAGGCCTTTTGTCTCCTGGAGTTTATGCAGCTGATGAAGATCACAGGTCTAGCATACGGTATACCTCCAAATCCCTGTAAAAACCACGTCACTTCCCAAGGCCAAGGCAGTGGGAGCAGCCTGGGAGGAGAGGTTCAGCGGCGGCTGGGAGATGCGAGTGAGGACACAAAGCTTTTCTTCACAGAGAACCAAGGGTCAGAGGCTCTGTTTCAGGAGGGTTCATTTTCATTTTTCTCAGATGTGTAATAGGAAGCGTTGTGCATATCCTTCAGTGTCCACAGCAGTGGCCTTTACTGGTGATGAAGGGATTCAGGGACTGAAGTCCAGTCTCAGATGGAGATTGCAGGCAGAAACGGCTGCTGAACCTGTACTCCTGGGTGTGCATCCTGATGAAGTAAGAGTATTCTTTGATTATCCATTTAACTGGAAACATATTTGGATGAGCTTCTGTGGAAATATAATCCAATGAGGGCTCTAAGTACTTGGACTGATAGACAGACAGGCCAGACTGTCTTTCTATTTTTCTGCCTGCTTGCCTGCCTGCCTGTCTGTCTATCTCCATTTTGATCTATCTATCTACATTTTTTAGTCTCCCAATGGTACAGACAGCCTGTCTGTTCTGCTAAACAGGGACTCCACTTCTCAACAGCCTGTCTGTTTGAAGCCATTATAACTTCAGTATGACAAAGGAGTTTCATTCCTGATAATAAAACAAAATTTTTGTACTTTACAACGCATGAAGTTCTCAGTGCCCTTAGTGAAACCTGTTACCTCTAACACATCGTCCTCTGCCCTTTCCACTGAATTAGCACCTACCTGTGACACTAGTACTACCCTGCTAATTTTGGAACAGGGAATACCTCCACACCTTTTGAGGCCGACTTTTAGGCTTTCATAGGACAGAGGGAGTTCCTGTGTCTTGTGCCGGGAACGGATAGGATGAGCAAATGTAGTATGGGATGTTTATACCTGGTATAGGGCTCAAATACACCAGGAGGTCTAGGAAGAATCAAGAATGGGCTGGTAAACCAGGGCTGTACTCTATTGCCTGACACTGCGGCATTGACACACACCTGGCTTTCTCACTCCTCCCTGGCTCAAGGTGCAGGGTCCTGTGTCCTGAACCTCACAAATACTGGCTTGCTGCAGGACTTCATCTCAGTGTGGAAGCTGAAGGGCAGTGTCAGGTGATGGGAGGGCTAAGGACACATGGAAGATACTGACTAGCAAGCATAAACTGGAGCTTCAGAGAATTTCAAGGCACTTTGGATTTTTTACTGAAGCAAAAATATATAGTAGGATATATGATCTTGGGCATGATAACTGTCACAGTAAATACATTGCATACAAGAACAATACAGCTAGTATACTTACCCAAAGTATTTACATAGCACTCATGTTGTCTATATTACAGTGCCTAACCTTGTTTGTATAGAACATCCTAAGTACTATTGAGTCACAAAAAGTTTACTACAGCCTACATGGCTGCGTTACTACATTGTTCTTTGTAAACACTACTTCCTTTTTGAAAAAAATATCTTTTAGTTGTGTTTGCTACCTAGAATGTTTGCTACTAGATTGCTAGTCAGTATGAAACTGACTGTTCATAGAAGTGATCTAACAAAATGGCAGGAATTCTAATGTATTGGCTACTGCCAAGCAAGCTGCGTCATCCACACTTATTAATCCTGTAGATTCCACTAGTATCATTCATTTTTCAGCAGAGCAGAAAAAAAAAATCTAATCTTCTGTATGGAAGAGTAGTAGGTAACATGTAACAAAAAGCCGCTATTTAAAATAAGATGTTCCCATCTCCTTTCATACCCAGGTCCTTTACCAAATGTGTAGGCGCAAAATCAAGAGATAAGTATCAAACTAATTGATTGCCATATCATTTCTCCTCCTCCCTTCTCTCTAGAATTTGCACAGTTGATCCATGCCTAATACTAAGGAGGGAGCTGTGCTATTGTCTTGTGGGAGAAGCAGAGTGAGTATTGTAAAACTAATGCATTTTTTCTGTAGGGGGAATAAAATCTATAATGATTTAAAGAATCTGCCAGAGAAAAAGAACAAGCTGGGATCCTTCTAGGAACCTCATCTTCAGCCAGGAGCATTTTTGTTCTATTTAAAAATGTAGAAGGAGCATTGACATCTAGTGTTTGTTCCAGTATATTACTAAAGAGATTTAATGGTCCACAATTCAATTTGAAGTGAAAGTATCCCCCAAATGACTCTTTATAAAGTCTTTTGGAGACCAAAGTCAATATCTATGGGCCTTTAGAGATGCACCAATTGATTATCTGTCCAAGTCAATGAGCATTAAAACCCAAAGAGACTCAGAAGTACATTTCACTGTTACAAAGTCTCACCCCTCATACCACTGATGCACATTGACTGGTCCACAGCAAAGTTCAGTATATAAAGAAAACATCTTGTTCTGAGCCCTAATTGAAGTTTTGTAACATCCAGAATAGTATAAGTTAACACCTTTTGCTGTAGTGGTGGTATGCCTGCATTTGTACCTTTAGTGCATGTCTCGGTGCATGATGGACATAAAGTATACTCACAAATATCTAAAGGGTGGATGTCAAGAGGACGGGGTCAGACTCTTCTCAGTGGTGCCCAGTGACAGGACAAGGGGCAATGGGCACAAACTGGAACACAGGAAGTTCCACCTGAACATGAGGAGGAACTTCTTTACTGTGAGGTTAACAGAGCACAGGCTCCCCAGAGAAGCTGTGGAGTCTCCTTCTCTGGAGATATTCAAAACCCGCCTGGACGCATTCCTGTGCAACCTGCTCTAGGCTAACCTGCTTTAGCAGGGG
>VZSC01002994.1:1093509-1139938 GCA_013398225.1 Steatornis caripensis
CCATTCTATGATTCTATGATTCTATACCAGATTTTGGAGCCACTTATTCCTTTGTCTGCTAGCCCTGTCGTCCTTTGTCTCCTTGGCTTGTGAAATAATGTCACCTTGTCTTTTCAAAGCTCTGTCCAATCTGAAGAGCCCTTCCAGCAGTATACAAGAATCACTTCATCCTCTCTGAAACGAAGTCAATTGAGCAATTGTGACTCTCTGAAAGGCAGGAGCTGTTTAAGAGAGCCAACAGTTTATGACTGAAAAGGAGAAATAACAGTGTCCAACTAGCTTCATATGACAAACTGTGAGTGAGAGAAACTGGGACTCTGCAGGGGAAGGAATTGATTCAATCTTTTGGAAAATAAAAACACCTCTCTGAGGAAATTGCTAACTTTATGAATTTAGGATCTAGATTTTACTTCTTACCTGAAACACATCATTTATGAACACTAAGTCAGGGGATTGTTGCACTAACTGAAATGGAAATGGGTCATTTCTTGGAAATCCAATGTCATGTCTTTCATTTCTTTTTTCATTGAATGTCATGGTTGAGTCCTGACAATTTAGCAAGATTCCAGTGGAAGGGAACTCAATAGGTCTTCTAGTTCCGAACCTTAATTCAGGTTCTACTGAACCTACAATTTCTGAGAGGCATTTGACTAACTGTTTTCTCATAAAATCCCTTTAGGGGATGGAGATTCCACAGTCCTGGATGACAATACTTTAAAGTACCACTGATGTCTGAATAACATTCCCCTATCATGCTCCCTTCTGGAATCTCATATATGCAATGTTTATGAATGTGTGGCACATGCCAGTGAATGTCATGCCTACAGAATGCCCCAGTCATAAACTGTGTGAGCTGCGCTTTTGCTCAAAGCACACTTTAAAAGTCCCATGTTTCAGAGAAGTATCAGACTTTCTGCACAGTCCTGACCCATATTCAACTATTTCTTGTTTCTGCTTAGCTTTTAGTAGCAATAAGCATATAACCAGAAACCACTCTTGGTTTATTGAGAGATCTAGCTAAAAGTTTTGTTTGTTTCTGTAAAAGTAACAATATGAGGAATTAGTATTATAATGTCTAACTTCAGTATAAGCACAGCAAATATTTTGATTTAGTGGGGGGAAAGAAAAAGCTAACTTTGTAGTGCACCAGTGTGTGAGTTTGGAAATCTGGTACAGTATGTACCTGAAATTCTGCCCGTCTTTTAAAAAAAGGTAACAAGCACAGTCTGGGCTATGAGCTAGTCAGCCTCCAAAAAGGTTGTAGATAGTGTCCTGATGGAAGCTGTTTCCAAGCTGTTGTGTATTTAAAGACAGTTAATGGCTTTGCTTTATTACAAGAATCACTTGATTATTAGTATGAAAGAGAACTGAACGAATGTATGTTGATGATATACTTTACATATGAAATATTCCCATGGGATTTTTTTACGTTTCTTGTGTTCACAGTGTTCACAGCATGCTGTTTATCGCTTTTCTTTTTAGTTATTTTTGATGAGGTAATAAACAAATGTGGATTTACACTGTGTCTTGAGATATTAAATAGTAGCAGCTATCCAGCTTCAGTAATTTCTTTTTTGTGAAGAAAAAATCATAGACAAAGAATGTTTTTTCTTACTTTAAACACATGATTTTTAAAAATACTGAAAAACAAAAGTAATTAAAATAAAATTCAGTGTTTCAGAACTATACTTGGAGGTAGTTTTTTTTTTCTTCTAGGATTTTTGTTGCTTATCTTTCCCAGAAGGTTAGTGTGTGAACTCTGTTGTGTTCCAGAGCGAGTTCTACCTGAAGGCTGCAAGAGCTGAGCCAGCCTTTCCCTGCTGAGTTCTCCTTCTTTTTAAACAAAGAAAACTTCTACAGTCTGGTCCATTTTCACATAGCTCCTGATTTGGTGAGTAATTAACTGGTTCAGTTGAAATACACATTGAACCTTAAAAAATGTCTTAATCTTACTGATTCATCTAGATTATTCATATGCCCCGAAGAGACATAAACAGGATGAAATATATTGTTAAATTGGGTTTATAGTCTGCCACAAAGTTTTAAGATGCTGTTTGTTATGAAAACTTTGGGAATTTCAGAGTCCCATAAATAGACACATCTGTGTCAACCTGCTGGAATTTTACTGATTTGACAATAGCTGCAGACTTTCACTAGTCAGACGAAGGAGGCCAACCATCTCCAAAGTCTTTGGTTATTCATAACTTCTTACAAGGCACTGAAAAGTGTACTTCAGTTTTGACAGCTAATCCAGCACAGAGAAAATCAGTGATTTTTTTTTGAACTTAGAAATAATTGCAAAAATACATATAATTATTTAGTATTTTGATGTGAAAAAGGGAAATCTCATTATCAAAACAGACCCTCAGCCATATAATGTGATGACATTTTATCTTCTCTAGATAAAGTTAGTCAGAATTTTTAACATGCAGCTGTGGACCATGGGGATATAGCATGTGGCAGTGAAAATGAAATGAGGTTTAGCTTGGGAAATGTTTCAAGCTCAGATTCTCCCATCTGAACTTAAGTCTCAAACAGTTTGGGGAACATCTATTGAGAAATAAAAACTTTAACTTGTCATCTGACCACCAAGGGAAAGGTGTGTTCTTTTGTCCACGAAAGGGAATGTTAACTACATATCATTAGATTTAAGGCTTATCAGCCAAACTTTTGTCTTTGGGAAGGACCTAGAGAAAGCAAGATTAACTGATTTCCAAGGGCAAAAGGAAAGTTTAGATATGAGGTATGACATAGCATTAAAGCTTCCTGGGGATGAGGGTAGTTGATGAGAGAATTTCATATATTACTCTCTTTCCTGAAAATAAATCAAGAAAGTCAATGAAGGTAAAGTTAGTAGATAATTTTTGCCCTCTGGAGATGGAAAGAACTCAAGAAATAACCATCTTTTCCCGATAGACATTATTGGTTCTCAACCTGGGAAATAAAAATATTGACTAAAGAGGAATGATAGAGCCAAATGTGCCTGCTATGTGGCAGCTGTATAACTGAATGCTCCCAGCCAAATCCTTTTTCTTTGCTTTGGGCAAAATACGAGGATTTTGACTATTTGGGATTTCTGGAAGCTTGATGCTGAAGAGGCATAGGAAGCTCTGACAGAAAAATGGACTTCTGCAATGGTGAAAGGCTGCACAGGTGGCCCTTAGATATATTCTAATTTTGTGGTCTTACAGACACTGTTGCTCCTGAGGAGAAAGATTGTATATACAGTTGGTCTAGCAAGAGGTTGAGCAGACAGCTCAGTTCATGTTCTTTCCACGCAATTTTTTGGGTCTGGGAAATTCCAGACTAAAATACGATGTGCCAGGCTGAGGTGAACGCCAAACTTGGTGCTATGAAGGAAAGTCTGACAGGAGATGAAGTAGGGAGCTGACTTGAGGATGCAGGACTGGCAATCCTGTAGCCCAATATCCTCTCTTGAACCACTGTAGAAGCAGCAGAAATGGCTCTTCCTCCTGCCATGCTTTAAAAGCTCTGAGTCTTCATACGCATATCAGTCATGAACTGAAAGGAAGAGCCTGAATTTAGTCACATATATCTTTGCTATTGCTGTCAGCAGAAGAGTAAGAGCTGGAACTGGTCATAAATTATTTTTTTCAAAACTATTTTTACCTGTTTTATCTTCCTGGAGAGAAATACATCCTAGCTATTCCTGTGCACCTCATGAAACTTCAGATATGTTTTTCTCCACCAGTCCTCCAAGAAATAAGGAACTCTTATTTGTTCTAGTTTTACTGGTCAAAGATGGTCAAAGTCCAAGTGATTTGACCAGTGATGCACAAGGAAATTTGTGATAAAAAAACCAGTTAAGTACAGCACTCATATCTGAGACTATCCTGCTTCCCTGTAAACAGCTGTTCCTTAGTGAATGCATTAAGAGACAGAGTTCTGTTTAGCAGCCTCAAAGCTGCATAAAACAGCATTCATTGCCAGTTTTAACAAGTGAATTAGGGGAGCAGAGCTCCACCTACTTTTTTAACCACAGTCATTCCAAACTCTAAGAAAGAAAATGAAAAAGCATATCCACAATTATATCCGCTGCTGCTGAGAGGTACTTCTACAAAAAGATCGAGTTCACTCTCTAAGTCTCAGGCAGAGAAATTATTTGCTTGGCAGAGGACTTGCTCTTCCTTGTAAACCCTGTTTACTACAGTCATAAAAGTGTGACACATAAGATCAGGGTGGGAACGAGCTGAATTTCCTCTCCCTGATCTCCTAACACAGTTAATGTGATGAAGGTTAATTAAAACTGCTGTCACCTGGCTGAGGTCAATATGCAACAGCTCCTCTAGTTAATGCTATAGCCACCTGAAAAAAACAGATCGAAGGGTTAGTAATCCGTATTTGCTAGAGGTACACTTCACTTCTGGGAGAAGAAAGGGGGGAAAAAAGGCAATAAAAGAGAGCTGCTGTGCAATGCAAGTTTCTGACAATGATTGGAAAAGCCCTGTGTATCTCCCAGCTGAACTGTAAGGTGACTGGTGGGGAGCTGAGATAAGGGGTTTTTGTGCAGTAGCCCAGTCCTCTGAGCATGGAGATCTTGCTTAAAGAGGAACACAAACATCTCATGCCTTATTAAAAACAAGTGTCCAGGAAGTGAAGGTGGCTTTTTGTAGCTAAATGGGAAAGCTGGAAAAAAGATGAGGTAAGTCCAGCTAGTGTACACCAAAAACCAAACTCTGACAGTTGTTTGCCACAGGCAGTGAGCTTACAATTCAAATCACTGTGGATCATTTTTCCTCGACACTGACCTGTTGATGTCTAAGTAGAACAAACTCCCTTCAGTAGATGACAAAATATTAGATTACATCTTGATATGAAGATCATTGCAGTGTTATGAGGATCAGTTTCTACATTAACACGTGCTGCTGGCCAGCATTTGCACAGTCAGACTTCTCCCTTACCCGCTTAACAGCTTTAAACTTCTCTCATTCTTAGCCCTCCTCACAATTGCTACTTAAATATATAATGTGTAATTCTAGGAAGCATCTTGAGATACAAAATTAAACCTAAGTTCTGCAAATCAATTAGAATTAAAGACCTCTATCATTTTGCAAATCTAGCCATTAAGGCTCTTTTCTCGTGGTTGGTTGGTTTTTTTTTTCCCCCCAGTCTTTGAAACTGCATGCAGAAGTTTTAATTAGTGGGGATTGAGAGGCTTTCAGACAAACAGAAATTCTTAGGAAAGATCACTTAACGGAGTTTCCTTCATCTTCCTGACACACCCTGGAAGAGACAGACGCTTTCAGAACTGCAGCTGCGTGAGTCTTCACCTGCGCGTTTGTCATCTCTGGGATGAACCACGTCGTGGTGGTTAACAGTCCTGGGTCCACTGCTTTAGAGCCATAGGAGAGGAATGGCACTGTTTTTCTCTCTGCAGAATGCAGCTGGCTTTCATTGACCTCAGTGAGAGAATGAGACCCTGGGAGTTTTATAAACTTCAGAAGGATTTTTCTGTGATGACAACTTCTGAAAGAAGAAAAAGTTAAATGTCCTCACAAGTATGTCAGAAACAGTTTGCATGTCTCCAAGTGGTGTTAAGGAATGATTTTTATTGAATTTTCTCTCTTCTATGTATGCTTGTCCTTTTGTGCTCTTTCTCTCTCTGGGGGGATCAATGCAGACTTTTAACAAGGTGAACTTTGAAACAGAAATCACAAAATTATTTTCTACAGTACTTCAAAAAGAAAAAAAAACTAACATGCACGAAGAAATGACAAGTCGCAGTTGTGCAAAGCCTTAGGGGTTTGATGGTTGAGTGTAGTTTGCATATGAAAAATTTTCACATACATATGGTTAGAGAATCACATATTATTTAAGACGACAGAATGTCAGCACACAGTTATCCACATGCCAAGTAAATACTTGGTTGCATATCCATTTTGGGACAAAAGTAAAGCCATGAATCTTTCTTAATAAAGTTACTGATTCAGAAAGGAACCTGACTTACAAGTCTAGTAGCTTTATTCCACCTCTGTTCCCACAATTTGTTGCTTATTTGAAAATCTGGTTGTATCAAAATGACGTTGTTTTTCACGCTGAAGTCTAAGTGTTTCATAGTAGCGCATCAAGCTGTATCAGTCTCATTTAGTTCTTCCTTCTTAATCTCCTCTCACATCTGCTGAATTTGCCCTCAGTTATCTTCTTTCTTCTACTCTTTCACAGTCTGGCTAAATACTTTTTTCTCCCTCCACTTTCCATTTCCTGTTTGGGATTGTTCTGATCCCATCGTGCCTCAGTCCCTGGTCCTCTACAGCCATGCACAGAGGTATTCTTTAATAAAATGTTATTAGTCTTGCCTCTCCTTGTTCACGAGACCAGATCTGGGTGTTGACTCATTCACTGAGAATTAAATTTATTAAAGCTGAGTGCCTGTGCTCTGTGAGATCACCAGCTACTGCCCAGAAAGGAACTTCTCTTGGACTTCTGGTTTTGAAGGCTTTGGGAGGGCCATGAATTATTGCAATACATTATATTCTAATACAAGTTTTTTTTCTAGTTCTCTTTTTCTGCCACTAATTATTAGGTATTTGTTTACATGAAAATGAAATCAGATTCTGGCTCCTCTCTACTGTCTGCCTCACAAAAGCATCTCTGTCAAATTAATTTGGCAATCCAATCTGTCCCTTATGTGGTCATTGTAAGAACTATTCAAACTTGCTTTTAAGCCTGCAAAATGAAAATGTAGAATATTATTTGTTACTTTTTTTTTAAGTCACCACTTTTGAGCTGGTAGCTAGTTTTAAACCACACCTAATTTACACACATAGAAAACATGTTCTTCTTCTGAAAACTCATGTACTTAGTGCACTATGGAATTCCAGTTAAGTAGATATACCAAGTTTAATTGGAAGATATCAATTACTCGGTCTGTAAAATACCATACTAATATCCAAGTGACCTGGGTTCAGCTTTTGGCTTGGCATCAGACTTCCTTTTGTGGCCTTGAGTAACTCACTTTACTCTGCCAACTTCTACCCTTCTGCAAGAGGCAGTTTTATTGCCAAAGGTTCACTACCTTCCCAGGGCATTGTAAATAAAACACACCACTGAAAATTAGTCTGAGGTATTTCTGTGAGGAGAGACTATCTAATTAGGCAGGTAGATGGGGTTAATTACAATTTTCAGACACAAGCAATGGTATATTGACACTTTAAGCAATCTCATTGCCCATGACTTAATGTAGCTCGTAAAAAAGATTAAAGTCCCACAGTGAGCTACACAGAGTCTGTGCTGCTTTATGCTGCTCATTTCTGAGAGTCCTTCTCCTCGTCACTGCTTGATTTAAAAGAAAAATTGACACATACGGTGGCTAGTTTGGATAAAGGCATGTTAATCTCTGTTTTCAGTTTATAAAGGCTGCTGCATTGCTATGTGGCTTTGGAAGCCAAGATTATTTAATTGTAGGTGGGACACAGAAATGCTAATGAAAGAAAAACAATCTTAGGGAGCAAGGAACATATTATGGAGGGTTTTTTTATTTTTTTCCAGGGGAAGATGAGGTCATCGTTAGCAGCAAGATGGCTCTCAGAGATAGCTGCCTGCAGGAATAGATTGGGGACTTATCAGGATGCCAAGCTGCAGCTTTGGGGATTTTTGAAGTGAAAAGAATGTGTGAGATGCTTGTCCAAATGCTGAGTGAGAAAGCAAGCCCTTGATGAATAAAGCCAATGCAATTTTTAGCGAAATAAATCCATCCCTAGTTAGAAGCTGGAACTTCAGGTTTTGCCTATGAAAACTGTTCTCCTGTCCTGTTCTTTTGATGAGGCCTAAGGCAAGAACATCTAAAAACAGTGGAATAAGATGAAGGAAAAAGGGAAAATAAACCATTCCAGTATGGAATTTCTAATATGTCTTGTTTTTCTGTCTTCTGTAAGAGAGGGATGCTTTCTTACACTATATTAAGCACACTGTGAGTAGAAAATAAATGCTAGTATTTTTATTATTAATGCTATAATGATCCACTAAGGAAACAGGCTGGAATAACAAATCTTTCTCAGTCTCACATACAGAAATTATTGCATGCAGATGCTACTCTGTGTGTATGTGTATATACAAATATTGTTACCTGTGCTGATTTGCAGTGTTTATTGCATGGAAAAACTAACACACAAGTATTATTTACATGTACTAAACTCTCTTCACAGAGATAAGAATGTCCTTCTTCTCCCATCCTTTACTGAGAGAATTTCTTTACTCAATCAGCATCACTGGTTTTGTGCTGAGATCTCACTTGCCAGTTGGATTCTCTGTAGAGAGCAGCCTGACCTGCTCCATCACATCTCCAAAGTGCTGTCAAATTGATGGCCGTTACCAAGTTTCTTAAAAATACAAAAGGGTTCTCCTGGAAATTATTTTGAGTTATGCAGGTTGGATTTTCTAATTCCTGTCTAATCCCAGATGAGAAGCTGCTCTTTCCAAGGCATGTCCCCTACCTCACATTGTGTCGAGAGCTGTTCTTGCGTTGATGGTAGGGAAGCTCAGCTGACACCTCTAAATCCCCACTTTAAAACGACAGCGTTAGCCAGTGATCGCATCCTGAGTTCTCCTCCTGGTTTCTCATGCATGCTGTGACCTTCTCCATTTCGCCTTTATATGCCCTTCTGTTAACTGCTTTTAAATGGGAATAAAGATACTGACTGTCTTTGTAAAACAATATTCAGTGCTACAGATGAAAAATGCCTTGTCGTGATCTAAGTAGTTATTTTGCAATTGGTTGCTTTTTGTTTCATGTTTTGGTCTCTAGTAGATGAATACGATGTCTGATTTTATCTTTATATATTCCTTTTTATTGCAAAGGAACTGTCTCACTGTAATAAATCATTTCCACCCTTTAAGAAATGGGATGAATGAGGGTTTTACTGCACCAGAGACTGTGAGTACACATTTGGGGCGGGGGGTGTGTCTGAAAAAAGCTCTGAACGCTTACTGCACCAGCAGACCTGAATCAGCAAGATTAAACCTGTTCCATGAACTAAACTGACTTCAAGGAAGACAGAGAGGAAGGGAGAGATATCTTACTTAAGGATTACAAAGCTTAACATTCTGCATGTGTGCACCTGTAAATACATCTGCACATGGAACTGTTCAGAAGCCAACTTTATATCTGTACAAGCTGAGCCTACGTTGCACTTAGGAATAGAGAAAAATCTTTATTACTCTTTCAACACTTAAACCTTAATTTATGCTATGATCATCCATTTGAATTAGTATTAGTACTGAGGCCTTAATTTGAAAGTAATTTAGAACAATTTTATAAAATGTAGTGCCTTCGGGTCACATTTACATAGTGTTCACAATATCTACATTGTAGGAAAAAAGACAATTTTCCAAAAAAGACAGGCTGCTAAATCAGCCACTTTGACAACTAGGAAATGATAAAATTTAAGTTCCCTCTGTGATCTTAATAGTTATCCCTTGAACTATCTCTGTCCAAGGTACTTCCGGCTGTAACATCTCTGATACTAAGTATCTTGTACTTCAAACTCCCAGGCTGAAACTCTTCTTCTGGCTCCTTTTCCTAGGCTTTTTCATTGCATGAACATGAGCTACAGCTCTCTGCTGAACCTCCTCTTCCCAGCACCACAACCTGCCGCTTTGTCACAGTACCCAGTTCTCTCCTTTTTTGCCAGCCGGTCCTGCCCTCTGCAAAACCGCAAATCTTGCAGGTGCCTGAGAGCACTGAGCTGCACATGGGGAAAGTCCAGCTCACTGTCACTTCATGACCTTTTGTTGCCATGCTCTAGCGAATCTCCAATGACCTACCTCACACTAGGTTTTCCAAAGGCGTGTAACGTATCCAGTGCCAGATGGGTTTTCTTGGGGGTGACAAAAAGCTCATCCTGCAGCACTTTAAATCTGCAAATTTTCAAAACATTTCAAAACACAGGTTAAAATATGTTGCTAATTTCTCATGAGCTTTTAAATGATTTCCATTTCTACCCCTCGATTTGGAATGCTACTTCAAATCTACAAATTTGAAGTAGCATTCCAAATCGAGGGGTAGAAATGGAACTCATTTGAAAGCTCGTGAGAAAGTATCAACGTATTTTAGCCTGTGTTTTGAAATCATTCTTGGCTGAAGTAATTAAACTGTAAAATGTACTCAACATGGAAAAAATCAGACCCAGTCAAAGCAAAAAATCAACATTCAAAACCTGGAAATTTCTTTCTTGGAAAATTACTAAGTTTTGACATTCTGTCTTATCTCCTGCTGCAATTAAGTGCTTCCACTGTAAAGTTCAGATTAAAAGCCAATTTTAAAATACCTTTGTTTCAGAAACCTTCAGATGACCTTATTGAAGGCTTCATTTTGATGACATTTAAGTTGTTCGTTTCCACTTTGCCATTGAGAGTTTTGTGTATTTCTATGTCACTTAACACTATTCCATCTCCCCATAGGGAAGATATGTTAGCTTTCTTATGCCCACAGCAGTAGGTGATAACTCCTTTGGAAGGAGTTATCCTATTGTTGCCCTTCATGACCCTCCTTGGATTATTAAATTCTAGGTGGGCTTTGGCTTTCCTGATCTCATCCATCCCTGCATGCTCAGAGTCTCTATATTCCCGTCATGACATCAGGCTCTGCTTCTACCTCCTGTAGCTTTTCACTTTGTGTTTAGTGAGGAGCTACTTGCTCATCCGTGCAGGTCTCCTGCCACCTTTGCTTCATTTCCTGCTCATCAGGGTGGACTGTTCTTGAGCTTGGGGGAGCCGAACCTTGAAGATCAACTGGCTCTTCTGGTCCTCTCTTCTCTCCAGTACAGTTACCTGTGGTATTCCTCCAAGCAGGTCCCTGAACAGGCCAAAGTCTGCATCATACTTCCTAAAAATAACATTCTTGGAAAAAAGGACAAAGGAGAATGAGCATATAGTTGGATTTTTGCTATTAACACTGTTTTTACATGTAGAATCTTGGCTGGAATTAATTTTTTATAGTTAATTAGAAAATACATTTCCCTATTTTAAAAAATATTTATTTTTCATTGTATTGGGGAAATATTTTGGGTTTGCATGTCATTATAATTATAAAGGTAAGTTTGGAAAGCTAAAATTGCAGATGTTAGATTATATTGTTTAGGTCAAAAAGACCCATTAGTTTTCCATCAAATATGGATTCAGAAGCCCTTCTCAACTTATAAAATATTTCAGTTAACTTTTATTTCCTGGATTTGTTAGCTACATCTTTTTCTTCACATAAATATGTCTTCGGCTTCGGAGAATGGAAGTCCAATGGAACTGTTAGATTGGAGGATTCTTTAACAGCCATCTGAGCCAATTACTTTTTTCTTTTTTTTTTTTTTTTTTTTTTTCCCCGGGGTAGAAAATGCTGTGTACGTTAAATGGGTATGTTGGGGGTGGGTTGTTGTAGCCAGTTCCCCCTCTTTGCTTCCAAGAGCCGTCTCTGGAAGCAGCAGAAAGGCGCTGCAGGGTAAAGCCTGCCAGATCTGCTATCAGGCAGTTTGAGGTTGTCTTATTTTTCAGCATTTGTNAGCATGGGGAACAAGTTCAGTGGGGTTTTGGATTAAAAAAGATTATCAACATACTATGGCTGCTGTCTTTCCCAGTGTCACGGGTTCTTCACAGAGAGAATATGCCTGATACGGAACTTCCTGCACTAGTCAAATGAAAAGCCAGGCTTTTTGTAAAAAGAAAAGGTAAGAAAGTTCAAGCAAACAAAGGGAAGTAGAGACAGGAATGAAGTCAGGCAAGAAAGAGTATGGAAATCCCACAAAAACTGTGTGTTCAAATGGCCAAAGACAAATAAACTGATCAGAATATGCTAGCAATGGGCTACTATTTTGCTAGAAGTGCTGCAGTTATTTTACTTTTTTCTCCATTTTGATTGTTGAAGTAAAAAATAATTTTCTAGTTCTGATGCTGGAGATTCTAACGAGAAGAAATATGTCAGAAATGAGGACTGGAAGACAAGAGAGACATAAATACTCATTATAAAGGGAAATCTTTGAAAAAAGCAGAGTCAATAATTCTAGAGATATTTAAAAAATTTATATTTAAGGTACTGCTGCTAATACAGTTTTTGTTATATTGTTGTTCTTTCCTCCTTTTGTTTTTCAAAGTAGTATTTGACATGATAAATACAATTTGGACATGTTTATAAAAACTCTTCTGCCATGGAATTTTATTCCTCCTTGAAAAATTGTAGGTGATATCATGTCCAGAAGAAAGGATAGTGTTCCATATTGGAATTATTTAAATTGTCCTTATCGGAGATTCAGGAATAACACTGACATATTCTTACCTCATTGGGCCACCACACAGGATGAGTTACTGGTTTTATGGCATGTAACTGAGGTCTTAGACAGGGATGCTGATGCCTACAGAGACCTCTGTGCACCAGTCAGAACTTGGCAGCACTGCACCTTTCACAGAGATGACAATAAGGAAGAAATTTGATGTCGAGCTGGGCCCTTCTCTCCTGGATACAACAAAATACTGCATTTCAGCCTTCAGCTGCCATCCCATGCTGTATTCCATTGCTGTTCCCCAGATGCTCCCTCTCCCCCTGTTTCAAACTGTCCAAAATGATCAGTCTGTAAGTTAAGCTGCGAAAGTCAGCGGATTCACTCTGGTTTGTCTGAACAAAGAATGTATTCAGATGTATGGTATTCATTTGCAGATGACAGAAATTTTGCCGGTGTCTAAATTTCCCCCTTCGGCCATTATAACAATCAAAGAATAATGCAAGTGCTTTATGTGAAACTTTATTGTTACTCAGCTGGGTCTATGGTCACAGATCTAATACTGAGATCCCAAACCAGCACAATCTTTCCCCATCACCTATTTCCTGATAATCTCTGGATGATAATGCAATTGGTTTTGTTCCCGAGAGCTGTGCAGATTTATTTACTCCTTTCCATTTTATGATGTATACTTGGCCAAAGTCAATATCTCTAATTGGGAGATGACTGCATATTTGCCATTTGTTTGTCTGCAGAATTGTCTCTCCCTTCCTTAATATATTCAGCGGCACATTTCTCATATGACATTATTCCTCCACAGATACAATGGTTTATGCATGTGTCTGGGAATTGTGTTTCCCTTTGATTTATTAACTAAGCACAAAGGTTTTGTCCTCTTATTGCTATCTTTATTCACGCAAGTCTTAGCACATTTCAGAAATTCCAGCTACAGTTCATTTAAGTCTGGGGTTTTTTTGAACCTTGTTTCTTTCACCTAACTACTTTTGCAATAGCTATTTTTAGGTTTTTGACATTCATTTTTCCTGAGTTAATTTATTTGTTATGTTTCTTTATATCCTGGTTGGTCTCCCAAGTGTAGTTTCTGAGCTGTGTGCATTTAGTTTGTGCTTGAGTAATTACAGATCTTCACGAAAGAAACGAAAATATTATAAACACACGGGTGGTGTGTAAGTATCATCTGAAGGACGTAAGTATTATATACCTGTAAGAGTGGTTGGCAACCCAGATGAACACCTGTACATGGATACTCTCTTTCAGATCTTACTTGGTGCTATGAACTCTTGGTCCTGCATCATAACAAGAGACTGAACTAGAGGCTTCCTTGGGAATTGTTGTAAACCTACTTTTTCTTATTGTTAATCATCTGTCAAAATGTAAGAGAAACATGTTGTTCTATTCTTGTCCCCAAAAGAGGGTTTCACATCTTGCTTTCCTAATGGGCATATGAAATGAATTCTTCTATTGGCTTTTAGATCCATTACTCTTACAGAACTCCTACAGTTCCCCAAATTTCCCACTTTTGTCTCTTGCAAAGAGAATAAAACAAAGAACCAATAAATGATATTCACAGCTAGCCAAAGCCCAGAATTGCTTTCCCACAGCAATCTTGAAATGTCAGTAATGACACTACACTTAGTGATTTTGTAGGTTTTGTTTGTTAATGTCAAGAAAGCACTTCAAGAATCCTGTGCAATGAATGACAGATATCTGAAGGCAGGTATAAAATATTTTGTGCCTAGCGACATGGTTAGGATCTGGATTCTGAGCCTAGCTTTCTCCAAGAAAGTTCAAGGTGTTCGTGGCCAGGCACTGATTCAGGCTTGTCTTTCTCATCTCCAGAATACCAGGGAAATAGCTTTTACTGTAAGCGGGCCTTGCTTCTCCTGTGAACCCAAACTTTGGTGGTTGAGGAAAGTTAGCGAATCAAAACAGTAATGAACCCTTAGACAACGCTTTTGTGTGTATACATATATTGTGTATGTATTTTGTATGTACAGCAGCAGCATACTCCCTTGAAAATGTGAAATTCCAGACAGCCAAGCACACAACTCTTACCAGCCCAACTGTTGGTTTGAACCTGCGTCCCACTAAACACTATTCCTACATTAATCTTACATTTTAAAGGGATATTTCTTACGTATTTGTCTGTATCTTCCACTATGTTAGTCATTTTTGAAATATGAAAACTGTTTCCCCAAAGAACATAATGAATATTTCCAGCATAATGAACCCAAAGGCCATGGAAAGCAAAAGCTATATGCATGTGCCTGGAGAAAAAGAACTTAACTAATGAGTTCTTAAACTGACTTTCCCTTGGCTGAAATTGTCTCTAAGTAGAGCTTGGTGGCTGCCAATAGTCCTTAGTCTTTGAGAAGCAGAATGACTCTGATGTTGCATTGGAGCCACGCCGTGAACACCAAACCTGCTGTAAATACACTCATTAAAACGCATGCTTATCAGCTTCCTGTTAAATAGAAATAAAGTATGTTGATTTTTATCACCTGAATGTGCATGTGAAGTTGGTAACATTGCAATTAATAAAAAATATTTTCTAAAATTCTCTAGTGTTAGTCCAAACTGACAATTGCGCCTAGAAGCCTCTTACACAATGTTCCAGGTGAAGAGAAAACTGGAATGATCAGAGAAAGAAGCTGCTAGGAAAGGATTTCTACAGGTGATTAACCTAATGAGCACCAGGCTTTTTGTACAGACTGTCAGCTGCTTCTGCTGTTAGCATCTGAAGCTTACGAGTCTGATTCTTGCTGTTCTGCTCCTGGATCTCGCACATTAGGGTTTTTTTAACGTTAGGTAGCACTTCTTTTTTTGGCTTGCCTTACTTAATTTCAAAATTACAGTAGTATTTACTTACCTAACAGTTACTATGAACCTTAATTAAGGATCCCCTGAGCAGCTTGAAGGGAGTTGGACAAAAGCTGCTGTTGAGGCAACAGCAATTTTCTGGGACTGAACAGTGTTAAACAGCATTGGGTATTTCATATCCCACCTCTTACCTGCTGCTGTGTCAGACAAAGGGATGAGATGTTAGCTTGGTAGACTAAGAGGTAGCTAGCAAAACTGGACACATTATCAGGCCCCCCTCTTTTTTTTTATTTTTTTGAGAAATAGGAACTTGGCAAAATTCATTTGGAGATGTTGAAACAATGCATGCATTTGTCTCTAGCTGGATTCAAGCACCACTAACAAAAAATAAAGAGAAACAGTCCCTTGAAAATATGGCAAGAGCATTTCCCTTAGTCCTTTTCACAACTGAGGTATTTTCCCTTGTAAATGCCAATCTGTTTTATTTCAACAATTTAAAAAGCATACTTTCACTTTTCAGTTTGGAATAACATTTTTTTCATTTTAACATTAATATTATCTGCCCTGAAGATTGGTCAAAACTATCAGTTGTATGTCTGTATGAACTGTAAATGAATGTCATACCTTTCTGAATTCAGAGCATGAGTGAGGCTTCACCCTTTCTAGGAGCCTCACAAGGGGCTGACTGTTTGTTAGTACCCTAGATGAACCCAAGGTAATCAGCGGTTGGAGGAAGCTAAAGCTGTGGTTACATGACCATGTTAATCACCCGCAGCTCCAAAAGCAGCAGGCACAACCTCATCCCTGTCCCCATCCCCATCGTCAGCACTG
This sequence comes from Steatornis caripensis, assembly GCA_013398225.1. NCBI lineage: Eukaryota > Metazoa > Chordata > Aves > Caprimulgiformes > Steatornithidae > Steatornis > Steatornis caripensis. Next base: position 1,109,403 of record VZSC01002994.1, read on the forward strand.
GATGGTATTGTCACCTTTTTTCTTGTGCCTCAGCCAGCATCGTGCAGCCCCACAGTGATCAGAGAAGGGAACGGCTCCACTTACCTCTGTTTTTCGTTTACAGGTTTGGCTTTTACCTGAGTCTATTATCCTGTGGGGTTTTCCATCTGGCTGGATGAAGGGAGGATCTTGCATCAGGTGGGCAGCATTCACGTCCTCCTTTTCAGCAAAAGTCTGGAGCAGTGGTGGTCTAAGGGGTCAGTAAAACCATAGTACAAAACACTTCCTGATTACGTTTCACACCAAGGACATTCAGGGACAAAGGACGGAGTTTAATATGAGTGGAAGCCCACAGTGGGTTTGGGATATAAAACAAAGCATGTATCTATCAACTTCATCTGTTTGTTGTTTGGGTTTTTTTCCTTTTGCCTAAATGTGACTTATTTTAAGGGTATCTTCAAGGTGACTTATGAAGAGCAAGGTGTCCTCCCCTTTGGGTGGGGTAATTCGTAAATAACACACTATCACCCTACAAGCTCTGCAAAAAACCTTGGGATTTGGTTTCTACATAGAGGAGACTCTTCCGTAACAATTAGCATTGACTGTAGTCCCTGGTGGCATATAACACAACAGTGGAAAAGTTACTTGAATGATGAGGGTCTCCAACAAATGTATAACACCAATATTAAAAATAGGATCATTAAAATATTATTATTATGTATTTATAATAACATACTTGTCTGTAATAGCTTTATAACATTGTATCTTTGAACCCTTAATTTTATTTTATAAATAAATAAATAAATTGACTTTTAAGTGAGTTGGTAATACAAAAGTGGCACGCTTAACCTGAGTGTAGTGTTTCAGGTTTAAACCAAAATGAAATATTTCAGAAAAAAGCAGTGCCACGTCAGTTCTTCCACCTCAATTGCCAAAGTACATGATCTTGAGGAAAACAACCAAAATGTTAAAGATCCTGAGTAATCATCTGAGTTCTTTCTCCTGAAGTTACGCTCTGCTTAGGGCAGACCAGTTTTTTCACAATCTTGCAAAGTCATATTGGTACTGGAGAAAAAAACCAGCAAACTCCACTTTTTTTCTTGGAAATTTGTAACTGGGAGGATTTAGTGTTATTCAGGATCAGTTGCAAAGCAAGGGAACAAAGTGATTGAATGCTTTGCTTGAGAACAGAGATTTAAGCTCATATGTCCTTTGTCTTGAGCCTTGTAAAGCTTATTAAGTCACTGAGATTCAAACTCCTTTTTTAATTTTTTTTTTTTGCTAACTGCAGGTCTTTTGATCATGCTGTGACAGAAGATTTAGTCCTAGTGAGAGGCAGACATAGAAAGAGGAAAGACAAAATGGAACCAATATGTCATTAAGTGAATTATTTCATGAAATTTAATAGAGATGTCAGGATTAATCAAAAGAATACAGAAAATATGGAGAAAATTAGTCACTGTCTAATAGTTAGAGAATGAAAAACTACAAAGCATCTCTTACCGGCGTGAAACATCTTCACTTTTCTGAAAAAGTGAAAGTGGATTCCAAATGGTGAGAGAGCCAAACACTCCTCTAACTAATTCAGAGGCCAACGTAAATGTATTATTAAAAGTCAGTTGGACCTGTGAAAACTGAATGATTTGAAATGTTTGTAGTTTAGAATTAGAGTTTCAAAGGACCTCAAGCTTAAAACTTTCAGTTTACACTGCTTTTGATAGGAGAATGGCATTTTGAAGGAGGAACACATCAAATGTCTTTAGTAGCTATGGGCTATGAGGTGCTTTTTGCATGTGGTCTATCCTCCACGGTAAGGGGTTGTACACAGAAACACTTCTCATAGGGATGCTGGGAGTCATTGTGGCTCAGAGATCTGATCATGTCTTGTACAGCAAGTTTTTCTTTTGGGGGTTCCTGGGGATGAAACAGGCAATGTTTAGCATCATTTGGAGGATGCAGAATATTTTCTTCTCCCCCTTCGTATAGGCAGGTACCTTTTGTGAGGAGTAAATCAAATTCCCCTATCTGCTTATCTCACCACCATCACCTACCTGGCTCCTGAGGTGGTGTGTTTACCACACCATCACAAAACTTTCCCAAATACCAGGCAGAAATTCAGATCCCCTTCACGTAGCCACAGTGTGCTAAAGGCAAGAAAAGTGGGAATTCATGCAATGAATATGAATATGATATCTGGATGCCCTCCTCATCTGTTCTTACTGCCGGAGCAAGGATGTAAGCGTAAAGCACACTGTAGCACCAGTAACTCTGGTAATTCCTTTTGTAAGACTTGAGCACATGAATAAGATTACATTCCTCATGTAATAATACTGAAGTCAGTGAGGCTATCATAGAAAACAGGTTTACTGAGATGCATCAGTTTTGCAAGACTAGCTTTAGAAAGCAAAAATACGGATAGACATGGATATTCTCAACTGGAAGGGACCAGAAATTCTGAAGTAATATGAATTAAAGTAACTTCTGCCCTAGCAATCAGCTAACCAGGTGTCACTACCAACACAGAATAGAGAACTCTCATAAAGAAATAATATCTAAGAGATAAAGTAACTCCAAAACAAAGCTGCTGCACAGTCTTTGCAAAGAAAGGGTTTTCTGGCAGCAGTGTTCTCTCTGGCTTCATTAGGGAGTGTATAATTGAAGTAATAAAGATAATCTATTTGTTTGCATCTTAGAGAGATTTAATGAGTGGCGCTGTGTTAATAAAGACAAGAGCAAGCCATCAAACCCCAAGCTACTGCAGGGGTTGTCTCCTGCACAGCTCCTGGCAGAGCCCCAGCCCTGCTGGGAGCAGCAGGGCACTCCGGGAAGAGGATTCCATTAGTGAATGTCAGGCTTCACGTGATAGTATTGCTCTTTTTTCATCCAATTATACTCATTAAAGTCATTGTGTCATTGGATGTTTGAAGACTGAGATGGTATTTTTACTTGTTCAGGGAGAAAATTATTCTTGACTTACACTTCCATTCCTGTCTGTCCGTCCGAGTTAGTCTGCACAGACAGTGATGTAAGCAATAGGAGGATATGACTCAGAGTCTATGAGTTATATTTTTGGGATATTCACCTTGTATTAACTTCTGAACAGCCTCATGCTTGAGAGCAGGCTTACTCAAGCTTGCTTCAGCAGTACAGGCAACAAGCATAAATTCTGTTTGATAGCGCAGTACTTTTTGTTTGAGGTACTCAGAAAGCTCTGCAAAGCTTTGAAAGTTTCACAACTTTAAGAATTACCTTTCTTAATGCCTGACAAGGGTGGGAGTTTTGATTACAGGGTTTTTTTTTTTTTTCTATACCAAATTGACAGAGCTGAGGCTTGGTTACTCATCCCTGCTGCAGGATCACTGGGAGACCTCAGCACACGTCCAATTCTGCATGTTGCAGTCTTTGCGTGCCCAGCCTGTGATGCACACAAGCTGGTTGTTCTGAGGAGCTGAATCCTTAATCATCTCAACGGGATTCAAGAATGCTCAGGCTGCTAAAAAAACAGATGAATGAGTCATTTGTAGCCACCTCCAGGTGGTACCCCAGAGTTCCTTGCTCTTGTTTTTATGGTTGAGAATTCTTAAGTGAAAGGTTGAAAGCTTATTGAGTCAACAGAACAAGCTGAAAACACGTAGGTTTAACCTCAGTACTGGTAACTCATGAAGTAATACAAATCCCTACAAGATTTGTTCAAACTGAACTGCTGGAAAACTGACAGTGAGACAGAAGTTTGATCTCAAACCCAAGGCACAGGACACACTGGGGCTGGTTTGATGGGGTCGCTACAATGTCCTGTTAAACTGAAAGTATTTCCATGGCTGCTGCAATATCTGTGCTTGGTTCAGTAGATCTATTCATTCCTGCAGTTTACTTGGGCTCTACCTTGGCTTCCCATTCCTAGCCATGTGTCCTGGTTTGGGCTAGGACAGAACCAATTTTCTTTCAGTAACTTTACATTTTAGTTAAGTCTCTTCTGAGAAGCTGCACTCTCTGAAATTAACTGCATGTTTTTCCAGACTGTGTGCTTCCAGCAGTGATAAGGCTCGGTGTATATAGTTAGCACTGGAACATCAGTGGGAATGGTATGCAGTAAGGCCCTTGCTTATAGTTATTCCTATGGACACCAAGGTTGATGCTTGCTTCTTCTGACTTTCTTATGCACCGGAACTGAAAGGGCAGAGAAGTGGTCACAGCTGCGACCCTGCGGTGGGGAGGAATGGGCTGGACAGGTGACCCAGAACTGAGCAAACGGAGTATTCCATCCCATACTCGGTATAAAGCTGAGGGATCACGAGGGTCAAGCTCTCTTCTTCTACGGCTGGTGTCCGAAGAGGACTCTGATTCTTCTGCCTTCGATTCCGATCCGTGCATTCCTGAATCCAGCTCCTGCCTGCTGCTGAGTACAATCAGGGACTTCTGTGGGGCGTGCCCCACAGCATCTGGGTGACATATTCGTCATCAGGGGGCTGGGGGAGCTCGATATTTGTTTTGTATATTTGTATATATTTCATTATTATTTTTCCTATTCTTATTATACATTATTATTGTAGTTAGATTAAAGCTGGTTTAAATTTTCCAACCCGTAAGTCTCTTTCCCTTTTCTCCTTACCCCTGCTTTGGGGATGGAGGGGGTTAACAAAGAGTGTCTGTTGTCCGTTTAATAGCCAGCCCAGCTTTAAACCATGACACCATGCCTGAAAAATTACTTACTGGCCAGCTACTCTTGTGAACAGCAATTTATTTTAATGATGTCATTTCATTTTCATACTCCCATGACTGAGTTTTGAATCTGGTTTATGGGTAAAAATCATTATCCTCTACCCTCCATATACTGGAAGATCCTAATATTCTGGTAGCTTTTAATGATGCACCACCTTTGGGCACTGTAATTGGAGTTTTACAGTCCTCGTCACAATAGCAGTTTTTTTAAAAAAAAAAATCCCTGTTATAGTTCTTGGTTTGTTTTATTCAAGGACATATTCTCGTTGCAAGACTAATTTGAACAGACTTAAATAAGAATTACACTTTGTTTACGGACTTCAGGAGAAAATACTGTCCACAGCTCATGCTTTTCTAGTGTTCAAATCTCATTGTGCCCATGGATATCATGTGCTCTGACACCCATAAATCCTACTGAGTAGAGTGAGTAAGCTTGCTGGAGTCATGGTATAGATGAGGTTTCATACCAGTCTGGACTTAGTTTGGCTGGAGTGTCCTTCTTTTTCTTAATTTATATTTATTTATTTATTTGCTCCTTTGCCTCATACAAAAATGGTCATCATCTTCTGTTGTTATTGGTTAATATCAAATGTGAAAACACATTTAAATTTCTTGATAGAAGAAATACAATTGCTATATGTGATTTTGCTTCCACTAAATGGTGCCAAACCACTGGTATTAGGAAGAGGCTAAGTGGAAGTCAAACTAACTGCTGCAGAACAACGTTGCTTTAGGGCAATATTGTTATAGTTGAAATAAATCGGCATCTTCATATGGTCATGATGCCCACTGAGACCATTGGAAAGGAGGTAACTGAAAATTTCTTGTTCTACCTTCAGACTGTGCTGGTATTACCAGAACCGTTTGCCTTCACTTGCCATCTAACTGAATTTATCAAGTTCAGGTAAAAGGTCATACGGTCATTTTTGCTGTGTTATGGCTGCACAGTATTTCACATGTCTAAGACTGCTGACTAAGGCAGGGCACTGCAAGTGAATCGACTGAATATTTTGTAGATATAGAAGACTCATAGGATTTGATGATTTGATGTGAACTGGGCTCTCTTTCTTTTCTGATTTTATACACACTGGGTTACTTGGTAGGGTATGTGTCTTATCTCTGGTGGTAGCTACTAGTAATTAGCATTCTCCTGGCTTAGATCACTGACCTTAGAAATCGAGCAGTGCGATTCACTGAGGAGGGGAAAAATGTGTTTGCTGACAGTCATTTTTGGTTGTGATAACCACTGATCAGATGGAGATACCCCAGTCCGATTGCAAGGTAATTTGCTTCAGGCCTTATAGCTTGCTGAACTTTTCAAATGTCAAAGAAAAGTGAAGAATAAAGCTGTGTTAGTCTCCAAAAACATGAAGTTATTGGGATTGTTAGCATTACTACTGCTATGTGTTCTTAGAGAGGTAGATACAGATGCACATTTGTGGCTTATGCTATGTACTCTCATTCGCTCGCCACAATCAATCTGCATCTCTTACAGCGTTGCACTCTTAGGAATTTCTGCATGACTGTGGAAGGTTAAAACACCTCTTCCTTGACAAAAGGTCTCTGAAGACGTGTGCCGGGGATGCTGGTGGTGCAATGCCAAGAACAAGTGCTTCTCCATGATCAGAGCTTCTCTATGCAACAGACCTGTGGGACTTCTAGCCAAAGGATGTTGCAGGTACAAGGAATTTACATGGACTCAATGGAAGATGGGAAAGGAACTTGGTGGAGATATTAATTTGTGGTTGCTAAATAAATAAACTGCAAAGTGCACAAAAAAATCCATGGACAAGTATTAGAGTAGAAAGTATCATACTTGCTTGTCCTGGTCTCACTTCCTAGGTTTCCACTAGTGAACACTACTGAAGAGAGAAGACTGGGCTAAATGTGCTCTGAAGCCAGAATATAGTCTTACATTTTTCTAGCTCCCACCATGACCTGTTCTGCTCAATACCCCAATCTTGCCCAACCCAGTCCATGTTATAGAGTTCTGTAACTTTTCCAGCACAGGAATTTCCTAATCCAGCCACTGTACTTGCCTTTTATTGTAACCTGTAAGGTTTCATTCCAGCTGTTCCAAGCACCATACAAGGAGAGCCTTGAATGTCCATCATAACACTCCATGTCAATATTATATCACACTTTGTTTAGCGGAGGGACTTTTCTTTTCTGCTCCTGTTTAAATCATTCTTATCAATATGCCACTGTTTTGGGTTTTACCCATCCATGCAGTGTCTTGTCTTCAGCCACTACTAGATCTGCAATTGCTAGAAATTAATATTCTAGGCAAACTTTGTACAGGAGTTTAAGATTGCTTATGTTACATGTTAAGATTGACACACACCAGCAAATTAGAAGAAGCATAAGGTTTGTATAATCAATGGTCTTAATAATTAGGTGCTGGCTCAACCCACAGAAGTGATTGGACTGGCCTGATGCTATAGGGATATAAGAGTCTGACAGTTTTATTTACCAGGACAAACATTTTTACTGAATGCGAGTATTTTATATCAAAGCGATTCTCAGCACGGGTAGAAGGGCAGAATGATGTCTGTCATGGCCTGGAATGTGCAACCATAACTTTGGTGAATATTTGGACCATGCAAATAATCACATTGATGTCAGTAGCTCTTCAAAATGAGTAAGGTTGTACTGATCAGTTCTTAGGCTCATAACAGCCTCCCAGTGTGCTTCTCACATTCTCTGTACTTAAAACATCACCTTTGCATGTGGCTTGCTGAGTACATGAAAGCAGAGAGTTGAAGCAAATACAGCTGAAGCCTAAAGGGTTAGAAGAGAGAAGACTGAGAAGAAAAGCCTTTGAAGACGTGGGAGGAGGTTAGCTCTACCTCCTGAAGAGCTCATGCTAACTTTGAGTCCCTCTTCTTTTAAAAGGTTCAAGGTCTAAAGTCCCCTTTGCAGCACACTAACTAGCATGTTGTGCATGTTCTAAGAAATCAGTCTGCGTCTATACAGTACTTCTCCTGTCATCTCCAGATTGGGCCTTCACACTCATCTTATATGCTTATTAATGTCTGCCATCTTTGATTTTCACATGTACACAACAGTTTTGCTGCCTACGTAGTCTTTTATTTATAAAGGCTTGTTGTTGAGTCATGAATTTGGGTGCAGAGGCTCGTTAAAAATATCCTGGGTGAAGTGCATGTTCCAGCACTTAGGGGCAGGATAGGAAAAAGGGAAAAGGCAGCTGGGATGTTTGGGAAGAAGGATTTGTGGTAGTTTGAGTGGTTAACTATAAACTTGTATACAATATTATTCTTTCTTATATATATAATTTATACAAGAAGTAATACATTTAGTTTTCCACTTACGCAGGGAAAAAGGAGAGGAAAAAGCTATACATGAGATGTGACAAGAAAGAGGGAAAGAAAAATTTAAAATAATAAATCACAGATGTGGTTGGTCTATGTAAAATACTTTGTATTTAGGTTGCTGTTGGAAGGCAGAAATCATTGCCCAGAACCGATAAATAGCAGGTAGCAAGGATCGCATCTGCTTTACATTCTAATTAAAATTTCAAACCAGCAGCTGAGATGCATTTTCTCTGTAACCGACTAGCTCTGGTGTTTTGCGAGCTCTCTGATGCGATGAAATATGTAAGGATCTAAGGGAGTTCATCTGAGTTGTACCATGACCAGCCTGTTGTATCAGTCAGTCATTGGTATTATCAATTATTTGTGTGGAGGTACTACATTAAGACCCTAATTTTAATAGAACCTCGGTAAGTATTGCTGATTACACGAGACATCCCTTGTCCTAAAAAGTTTACAGTTTGAATGCTCAGACAGAAAAAAGATCAGAGGGGAAATGAGCACAAGGAGTTAAAATGAGCTGAGGCAATTTCCATGCTAGTCAGAGACATGTGAATGGAAGCCAGGATTTTAAAATCATAGTCCTATGCCTTAGGTATAAGACAACACAACACATGTTGGTGCACCGTGCTCGCTCATGATACTGTTACTCTTGTGAAAGTTTTTTCAGAAGCAGTGATGTCTTGAAAGACAACAGAGAAAACACCAAGAACGCTCCCTGGCTGCCCCTGACAAGCTTCAGAATTACATCCATCATGCACATACATAAACTGTTTTTCTCAGTGCTGATTTTTGTTCCTGCCTGGGAAGATCTAGATTGAAGCAAGAAGATTTCCTGGCTTATGCAATAGTGGAGATAGACAGTGAGGCTTATCCTCCACAAAAAAAAGGGCAAGTATTAAACAGCATGTGTTGAAAATAAACATTTTAAAATCAACAGGTTAAGATAATTTCTGCAAGAGTAGTAAATAAGCTATGGAGTTTTGTGAACAGCTTATGTTAATATCTGATGACTCTTAAAAAAGAAAAAAATCTAAATTGATGGAGGACTGCCATCTATATACTTTATATATGTTAAAAGATGAAAAGGAGATATGCCAGTGAACAGTAGATCACTTAGGCTGATTCAGTGATGAATAAGTTAATCAGACAATTAATTTAGGACTTTATTACACAGCTGTTAGAAGATAAAACTATAAATAATATTAGGCAACACGGCTTTGTGGAAAATAGACCTTGTCAAACAAACCTTTAATTTTTTTTGACAAGATTACAGGTCTGGTTAATTAAATAAATTTCTTGGTACAGTGGATTTGTTGGCTTTATCCAAGGAATTTGATTTAGTACCATATGACATATTGTGGGGGAGAAAACATATATGCAATGAACAGGGCACATCTTAAGTGGATTAAAACTCTCTCACTAGCAGAGCTGAAAATGCAATAGTTAATAGAGATCATCTGCAAGGAAAATCTTTACTAGTAAGATAATTTATAGGTGCAACTCCACTCCTTTTGGTTGGCTGTTTTGTTATATCTTAGCGGTAAAATTCAGAAGCAGTATGGAACATGCAGAATGACAGAATTCTGAGAATACTGTTAATTTCATAACTTCTCTGAGTTACTCTGACATGACAGATAAAGTGAGATACGATTCATTAAAAAAATGAATTAAAAAATCAGATGCCATTTTAAGTATGCTAAGGAACTGAATTCAGCTGTCTGGGTGTCCTGGTTTGGGCCAGGACAGAACCGATTTTCTTTTAGCAACTTTGCTTTTTAGTTAAGTCTCTTCTGAGAAGCTGCACTCTCTGAAATTAACTGCATGTTGTTCCAGACAGTAGCTGCTTCTAGCAGTGATAAGGCTCGGTGTTTATAGTTAGTGCTGGAACATCAGAAGCAATGGTATGCAGAAAGGCCCTTGCTTATAGTTATCCCTATGGAGACCAAGGTCGATGCTTGCTTCTGCTGACTTTCTTGTGCGCCGGAACTGAAAGAGCAGAGAAGTCGTCACCCCTGCGACCCTGCGGTGGGGAGGAGCGGGTCGGACAGGTGACCCAAAACTGACCAAAGGGAGTATTCCATCCCATACGCGTCATACTCGGTATAAAGCAGAGGGATCACGAGGGTCTCGCTCTCTTCTTCTATGGCCGGCATCCGAGGAGGACTCTGTCTGATTCTTCTGCCTTCGATCCCGATCCGTGCATTCCTGAATCCAGCTCCTGCCTGCTGCTGCTGAGTACAGTCCGGGACTTTCCTGGGGCGTGACCCGCAGCGTCCGGGTGACTTATTGGTCATCGGGGGGGGAGCTCGATATCGGGTTTGTACATATTTGTATATTTGTGTATATTTCATTATTATTATTATTCATTATTATTGTAGTTAGATTAAAGCTGTTTTAACTTTTCTAACCCCTAAGTCTCTTTCCCTTTTCTCTTTCCCCCCCACTTTGGGGAAGGAGGGGGTTAACAAAGAGCGTCTGTCGTTCGCTTAACAGCCAGCCCAGCTTTAAACCGTGACACTGGGACTGGTAGTTAGGACACCGGAAAAACTCAAACCTTCCCAGAAGAGCAGGTGGGGCCATGTGGGATATCTCCTAGAAATCTGAGCAGGACTACACACCCCTGCTTACGCAAGCAAATCCTACTGCAACTAATGTATATCAGCTGGAGGTTTCTCTCCCCAACAACCACTCCTACTTACAGCTTCTGGTACAGCACTTGCAATCTAAGAGGAGGAGGTCACTAGCACCTATGGATGCCTGAGCTTGACTCTTGAAATTTTCAGAGCACCCTTCGTTAAGGTTACTACTTGCTAGGAAGAGAATACTCAGTGTTTGCCAACCCCTTTGAAACTACTTTTGTTTACACATCCTTTACATTTAGAGAAGAGCCAAAAAAATTAGGACTAGAAAGAGTCTTCCCATGCGAATTTCAGGAAGTTTAATCCATTCAGTTTATCTAAAAGAAGACTGAAGGATTATCTGATTATTTTGTAGAGGTCCTTCAACAAGGAAAGCTATGATAATGAGAAGATTTGCAGTCTTGCAGACAGAGATATAATGAAATCCAATTTGTTAGAAGGCAGACAAATTCAAGATTGAAATAAAACGCATTTTTGAACACTAAGGTTAATTAAACATTGGAAGAATTTCCAGAGAGGAAGTGATAGGTTTGCCGTTGCCTAGAGTGTTTCAGGCAAAACTTTAGTTTTGGACACTCTTTAGTCCAGTCTCTAGGAAAAAAAATTACATGGCCTCTGTGCAAAACTTTTCAAACTAGATGATTATAGTGGTCCTATCTGACTACCATGCAAGTTAATTTATAAACAGAAGGAAATTTGTCCTACTCTTCCAAGAGAGACTATGATATTGAAAAATTTGTCCCATCTGAGAAATGAAAAATATTGGAACCACTACAACAAAATCCTTCCTTGGATGAATTTTTGACTGTTTTCTTAACACACAAGCTCCTCCTCTTGAAAAGCATAAAATTGGAGAGAAGTAGAGACAAGATCATTTGAATAACAATATCGGGCAATGGAGTAAACCACCTTTGTCCCTGTATTCGATTGCACGCTCAAGCATCAGCTTTTACTGACTGTTGATTTCTTCTTTTGCACATTCATATCACGGTCAACATCGTTGTTCAGCAAATGCATTTTCCCCTCTTGGGCAATTAATCTCCCATAATTATCTTCATTCCCAGGCATTCCTGCTGTTTCCAGAAACACAGAAAAAGATTAGTTGAACATTTTGATGATCCTTCATTCTCGAACAACAAAGTTAGAGGAAATAACTTCAAAGGAGATCAGAGGAAATTGCCCCAGTAATCATGCTGATGTGAAGAATATCCATGCTGCAACAGTATGGGTCTGAGGGAGGGACATCAGTTGTAAAGAAGAGGGCTCAGGAGGAAATCCTGGATGGATGCCTCTGAGAAACAATGGGTATAACTCGCTATGAGAAGTGCAGTAGAAGGTAATGATAGACATATTAAAGACATGAAGATATAAAAAGAGGAAAGAATTATTTCTGTGTTGGACTACAATTCTTGTTTATCCTTTTATCCTTATCAGTTGACTCATTCTTCTTGCTTCTTGGCTGGTAAGAAGACAAGAGATGTGCAAGCTAAAACACCTGTAGCTAGATTTGGATTTCAGATCTGGGTTTGCATTTCAAGTTCTTTCCAGTGGTATGGACATCCAGCTGTGGTGGTACAGTTCACTGATTTGCATCACAGGGATGACTTATGACTGAAAGCTATATGTAAATTTGGATCTCTCATTACTTCTGCAGAAAATAGGAACTACTTTCGCTTTTGCATTTTAAATTTCTTCGCTCTCACCACATGCCTTGGATCGGGTCTTATGGGTACCGGTATATCATTGCTTTAAATGCGTTGAAGAAAATTGATAGTGAAGGGCTAGAGATCATGCTAGGTAGACAATGGAGAGTACAACAATTAATAAAGAGTAGTTCTGGGAATTATATTATTTAGTTTTGATCTAAGAACAGATTGATCCCATTTAAGGGAAATGATTCTTCATTATATTCATAGTAGTGTGTTTCTGGAGCAGCATCAAGATTTTAGCTGATTTTAGGTTTAGATACTGTATCTGTGAATGTTCACTGCACTATTTTCCTTTTAGGCCCTTCGTCAGAATTTTTAGCTCAATAATGGTCTGGTTAAGAGAGTCCTTCACTAAGAGAGACTTACTTCCCACAACCTTTCTCTGCTTGATGTTAGCCAGCTGCCCATCACCAGTACTTTTCTTTGCAACAGCAATTGCCCTGGAATCCTAGCTAGCTGTCTTTAAGCAGAGATTTGTACAGTGCTTAGCTACGTGTCCTATGTCTTATTTTCTGTCCTTTTTTCCCATCAACAACTCTCTACTAGCCTTGTGGCACCTCACTTACTTAGAAAACTAATATTAGGAAAGCTTTTAGCATCACTGAGGCTGCCCATTGGAAACAGAGAAGAGAGATCAGCCTGAAACTGATTCTCACGCTGCACAGTATCCATCAGGGTTTGTACTGCTTAGCTCATGAAGTCTTAGCCCATACACCTCAGTCAAATTGCACCAATATTCACAACTGTCTGTGATAGTGAATACAAGAGAGGAAATACTGTCAAAACTTTTAGCATTTGAAGGCACATTGATGTCTTATGATGAATGCTTCTTTACATGAATGAATGGGTGAACATAGATGGTATGTATCCGTATGGTATGGATGGACGGACAGCAAAAAGAATTATATGAATAGATGGATGAATAGATAGATGGATGTATAACACTGCACGCACTGAGAAAAAATGATGACTACAGAACTATGTCAGGAAAAAAGGGGAAGTTTCTCATGCAGCTATCTGAACTTTTGCCCTTTGTGTCAACTTAATAAAAACAAAATACATAAAGGAGATATCTCAATTAAAGGCCACAGCAGCTTTAAAGGAAATGTGCTGATTTCAGTAAAAGCAGCTGAAATACCTCCCTATGTGGAGGAGGGTTTTGGCATGAATCCTGCAAGCTGTAGGTAGAGAGTAATTGCCAGCAAACTTTGCACCTCCACAGAAAAGATAAAATAAAATGTAGTTTAAGCATTTAAAAAATACATTACTCTTCTTATGTTTTATGCTTAAAGAGGGTGCTGACAGGTATGGAGCATCACAGAGAAAAGTCTTATCAGCACAATCACTGCTAAGTGGTTGTGCTTTTTATTTGCATTTCCTTCATTCTATTATTTCTTTTCCTTGCAAAGGGCTAAATTGATTACCTAGTTTGTTTTGTTGAGTTCCATCTTTCCCTACAAAATCAAGACAGTAGTTCATGCCATGATTTTAAAGTAAGTTTTTGCTGCAAGTGTGGAGTCATCACTCTGCTTTGGTAAGGAATTTAATTTTTACTTTAATGACATATGTCTCGTGATTTCAGAGGTGAAGAAAAATCAGTCCTAATTTTAGCCGGGAATGCTGGGCCCACAGATGAAAAAGATGAGCTTTGGCCACACTTGTGAATTCCCCTGAAAACTTGCTAACTTATATATCCTCTGTCACATTCAAATTTTAGAGTAAAATTTCAGCTTTCTTCACTGAGTTATGTACCTAAAAACATTTAAATCGTTTCATCTTTAATAATCGTCGTTATTTCTACTACATGTCTGGAAACCTAATTTCTTTTGAACATGAAAAGTCAACTTTTAGTGTTTTCAGGTAATCCAGTCCTGATAAACACTTTGCAGAATCACAGAATATTTGAGGTTGGAAGGGACCTCTGGAGTTCATCTTGTCCAACCCCCCTGCTCAATCAGGGCTACCTAGAGCAAGTTGCCCAGAACCATGTCCAGATGGCTTTTGAGTACCTCCAAGGATGGAGACTCCACCACATCCCTGGGCAACATGTGCCCGTGCTTTATCACCTTCACAGTGAAAGTATTTTCCTGATGTTCAGAGGGAACATCCTGAGTTTCACTTTGTGCCCATTGCTTCTGGTCTTGCACTGGACACCACTGAGGGTCTATCCTCTTTGCACTCTCCCTTTAGGTATTTATATACTTTGATAAGATCCCCCCTGTGAACCTTCTTTTCTCTAGACTGAGCAGTCTCAGCTCTCAGCCTCTTCTCGTAGGTGAGATGTTCCAGTCCCTTAATCATCTTTGTGGCCCTTCACTGGTCAGCAGTTTGGACCGCTCTTCAGTAGACTTGGTTCTTTCTACTGCACACAGTAGGCACACACCACGCTACCACAGCAGGCCTTGTAGTCCCCGTTTCCCATGCTCCCACTTATGCTATGCCCCATGTCACACACGCTTGACATCACGGTATAAAAAAGTACATTTTGTGTGCCATATTGTTTCAGGCATTTTGGATTGATAAATCACATGTGGAAATAGCAACTATCCCAAGGGTGCCTGTAGAGGACCCATGTAAATATGGGGCTCATAGTACGTGATAAAAATTAGTTTAGGTTTCTTCAGAACCTGGCAGTGCTGTGCAGGCTGGGTATGAGACGCTCTATGGTACTATGCCTCGCTGCTCATGATAGCTCCCTGAGACAGATGCCTTTAGTGATGTCGGCATAGCTTGAATGGAAAATGTAGGCCTCAGGGATGTTAAATCAGAGCACGACCTTTCAGCAGATGGCACATTTTTTATAACCAAGCTCTGGGTCACATAGTAGTAGAAAAACTCAGCTATTCCTTGTGCTGAGAACTGCTACAGCTCCATCACCAGGGAGCCCCTTCGTGGCAGAGTGAGCGAAGGTCAGATTTCTGTATTATGCCAGCTCTGGGACAAGGTCATAGTTATCACAGTTACATACCTGTGCCACTGAATTTTCTGTGACAGAGTAGTAATATTTGGAGGTCCTACATAAACACGGATGATACAAAGTTGAAATAAACTTGCAGAATCTAATCTTTACATTAAAATGTAAATAGCAAGAGAGTGGTTTATGTAAAATTAGGGTGAAAAATCTATATGATGATTATAAAACCTGATGTAATGAAACATGACAGGGTGGGGCCCTAGGGTTGAAATAAAATAGATTCCACTCTTTAAACTACACTATGCAAGAGTGAAGATATAGAAAACGGGAAAAGTAATGGGGTAATAAAAATGTTTTGGAAAGTGAGACAGGATGAACCAACACAGTGTTTTACCCCGCATGAATTTCCTGCCAGTATCTTTGAATGTGAATTTTATCTTGGCCTTGTTTATTTCAAGCTTATTTAAATTTTGAAAGGATTTGTGGTTTCTTTTTTTTTCCTTTTAACTGAGTGGAATATGTAAATAACCCCAACAAAGAAGAAATGATCATTAGCTACAGCACATACGGAGAATCCGTATTACAATGTGATCTGAGTGCTTGTTTTCCCCTCAAGACTCTTTGCAATCCACCCGTGGATAAGTGTGTACCCCCACGCACGGTCGTGTGGACGTGCTCCTGCTTAGATGTTTCAGCGATAGACACAGCAGCAGTCTGATAGCAAGCGGAGAAATGCAGAGGTTTGCCCTCACATAGGACAAGGACACGTGCCCTCCTGACCAGGGCTTACCACCAACAATGGCAAGGGTCTAGTGCCTCTCCCATACTACTCCTGCTTTGCTCTGTAAACTTACGCTTTTGTGATCACAGATGTGTTGCATTTATGACAGATCTGCTTATAAGCATGGCTGTGTTTATTATACAGCCAAAATCTGCTGCCGTGGAAAGGACTTAAAAGCTGGTCTGGCCTACAGCCCAGTAATGAGCTGCATCAACCAATTTCAATAACACTCTGGAATTGAATACACAAATCTCAGCACGCAGGGCCAGCATTAGTGCTTTTATATGCCCATGAAAGAGGTACAGGCCTTTCCATTTTATTGTCTGAGAAACTGAGTCAAAAGACATCAACAGCCTGGTTCTGTTGCCATGGAAGTCAAAAATCCCTTTTGCAGTCACAGAAAATGACAGGTTGAATGAAAATTGATACAAAACGTCGAATCTGTTGGGTCCCAAGATTTTACAATTAAACATGTGTTTTGTTTCATTCCCTGTTAGGCACCAAAGTATGTCATGATCCGTATTCTCTCTCTGTTGCACATCTGTGATGTTTCATAAAAAAGTGACTCTTTTATCTGTAATGAACTGATACAGATTTACAATCCTGTATACTGCAGGAAAGGAGATAGAAGTAGTCTTCTTTAGTGAACAGAGTTTGTCTTGGAGGAAGAATTTGGATTACCTTAGTATACGTAGGCATTATTTGATATGTATTACTAGTGGTAGGAGTATTATACTTCTAAAATCTCACATGGTGTATTGGATATGTGTTCAGTTACTAATATTTAGCACAGGAGGTCAGACAGCACTCTGGAAAAAAATGCGCCTTCCTTGGATTAGCAATACTGTTCTTTAATGTCTTGAAATCACACATTATTTATAAATTATAGGCAAAATTAAGGGAGTGAGATGTCGTCACTCTGCAGTACCTCTCTTCATCAACAAGTTGCCTTCTGAACATAAAAGAACACTGCTGTGTCAGAGCAGATTAAACTCTTTGCTCTGTTTCCTCTTTGTTCTGAGTACAGCGTCAGTACCGCACACCCAGCTGTTAGAACAGAGAGGATTAACCTTCTCCTGGGGCCAATTATACAGCCCAGCTGTCTGCCGTCATTGCAGAGCTGCCAAGGAGCCCAGCCAGGGACACATGGGGCAGGGTCCTACTGTAATGACTATCCGTGTATCAGATGAGTGCTCCTGGCTCTTCCTGAAATGTGGATTCGGTTAGTTCAGAGCACCAACTGTTCTGTTTTTGTGGTGATTTCGGGCTGCTGAGGCTCACGCTTGGTCACTCCCCACCGGCAACGCATGTGAGTGAGCCACAGACACAGATGTACAGGTGAACTCTGCTGACTGCGGCTCTACCAAAATCCTGGGCATTGCTGGGGCCCTGGATCTTCAACGTCTGCTCCTAACTTTGGGATCTTGCAGACTGGTGCTCTAATGAGCCCCAAACACCAGTGAGTTGAGCCCCAGATTGGATGTGATGATTATCCCCACCACATTTACTGTGTTAGTAGTAGAAACATGGCAATGATAAAGAAAGAGCAATTACAGTCACTACTGTAACTTCTGTATGTCTAATCAAATTTCACTTGCTCTTCCTATTTGTACAAGGCACTAAAATACAGTAGTACAGAAAATCTGAAAGAATATTAACTAGACTAGCCACTGGTAAAAGTACATGCGAGGAATTTTGAGTTGTTTGGGGAACCATCCCCACCTGACAAATATGTGGACAGGAGATGGACATTTTTGGAGGTTTGCTACCTCGGGGGGAGCCTCCCATATCCTTAAAGAGTATTTGATTGAAAAAACAGAGACAGTGAACAATGTTTTCCTTTCTCCCTGTCTCTCCAACTGAGCACACCATGACCATGAGTCATAAGTTCTCAGAAAAAATCAAAGTAGTTTTCATTCTGTTGGCTACAGATGGACATTTTTAAATCAAACATTTATCCTTTGATTTTTCTTTTGAGTGCTGAGGGAGGGCGGAGACAGGCGAGAAGGGCAAGGGAAATGATGCACTGAAAAATGTTTATTTAATTGTGGGAGGAAGTCCTTGAGAATTAAAAGGCAGTCTTGAAAGTAGTTGATTTTAGCAAAATGACCTTGTTAACTTGGAAATATTTACCAGCTAAATCTCATATTATATCAGGGTATGGTGAATCACGACTACAAATATGCACATAATACCTTGAACCACAGCCACAGCTGTAACAGTGAACACTAACACATTTTGAAAAGGACATTAAACTTTAAACCTATTTGTAAACATTAAAGAGCAAGCTGAAACATAACAGAAGACTGCTCCCAAACCTGCTTGCAGTGAGCTGCTTCTATAGCTTCCACAGACCTCTCTGTTAGGCAGAAGATTTGTGTCTGATTTAGTTCTTCTCATCTTTTAAATTATGGCAATGATCGGAAAAATCACTTTAAATAAGAAATTAGGAGTGATCAGCATGCTTACATTTGAAACACAAAGGAGTGTTTTTCCATGTGCATAAGCGTTGTTGACCCGGATCTCCATTTTCTCAGTGTTTTGCCTGAGCGCAGTATTAACAGGATACTTATGGTTGTTTCTGGCATGTTTGAAAACTGGAAGACTGCTTCGTAGTGATCTAAACACAATGGAGTTGTCAACTGGGTTTTTGCAGTCATTTCTCTTAACACTGTGAGAAAGAATACGAAATGCCCCACTGAGAATATAGGGATTGTATTTATCAGTATCTGTGAAATATGATGATTATTTTCCCACTGAATAAGAGAAGTGCTAGTAAAAAGTAAGATTCTTCATATAGGAACTGCCTCAGAGGATTTTAAAGGGATTCTGTCTCAATTTCCCCACAATCATAGATTAAGAATACGGATACCATGAAATGTTAAATCAATCCATTGACCAAAGGTTGTTGATATGTAGGGCAGGGTTGACTTATTTCTTCAGAGCTGAAAGCTGTCATATATCTAGCGATGAGAGCAGGGTTATGTAAAAGGAAAAGGCAAAGAGGAAAAAAGAAAAAGAAATTAAGGCAAACCAAAGCACATACGACCAATCCTTTGAAACTGATGGGAATATTGCCTTTCCAACACTTGAATTATACATTATGAATACTTCATCTGATGCATTGAGCCCACACTCCCATTTTTAATTTGTGAATCAGTGGCAGAATAGTCTCAGATTTCACATTATTCACTAATAACCTAAAACCGTAGTATTAAAGTTGCACTAGAAGCTCCTAAACTTTTGAATCTTTATACTGCTGCTAACTCCACTACCAGCAGATGCATCCAGCATGAAGAGAAGTACTTTTCTTAATGTGCCAAGCATCTAGGCAATTAAATTCCCTAAGGGTTATCTCACATGCAACCACTGGCCTGTAGACCATGACTGAGGAAGTAATTTCACAAAAAACCCTTGCCCACAGTTCTGTTAGACAACCACCCAACTTTCTATGGCCTATTTCCTCAACTGTTGCATTATCCATATAAAATTGTGATAGCAGAAAAGTACTCCCAGCTGTTACAAAAGTGATTTGAAAATGGAATTTGTTGTACGAAAACCAGGTACATCCCTTTGCCAAGATCTGGTCCAGAAGTAATGAATCATGCCAGTGACACAGATGGGACCAGACAAATTCAGAACGTGAATGGATGCTTTGTAACTTAGTATGGTTTAATGCCAGTATCATACAAGTAAGAACATGGATCAGAATAGAATTATCACATCCCACACTTGTGAGGTCTGACTCCACACTTGCATAAGTAGCATAATGTAATGCTGATTGAAATTTAATGTGGAGTTCCCAATTACTTGCCTACAATATGATTGCCATGTTAGTGTTTAACTTTGCTCATCTGAAGTGTTTTGCTGTACATTGAATGAGCACACACTGCATAATCCTTATTTGAAAATGTAGCATCTGAAAAAAAATGAATCAATTGTTCGACATGATTTTTCCTCTGCAGTTTCTGAGTGAACCATATATCATGGTAGAATCCTTCTTATAGCAGTTGTGCTTCTTCTGCATTACAGTAGAAAAACCGTGTGTGTGTGTGGAATAGGATGTTTCCATACCTCATTGTCACTGACCGTGCTGACTTAATCTATCAGGACTTGAGTAGGCGAAGTACCCAGACATATCTGTTAAGTCCCAAAGAAGGCAACAGAATATAAATGTATGCCTAGAGTTTTGTGTGGATTTATGCATGTTCTCTGCTGAGCTGTACATTTGCTTTAAAAATGGAATTCAGATCCCTTGTGTGCTTGTATTATAGTCAGTAGGATTCCAGACAAGCGTCTATTGATTATGTTTTAAAATCACCATGATATTATGAAGTGGTAATAATAAGAGAGAGTAATAATCATAATTAAAAACGTAACTTTTCCTTGAGGTAGCTCAATTTAAATTCAGTGGAGCTACACAGAGCTCAGTTGGGCCTATTATTTCCTATTAGAATTTCCTGGCAGAGCTAGGATGTCATACAAACACTTAAAAACTGAAAAGAACGCAATTACTACATGTCATTTCTGTGTTCTAGAGACAATTGGGCAATCACTCTGATTCGAGTCTGTAACTAAGCACAGTAAAAGCAAAAAAGAACTGCATTGAAGACATTGCAGTTAATTTACTGCGCAGAAGTAAAAAGCAACCAAGCTCATAAGTCTTCCTCAAATTTACTACCAAACAAAAATGACATGTTATCTACTGGAATGAACTGGAAGTGCAAGAACTTTGTAGGGTTGACGCTGCAAGGACTTGTGGAGGATGTGTATGTTGAACGGCTATTTGAGGGTATAAGCCAACAGGAACCCTCTCTGTGTACACATGTTTTTTGTATTTTATGCATGTGTTTGTTTACGATGCATGTATATGCATGTACCTATATTCATATATGCAAGTGTTTCTATAGGTGTATATTCTTTGTCTTTGAACATTTTATGCCTTGCTGGTTTACTCTAATGCATTCACAAGCTCTGAGAGCAGAAGCAGGGAAGGAAGAACTAAATTTATTACAATGCTCTCTGATTTCTGTGCAGATTCTTTGCCTGCGAATACAGTCATCAGAACAAAAGTCTGCCTGAATTCATGACATGTTGCTGCTGACAGCAGCAAAAAACAGGCCTTGAGTGATGGCCAGCAAGATTAAGCACAGGATGAGTCTGTACCTATGGGTGATTGGGAGAGATGTTAAAAGGTTTTCATATCAAATGTCTTCATTTAATTAAAACAAGGAGCGGAGAGGAAAAGGTGTAACTAATAAAGTAGCTGCACTCCCTGTGCTTCCAGCAAGCCCAGCTGCTCACACAGACAAGGATAAACTCCAAACCAATTTTACATTAACAAAATTTTCCATTCCAACTCCACTGATGTATCGGTTTCCACTTTCAGGCCCCTTGCTGTGTTGCAGAGCTTATTATTAGTTATTATTCATCTGTCCTCAATTCAGTGACTGGATCTGTCTATTGCTGCTTTAGGAGGCAGAGATTCTAGCCAAGCTTACTGAGGGAAAAATATAAAGCAGGCAAACATAACATTGCGTGAAGTGCTTTTCCTGCAGGCCGCCAACATCACCCTGACATCATGCAGGTCAGGAATAATTTTCAATCAACAAAGACAGGGCCATTGCAGATGGAGCCTGAGACAGACAGAACAGAGTGTCACGGTGTCCTCATCCTCAGCTGAGCTGATCCTGAACGTCTCTGAAAGATACGTGTGACTTCAAAGCACCACCTCATCAGAATTCCCACAAGCATCCTTCATAATTTTTCCTCTCACAGTGCAAGCAGCTAAGAAGGTGCAAATAGGAATATTAAGCTTTGAGCAAGGCAGAGGGGAACAGTCCCAGCAACTGCTACTTCCTGACATGGAACAGCAAGCTACTGCTGGTTACGCTGAGAAAGAAGAAAAAAGAGAGAGACGTGGGTCAGTCTTGCATCTTCATATGTACTGCTTCCACCTGAGTGTGATTCACAGTGAATAAGAAAGCCCATTCCTTGTGCAGACAATTTCCATGCGGCTTTGTAGGGCTTGAACAAGCCCAGGTCCATGTGTCTGCTGCTTCTGCTACAAGGATTGTCCTTTGTAGAAATAAAAAGGACTGGGTTGAGGTGCAAATTCTGAGAGAAGTGTGATGGACAACTGCTTTTAGGAAGAAGTTTCCTGAGGTTCTGCCTAGCCTTGGGAACAGGGTCATTCCTGCTCCCTTTTATCTCTCCTTCCTGGGGAGACCTTCAAAACACCCCACGTGAAACAGCATGGCTTCCAAGGCAGACAGCTGGAAAACTGGATGGCAACCTGAAATAGGAGCCAGCCGCAGGGATCGTGCAGAGATAAGGTCCTCTTATATAGTCTGGCTGATCTGGCAGTGTCCATGTGAAGTGTGGAAATGTGCCCCTGCTTGAACTGCCTCTATCTGTATGTTTTGTGACCCAGAAGTGCAGATACCTGTCATTAATAGCAGCAGATTGTACCTTCAGTTTGCGTCTGGGTAAAAACAGAGGAGAGACATAGATGAGTAAAAGTGTACGGGTGTCACTAGACAGGATGATTAGGTTAATGAAATGTAAACACAAGTTTTATCCTTTTGAATGCTTAAAAAATGCCTAATTAAATGTTTGTATAGTAAACACTATGTCCTTTCCAGGTACTTGCCAAGAGCAGAGATTTGTACTAAATATCAAAGGTAAAATTAATCAGGAGTAACCTGCAGGCCCGAGAGCAAGTACTGGACATAATTAGTCTGCAGTTTTTTGGTTCACCAAGATCCACCCAAACTAGACAAGGACATCCATTTGAGGACATTAATAAGTTTTGGCATGTCAGCCACAGACCGGTGATCACAGCCATACCAGTTTGTGTTGGCTCACACATCACCATTCATCTACCTTACTATTTATTTATTGGATTATAAAATAACTTAGAAAGTTAAATCCCTTGTATTTGCACATCCTGAAAAACTGTTCACTTCTGGTCCTCTCGGCTGGCAATGGTATTTAGCAAAGCCAGGAAATGTTCAAAGAAGGACAAAAGGAATGACTGAAGGGATAGCACAGCTGCGCTAATGGAAAACACTAACATTTGAGCCTGAAAACAGCGAGCACAAGCCTCCAAAACAACCCCTCATCACATTTGACAACACTTGTCATGTCTCGGTTCTACTGAAAGCCTTAGCGCTTGGCTCAGCATCCCTCATTTTAAATGTATAAAGAAACTTCCAACGAAGTTCAAATGCGTGGCCTGAAATGCCTTGTCATGAGCAACTGAACACAAAAATCCAGGCAAAAGGTCCTGTATGTGGGAGGTAGATATGAAAGTAATTCTCTGCTGTGTTCAGCCAAAGGAGAGCTGGGTACCTGCCGCTTTGCAAACCCACAGATTTCTGAGATTATGTTCTGATGAGTAAAGTTTTTCTTTAAATAGCACGCTGCAAATTAACAGTTCTCAGAAATCTCCTTTGACAACGTCCCTGATAAAGTTCCTTTCTTAACCCTTCAGCTGCTGACTTTGAGCAATTAATGGAGTGATAGAAAAGGGAGGGGCTAATACAATGATTTCCCCCTATTGTTATTAACCTAACATGGCAATTAAAGAGTGGGAGATAGTTTGCTTGTGATGTGGGAGACAGTGGATAAGTTTTAAGCTCAGAGACATCTGGTTATAGCTATTTTCTCTGTTCTAAGGTAATTTACAAGATGGTTTACATTTTTTCGCTGTCCTGAATTACGAGAAATACAACATATGTCTGTGAAATAAAAATCAGGACAAACTCTCGGTTTTTTTCCATCCTTCTCACAATGAATTCACTTAAACGTTGAAACAAAAAGGAATATTCAGTTACATAAGCCACAAAAATCTCACATAATTTGACAAGTTTGTTTTCACTACTTGTTTTAAAATTTTCAGTTCTTCAGAACAGATCTCTTTTGGCAAACAAGGATTAGTACTTCCCTATGAAAAATGTTTCATTGCAAACTGTCTGACTGATATACTGCAATGCAGGAGAGGCCAAAATGGCATTTTTTGAATGAAAGCGGTTCATATACTTGCAAACAAAAGTACAGTGGTCACTTGCACAGTAAGAGGCAAGAACTCTACAGGTAAATCAGTGTAATTCCATGTCTTTCAAAGAAGCAGTGTGAATAATGTTGGCAAAATCTTGTCCCTGGTTTCTAAAGCAGGATTTCCTGTAACAGATAGGTTGGAACCTGGCTCTGTTAACATATCTTCTGTGTCTCCTTACATTTTTTCTGCATCAGCTATTGCTATACATCTTTGTCCTGAACTGTATTAATCACAGACTTAATCACAACATAGGTGCTGCTGATTCTTCTCAATGTGCCGTATAATAATATTGATCATTTGCTTTAGCCAAAATACCATTTAACCCTTTAGAAAAAACTTCCATGGGCACTTTGTCTGAGGAAGATCTGTGCACCATCTTTTGTAGTGTTGCCACAGCGCCTTTCATTTACAGCTAAATACAAACTAGGATAAGTACTGTTCTTTTGTTCCTTTTATTTTCTCCAATTTTGTTTGTTTGCTTACTTTCATGACTGTGGGTGAGCAGCTTTGTTTTTCCATTTTTCTTCTGCGATCATCTCACGGATCACTTTCCAATGTCCATGTCTCAAAGACTGCCATGAGTCCACAAATTGCAAGGCAAGAGTCACTGATGTGTAGCATTGCAGCGCTATTATTCTTAATCCCCATGGACTGTATTTTCTGTATTCTCTCTTTCATCAGGTTCTTTTTCATAGAAGTAGATCACCTAGGTCGAAGATCTTTTGCCAGCGCCATTCCACTGAGTTTTGGAGGATTATTGGCAGAAATGGGAGAAAACGACTGTCCCTAATTGAGAGATATATGCAAGTCTATCTGTTCTCACAGAAGGGCAAACAGATGAAGAGCTGCCATCAAATGATGTGTACTGTATAAAGTCTGAGCTGTATCAATAAAATCTGTCCTCCCAAAGCTGTTTCCTTGATTATTCTCTCCTACATTCAAACACATACATTACCAGTAGAAAAATAATGCAAGAATAGCATTTTGTATAAGAAGAAAGTACTTTGACAAAGGAATACACTCTTGTAGCACTGTCATAGCACATAGGTAAGAACAGAAGGACCAGACTTTCTAAATGGACTCTGCGGATGTCTTTGGCAGCTGGATCGTCAGAAGCTCTGAGGGTCTGTTGGCTCTGCAAGCTTCAAGAGGTCCCTGGAGGATGTGCAGGTGGAGGTACAGCCTCAGGGCTGTAGGAAGTGGAAGTGGAAGAGAGCAGAGGTGAGAGCAGTCATTTGCCCAACTACATTTCAGTCCAGGTGCCAAAGGCTATACTAACTATGTTAAGCTGCTCCTTGGAAAATCAGTTCCTCAACATAAAAATAGAAACCGAAGACTTCTGAGAGCCTTGGGAAACTGTCTCTTGTTTTGGTACTTACAAGGATGCTGGCTGAATACAGAGCCTTGGTTTCTCTGTGTAAGTGATAGATGTGGATGTGGATCCCTTACTCACAACTCTTGCATCTCAACTCAGCTTCTGGGCTCTTTTGTGCTAGCTTTTGTGTACTTCAATGTCTCCTGCTTTGACAATCACTATCTAT
Organism: Steatornis caripensis; assembly: GCA_013398225.1. Lineage (NCBI taxonomy): Eukaryota > Metazoa > Chordata > Aves > Caprimulgiformes > Steatornithidae > Steatornis > Steatornis caripensis. The sequence continues at coordinate 1,135,082 of VZSC01002994.1, forward strand.
TGACATTTTTCCACCACTTTCCCCAACAGGAAGCTTTCTTCAGGTTATTTTCTGTGCCTTTTAAATGTAAGAGCTGGGACAGGGAAATTCAGTTTGCAATAGTTGTACACTGGGAAGGTCTGGGACAGTTATAGCTAGCACCTGAAATAAAAAGAATCTCTGATGGAGAAAACTAGGAAAAAAAATTGAAAACAAAAATTCTATACCCACTGTATTTAGAGTCAGTTGTACGGCAGCTGCAATTATCCTCAAGAGTACATTAAAAAGCTTGGGATATTGAATTACAAAAACATAATTCAGATCATTGTTGTAAGTGGGCCTCACTGTAATATTATGCATATTAATACTTCCAAGTCTCATCACAGCTCCAGTTTATTGAAAACAGCTTGTTGTCTATAGGCTTAACTAGATGATATTTCTATGTAAATATTTATTCCAAGATGTATATCTTTTATACAGAGACAATCAGGCAAAGACAGCGTTTACTGAATTCGCTAATGAAACTAGTAGAAGCAAAGGGTTTGTCTTTTCCACTGAAATAACAGTCCTGGGAGCAGGACCTAAGGGTCCACCTGTCCAATATCATGGTTGCTAACATCAAAGTGTACATTGTTGTCTCCCTCTTCTTACCTAAAAAAATCACTCGTTCAACACAGTATATTAAAAATTCTCTGCAGATAAATGGTGCTGAAGTACATCTTTTGTCAAAAGTTTTTAAAAATATGTATTATCAGGGCTTCAAAGACCCACCACACTGAGCTTTGCTACAGTACCTAAAGAAGAACACAGACTATTGTTTCTCTCTCCAGGAAAGAAAGAGTATGGGAATGCAAGGTTATGAAATTTTTTAAGGCAATGACAAAATGGTCAATTTGGCCTTAAGTCCAGGCTTCAGCTGTCCCTTTACACTAGTAAGGCCAGAGCCAATAAGACTCAACCTGTTCCAGAAGTATCCTCCAACAGACCTCTTGTACCTTCTCTTTCGAAGTAACGTGGGGAAAAGTGATCATCTATTGTAACATACCTTTGTTTGAATCAAGAGGACTGCAGAAAATAATTCACCAGGGTAATGAAGATAGAACAGAGAAACTTTAGATAGTACTAACTTTTATTTCAATTAATAGCACACACTCAACCCAGCAATAGGAGATACTGTTTGATCTCCTTTCTTTGCTTGTTGAACTTCATCGGGCTCCCAAATGAGCCAGGTTTATAGAAATAGACACAACCTGAGTATTTTTTGTTATAAAGTCATCGTTTTATTTATTGCTTTAATAATTCTGCTAGTATTTCACACTGTAAAAATTTAGAAGACCTTAGACAATTTTGTAGTGAAGATCTTATTCCTTGAATGACAGACATGACTGACAAATGCAAAACTGGTTTACTTTTCTGTCGTGTCTGTAATCTTCCATTTTTCTCTTAGGCTTTTTCCTATCCAACACAATAGACCCTGTTTTTAAAGGCTGAATCTTTTATTACAGAGGACTGTACAAACTGAGCAACAAATTATCTAAAACACTGTGCATGCAATTGCAAAGCACCATTGCCAGCTATTCTGCAGTAAGCTACAAAGAAGGTCAAAGATGTTAAAAATTCATCTCAAGCTTACTGGAAATCTGTATCCTTTGTCTGCAGTAGAGTTTCAGCTCTTTGGCTCTAATTATGCAGCTTTTAACTTTTTAAATACTTCATTATTTTCTTTGTGTGTATCACTTTATGTTGTATTAAACAGAAGAAAGCTGAGCTACACAGCTAAACTACAGTGATTAGTTTTAGTCTTGAGATACTTACATATTCAATGAGAATAAATTAGTAATTTTCATCCTACTCGTAAAGCTCCGGTTACCTACTCGTTAATCTATCTTCTTGTCCATCTATCTCAGTTTCAGTTTGGACAAAATTTTTAATTCATTCCAAAATGGAATATGCCATTTATTTGGAAAATCATGAAGCAAGAATTTAGGAAAGTTATCTGTGTCTGAAGTCAATGTGAATTGGCAGATCATTTGAATCCATCACAAACTTCAGTATTTAGAAATTAGCATATATATATAGCAAGAATACAACTAATCTAAAAACAAACCAACCAAACAAACAAAATGCACCCAGCTCTAATAACAGGAAAAAACACCCGTGTATTTCATTCTTTCATTACCATAGGCAGCCCCTTTGGTAACCTAAAATTCACATCCCACGTTGCCCCATTACTCCAGTTTAATATGGTATTGCAGTGGTTTTAATATACCTTTTTCACAGGTTGGCCACAGAAAAACAATAAAGCGAATGTGTTCTTTACATGCGAAAGGCTGAACCAACCACAGAGCACTCTCCATTCATCTCTGTGCTATGTTAATTTTAAGTTAACACACATGCATCTCTCGGGGTGGGGGCGGGAGGAGTGAGAGTCAAGCAAAGAGAAAGAGCGAAAAATGTTGCCATAGAATTTTAACACATCAAAGCTTGTGGGAAAAAGTCACTTTGCTTTAGACTCTGTATTTTTTAATTCCTTTTCTTGCTTTAAAATGAGACACATCCATTTCAAAGGACCCATCTGGGCAATCCTAAGGAAAGCAAGACAGACCAGACCTGACATTCTCTGAAGCTCAGTCAACCTGAGGGGAAAGAAAAATAATTTATCTTCTTTTTCCTTCTCTTTCTGATAAATAAAGCAAAATGAGACAAGAGGAACTCCTATTGTGAAGCACAATAGAGAAAGCCACTGCAACTTTTCCTTAGATGATTCAAGGAGCTTGTTCTACCAGCGTGTATCTGAATTTGTTTTATAACAGCATGGCAGCCAGTAGGTTAAATGCTTAATATAGGGCTGTGATTCAGCAGACTACCTCCATTCAGAAAAAATACAGAAGCTTAAGCTCTGCTATGCTATTGGCTTCTCTGTTAGGTGTATATGCTCTCCTGAGCAGTAATCTTGGAGCCCAATGCTGATTTTATTTTACAAATCTCCAACACAAGTACAGGAATGACTTAACTATAGCTATCCTATGGACAAAGGAACAGTGAGGCAAATTCTCCTATGTGTTTCTCATGTGGACGGATTTTAGCATATTTTTGTACCGGGGCAATTTTTTTGTCCTCTTAGGGCAAAAACCCATGATAACTTTTTCATATTCAGTCTTGCCTCTCCTATTTATCTTAAAAAATAACTTCCTGTGATGAGTGCCTTTGATTTCAGTAAGCAACCTGTGGAATAAAATAATACTCCAAGTTGACGAAGGAGAACCAAGCCCTCTAGAAAGAGGTAACTAAAGAGTTGAATGGAGAGTGACAGGCTGCTACTGTGGAAAGCAATTTGTAGACTGGATATCAGAAACCATTTGTAGCTGAGAGACCTGTCAGACTTCTACAGGTACAGACAGGGCAAGCAGGGAAGTTTTTCACTAGAGTTTTTTAAAGCCAATTGGTCAAACTTCTTAAGAACAGAGTTTACAATGCCTGAGGGAGGGAATAAAATCAGAATGCACAAAAAGTACCCCGATTGCTTTTTGCCCACTGAATACTGGTTACTTACAGAATGGTAAATTGGTTGGTTTAGCTGGCAATGTGAAATGTAGGATTCAATTACCTTTACTGCTTAACTACAGCCGTAGTTACTGGTTAGTAAGTTGTCTGGTTCCTATTTGAAACAAATCACATTAATTGCCTTAGCTTCGAGAGCATTTCCACAGTTCTTTCCTGCACTGCAACTTTTGTGCTTGCTTATTTTCATATTTTTCTCCATTTCTCTCTCTTTTGTCCTCTTAAATGTTCATGTTAAGGAGAAAGTAACTTATTTTTCAACAAACCCTTCAGAATTTTAAATGTCCCATATAGTCTCCTTGCAAATATGTCAAGCAGCTCCCTTCCAGCCTAAAGAGTCTTTATAATCTATGAATCCGGTGTGGCCCCTAATCCCCCCCTCTTTACTGTGGGTATTATTCCTGTTCTACATTTCTTAAAGGTGAACAACCAATTTCATTCAAATGCTTGAGTGAGCTGTGTATTACACTATACAAAACATATAAAATGTTCTTGGTTATTCTCTCTCCCTGGTTTAAGACACCAAACACCTTGTTTGCACTAAGCTTACAGGAGACATCTTCCCTATGCTATGTCTAACCTAAATAATTTTAACCGTGTTCATCATCCTGCTTTTGAACCGCTTGTGCCGGCTTCTCTATTTCTTTCTCCTCTAGAGTAGCTGGCTGCTGGGTTTAGAGATTGTCAGTGACTTTGATTTTTCTGTTGTGTCAATGTACAATATTTCCTGCTTATCCAAGATTAACTTAATCTGCCATCATGCTGCCCAGATCTCCGATGACTTTAAGTACAGCTGGGAAATTTCACAATCCTCTGCAGGCTATTATTAGCTGAAATAACTTAACCTTCTATCATTTTTCAATAACTTGCTGTCTACTTATTTTTTCAGCTTAGTAATGCATTAAAAAACACTGGTCCCAATATTCATCTTCAGGGCACTTCTGTATCGACCATGCTTCAAGCTCAGAAATATTAATTTGTGCGTTCTTAGAATTTAGCATACTACCTAATTTCCAACATTATTCAGCCTTCTTAGTCTATTGATATTACATTTATTTTAAGTCTATACTAGGATTTCTTTTATGGATGATCATAATTTTCTGAAGTGTCCTCATGCAGTTCTATTCAACTGTAGATTTTAACCAGTTAAAGAAAAAACAGAACAATAAACCTCATGGTAGTAGAAGTTAGTAGGATTACAATTTTGTAGATTTGTAGTAGGATTACATTTTGTACATTTGGTGCAGAGTCTGGTTGGAGGCCTGTGACCAGCGGTGTTCCCCAGGGGTCAGTGCTGGGTCCAGTCCTGTTCAATGT
>VZSC01002994.1:1150529-1166041 GCA_013398225.1 Steatornis caripensis
AAAAAAAAAAAAAAAGATGTCTGCAGAATCTCTCAGTGAAATTAACTCATGCTATGATAATTTCTCACCAAAGTTATGTTTAGGCATCTACCAGTGTTCTTAGGATGTGCATTGATGTTTCCACTACCAGTTTAGTTTCTTAATCAAAATGCTGCATGATATCAAAACTGATGCTTTATAGACTTCTAAAGATAGCTCCTAGTAATTTTTATCCTTATTCAACGTTCTGAAACAGTTGTTTTTGGTAAAATAATGTTTGTATTAATTACGTTATCTTCCTCTATTCTTTGTAAGTTGAATTCTGAGATCAACTATGTCACAATTTTGCCATTATAAATACCAGGCTAGAAATCCTAAGTTTCAGGTGTGCTGAGACTACAAGGTAATGGGCAAAGATAGAAGACCTCATAATTCAGGCTTCAGATGCCGATATGAGCTATGAAGTATACTTCTTAGCCCAATCTTGACCCTTTTGTAAACTTCAAATTGGCTTGGAGATTGAACCATGACGTCCTGCAGAATAATCTTCAAGCAAATCCTCAATTACCAAAATTTTTAGAAGATCCTTAAATTGCAATTCTGGCAAAATTTAGGAAAGATGGATATTTTTTCCTGTGAGAATTAGAATTCTTTTAATAGACGACCATCCATGCCACTCCTTTGCCCAGTAATCCCAGGGGAAGTTTGATAACTATCCATTTTTCAGGGTAACTGGGTGATGAACCCTTCTTGATGTGGCAGGACCCAGAAAAACAGAGACAATTCCACTCACTCAGAGGATTAGCAATGTATGGAAGTGTGAACTGCTTTCAGTTCCTTTGAAAAACAGGTTTACTATGGCATGCCATTGTCTCACATCTGGAAAAGGGCATTTTGAGTCCATGTCACAGAAGCACAGTACCCAGATCACAGCAGATCTGTTCAGATCTGATCTGATCAACATCACAGATCTGATCAACATCTGTTAATGTTTATGAGAAATAGTTTGTTCCTAGATCCTGGGTGACTGGGGATGGTTATATGAACTCATTTCAGGAGGCTCTGCATAGTATCATACTGTTATTAACAGCACATTGTCCCCTATCATGTAAAAAACTCAGGAGCGCACTGTCCACAATTATCAGCAGGAGTTGCTAGCCCATACCCTGATGCTCTTTGCAGAAAAGCATTACATTTCAGTTACTCTTTCCATGGCTGCTGATGGTCACAGACATTTTAATCTCTCCCTCCCTTACTTATTTCCTGATGTTGATGTTTTTCAACACTTCAGTTCTGCCAGGTGAGATGATCTTCAGAGAGGAACAAAATATTGCAGAAATACTGTAAGGTGGTCTTGTTGACAACCACATTGGCTTTTCCTCTTTTTTTCTGTGAGAGCTTAGTTGTTCTACTTAGTTCCTCACTTATTTATTTCCTTAGTTTGTTTATTTACTTCTGGCTCTGAGCTGTTCTTGAAATTAGACTCATTGTAACAACATAACGTGCAGACTGTCTGCTGACTGTGTCAGATCAAGCTTTACAATATTTTATGTGTATTGAAAGAGCATGCATGCTACCAGTAATAAGTATGCACTGCCCTTGGGCCCAGCTCCTGCTATGTATTACAAAACTCAGAAATGTGGTCATTACTTTGTCTTAGCTGCAAAATTACTTTTATTGAATTGCAGTTAAGGTATCCTGTTATTTGTAGTTGTTTTTTAAAGAGTTTTTCCACATTCCTTCCCCTCCCTTTTCTCCTCCATTTGTGGAAACACAATAATGCCATTTGATCCCTGCAATGCTCTGAATTTTCAGCCCAGGTTTACAATCTGTTTGTATTGTATATTGTATTGTATTGTATATCACCATACAATCTGTGAAAATGAAGAGTAGTACTTGCCCAACTATGTTTTATGATTTTTGCCAACATTAATACATTATTCATTAACTAATGTATATTTTTTATCATGTTTGTAATCTTCAGCTTTTCATTATTTAATGTGAATGGACCATTTGTAGCCAATAAGTGATTTGCCAATAAGTGCATTTGTATCGTCATTTTTTGAATTACATATTATGTGATTGACCACACAGTGTGTTGTTACATTGCGTATATTGTTTATACTGCTTTATTGACTGTTCCTTTGGGTTTAAATCAAAACCTCCTAATTCAAAGCTGACTTGTCTCCCACTAAGAGATTATGAATATTAACTCAAGTCTTTTACATCTTGTATCTTGCATTTGTGACAAAAATGTCAAGAGCATGTAGCATCTGAATACTGCCATTTCATCTGGTCATGACCAGTATAAGCAAATGTGACGTAAGAAGAAATACAACACAAAAACCTCAACAAAACCTTAGGCACCATTTTATGGAAATATTTTCAAAACTCTTCCCGCACCCAAGTTTTGTCCATGGAGATGATAGTTGTGTACAGTACAGGAGAAATAGAGTATTGAAAATAGATATGTAAAGATCCTCTTTTCTTCATATGTCTGGTGAAACTCCCTTTTACGTAGGGGATAAGCCCAAACCTGTTTCTCATGCACTGAGATTTAAGTGATGGAAAAGTCTGTACATATAGTTTAAAGATCAATTTAATCTATAAAAAGAGACATTGATGCAACCCTTCACTTGAAAAGAAATCCTTTCAGAATGGTAAATCCTGTTTTGAGAACTTTCTGACACTGCGTTTTGGGTATGACATCTTATTTGAACAATTATTCTAGTTGATTGCTTTGGCCACTGTATGGCTGTTTTTAATTACATCTTTTTAAAGATTGATTCTTATAATAAAACTGAGTTGGAATGCTGAGGTAGTACTCAGTAACTTTTTCAAACCAGGAATTTGTTTCTAAATTTAACTTAAAGGAGCTATAGCTTAATTACGATACAAATAATCCATCTTTCAATAGGCAAACTGCTTTTTATTTTTTTCATTGACAAACAAAATATATAAAGGAAAAATAAAGGGGAAAAATCCTATTATTAAAATAGAGAAGGTTGAATTTGAAATCACAGTTAGAAAGAGAAGGAATCTTGAGAGGACATATCACCCATGCTCTTGCTACAGTGACGTTAACTATAATTATATGAGGTAATTCTGTCCTTCTTGTACTTAAAAATGTTTCAGGATGGAGATTCCTTACCCATCTTGACGAGTCATGATCACCACCACTAGAAGGCTTTTTAAAATGTCTTATCTCAATCTCCCTTACTGAATTTTAAATTCCTTTACTTCTTACTTGAATCTCGTGGACTTGTAAACTTTAAAATTGACATTAATATGTGTATTTCTTAATGATTAGTGTACAAGGGAGCTGCTACTAACATTATATCAAAGATCACAACAATTATAATTTTTCGGATTACTATAGTAGTAAATAATTATTTTCTACATCTAAAGCGTTATTGAATTCGTGAGCCTTCAATGACTTTTCTGGATTATAATCTCATTGCCTAAACAAAAATCCAAACAAATCAGAAGTGAGATTTTCACCGAGTTAATGAACAGGACTTTGATTATGATATAATTAATGTCTGGTTTATGCTAACATGACACTAGTAATGTCATGTAAGTTTTTCAGTGGTGTGAAATGAACCTCTGTTAATTTTAGGAACATCACACCTGCTGTCCCACAGCACCCAGCAGGGAAAGATGCTTGTGTCAGTCAGGTTAACAGGGAGAGCCTATGTATAATTTAGCCACTCAGTGGGCTGGTGTTGGATTAGCAGCAGAAATTTGTCTTTATGAAGGCAAAAAAGGAATCAACAAAATTATTTCTACAAGAAATCATCCAAGTTCTTTCCATTCTCTGCTGCATTGGAAATCTTCATCTCTAGTTCTCCACTGGTGCATCTTGATTTTTTTTTTTCCTCCTTTTCACCTTGACAGTGGCTTTGAACAGTCCAAGGTCATAGCCTTGCAATAAAAAGAATACCTCTGTTTTAAGCCCTCTTGTCGTTATAATCTGTACATCATCTTTTTAATGAGGCATAAACGGTATCTGTAGATTGTAATGGAGGGCTGCTGTGCTGCTATACTTCCATCTCTTTTTTTAAATATTTACACAAGTGACCATAAATTTCAATTTGTTTGTAGTTCTGTTCCCCTTCCTCAGTATTTATGGGCCCTTGCTAGATATTAAAAGCAAAAAGGTAGCATAAGAGTCAGCCAGTTAAATGTCTAGTGCTTTAGCTAAACAGTATTTGTATTGCAGCCAGTAGAATAGATTTCTTAGTGAGCCATACTGCAGACACTTGATGTAGGTCCCACTTGTCCAGGTTACAATATAAAGCTTATGGCCTCTTCAGCTGCAGGAGGGAAAGAGAGAAATTTCCTGGGAGCATTGTTAATAATATGTGTGGAGATCTAGTGAACAAATTGTGTACTGAACACAGATTATATGGCATAACCCATTGTGTCCTACTGCTTACCAGCAGCAAACTGTTCTTGGCCAGCTCTGTTCTTTGCTGCATTGCATTTCCCACGGGCTGCTCCTATCCCAGGTTTCCTCTTGTAAATAAATCAAAATGGTATTTATAGAAACTATTTTGTTCGTGTTTCAGGTTGCTGAAAGGGGCTTATTCCTAAAGCAAACGGTGAGACAAAAATCGTGCTTTGTCATGACCTTGTCAGAATAGGCACCATATCTTCGTTAGAAATGCACAAGAGGTATTTTTCCACTCTAACATGTGACTGCTTTCTAGGGCAAGTTTCTTGGACCTAGGTGTGTTATCCTGGGCTAACCATGATGTTCAATAAGATGCAGAGTCAGGCCTGCAATATGTGCTTTTTCTTCAGCTGTGGTAGTATGAAGAGTTAAGGCAAAGCATTATGGCTCCAATTCTGTAGAATAGTGACAAATTCTAACATGAAACTGAAGTGATTTCTCCAGGAAATAAAGAATGCTGTATGGCTCCCCATGAGGATAATTCACTCCTCTCCAGTTGTAAGTGGGGATCTAGTGATCCAAATGGAGGAGACACAGGCCCCTGCAACAGTAGTTGCTTAACAAATGTAGTTTTCTTTTCCTTTCTGATCCACTAATGGCCTATAGGCAGACCTGATTTAAAAAAAAAGCCCATTTTGAATATGTTATCGTTTGTTGAATTTCAAAGAAGCTTTTACCAGCTTCCCCCAATGAGTGTGCCAATGCTGCTTTGGGTAGAGTGGTTGTCATTATGTGGGATCCTGGAGCACACTGGTGGTCAGGTACAGAGCCAGGGGTTTGCTTCAAACTCCTTTAGTTCTTGTCTATATGCTAATCACTGCTCTGGGGTGCCCATCAGAGCCGTAAAATGCTGTATGCACAATCTCTTGCAGTCACATCCACACATTCTTCCTGCTCCTCTTCCTGGATAATGGATAATCTTCTTCCTGTCACCCCATCACCTCTCAGTTGGAGACAGTAGTACTTAATTGTGAATAAATATATAAATACATAAACCACCTTCTCCAACATTTATTTGGAAGGGAAGGTTTCCCCTGTCTCCATAGCTCCTCTATCATATTCAGTGGAGTTAAAATGTTCACATTTTTGAAAAGCTTTCTTAGTAGTAATTATTTTACTCTCCTGCTAGAAAGACTTCACATGCCTTTCTCCTCTTAGGCTCATGCTTAATCTGCTGTTTGTTATCCACATAAGAACTAACCCACAGCTCCTGTATTGAAAAGACTTGGGCATGATTTGCCAATATATCAGCTTCACACACCTAGTAAGGAGGAATCGTGCCTTTCATGGGATCCTTTGGGTTCATTTTTCTTTTGACCACCTGTATTTAGTGTGATATATATACTTTGCGTAGATATTATGGTTAGGATTTTCTGGGATCCTGATATGGCTTTGTATCCTTACCTGTGACATAAGAAAGGGAGTAATGGAGTAGAAAAGAGATGAGGCAGGCAAGGTGTGAGTGGGTGGGTGGGAATAAAAGGACTACAGAATAGAAAAATATTATCTGCTTCCAAGAATTAGAATTAGATCTTTATACCTTAGAGTTGCTCCATCTCCAAGACTGTATGAGTCAAAAAAGAATTCCTCCATCGCCATTTGAAGAAAATAGAAAAACAAGTAGCATGAACAAAGTGGAGTGCCTTGCTAATGCATCAGCACCTAGATAATCTTGTGATTATGATGAAGTGAATAGTGAGCAACACATACTTGGCGGTTTAACTCGAATTCTCAAAAGTCCTAATCCAGGTGTCCCATTCTTCTTCCCAGTAGTAAATAGGAAAATTCATACAGAGCTGGACAGTTCATCACTGCACAGCACCTCTACGTTTCTTTCCTCAGTAAAAGGCTCTTGAAATGGGCGTAAACATAAGTTAAGACAATTTTATTGTCTATATATGCTCTCAAAGAGGTATTAAGGGGTATTAGTATTCGTTAATCATTACATTCAGACCTACTGACACGAATGAGAGTAAGTTTGAGGTTCCTTTCCAAGGAAATACATTTTTTCTACTTTTCTGTAAAGTTTGTGAAAATAATTTTGTCCCTAGGAGCATTAATACTCTGATTTCAGATAGACTATGTTTGCTGTTATGTTTCAGTTCTTATTCCTCTTTGTCCGGCTAAAAAACAAGGGTCAGAATACTGCAGTCAATAATAGAAGAGGGTCAACCATTTGGGCAAGGAAGACGTACCTCAAATGAAAAAGCCTCTGAGAAACACAATTCTGATACAGCTAGAAAGCTCACTGCATTATCTAACAGCTCTTTGCCCATTTCCCTAGTTTGCATAAAGAGAAAGAGAGCAACTGATCTTTGGTCTTTTTTCTTTCTTTTAACCTTAAAAGACAGTTTATCTGGATTGTTCAACCCAGTTTTATTTGTGGTTCTTAATCTTCTCCTGATGGATTCATCTAACGCATACTGACAGCTTGTAATTTTATGCATCTTTGAAACAATTCATTAGATGAAATAAAATGGACCTTCAGTAGGAGTGAGAACAACCACCACAATATCTCTGATTTGTCACAAATTTAGTGTTTTATGCATGCTCCAGGTGAGCACTACAGAATGTAACTTTGCAGAACAAGAAGCATGACTTTCTATCTATCGACATATCAGTGTTTCGCAGACCTCTGACGGCTTTGGACCATTCTTACATCTTCTGTTGCCTCCAGAGTTTTCCCAGGTAGCACTTTCTTGGACGTGCAACAAAGTAGCAGTCACCACAAAAGGGAAATGCTAGGAAGCTGATCTAAAAGGCAGCATTTATGGTGGGCCAGAAGATACAAAGTAAGATTTCTTAATTTTGGATTTAACCTATGTTTTATCATGATGACAGCCAGCACATAGCTAGCACAAGTGCAAGAAATTCAGTTCCTTGGAAATATGATGTACTGCCTGTAAGTTATCTTGGCTTTCAGCGAAGATGTTAGGGTGTCAGAGCAATTTGTTATACATATTTACTTTTGTTTCTTTTTTTTTTTTTTTTCATAGTGCTTCTCCTCAGCTAGCATGTGGGTGGCAGGAACATTTCGTTCAATACTTCCCTTTTCAATATTTTACCACAGGGCTTTTTTCATCTGCCAATATTTAATCTGTTCCCTTTGTTTGCACTCATCCTTCACATAAGCTGTTCACTTCATCACAACCCGTGCACTGAGATGTATTCCCTCGATAAAGCTAGGGGAGATCTATAAACAATTTCATTAACATCTTGTCATTCCTGAGGAGAATGACAGCAGAATATCCACAGGCCAAGTTAGCAACAGGAGAGCTGATCCTAAGCTGACATTAGAGTACCTACTGTAGGGCCAATCCTTTCTCAGTGGTTTGAGCAGGGGATGGTACAGTCCTACACAGCGGAAAGTAAGATGAACCCTTGAAGAGATTCTTCCATTCTCCTTATGCTGAATAGTTTATCATGTCAGTTTACATCAGCTTGCATCATATCAGCATCTCAGTGGGTTGCTGTATTTTTATGAATTTCAGTGCTTTGGGATAAGAAGTAATGTGGACAAATAAGATCATAAGAGATTGACATGTAAGTTCTCCATTCCAAACAGCTTTACTGCTGATAACTCATAGCACGTCACTGACGTCAGGGGTGTATCATTAGGCAGTGGCATTGCCTTGCAGTGAGACTAATCCTAACATTTAATTAATTATTATAAACCGCCATTTCACACATGTGCCTATTCAGTGGATTTGCCCAAATGACATCTTCCCTTTACACCATGGAAAAATAAAGAGGTGTGGGAAAGTAGTCATTAAAGAAGAAAGCACAAAGGATCATGTTAACAGTAAAAGGCACCAGTAGTGTTATGATTATTGAAACTTGCAGGTGGGCAAGGAGAGAGAACAAAGGGAGAGAGAGAGAGGTAGTCTGGAGGACACTGAGCTAATTCGATCTCTGGCTCCAAAGTAGATTTTTGTGCCTGAGATGCAATACCGTTCACTAGCTAACAAAGGAAATCTTGGCTGATAGTTCTTCCTTAGCCATGTTGTAGGTGCATATGCTGCTTCTCACTTGGACAGTGTCAGATAACCATTGCTGCTTGCTCTATAATAATTTTAGACAGGGATAAGTACACACACACTGACAAACACACATTCATATATGTATAGAATATGTATATATCTTTCTAAGAAATTTTTAAAATATCTGAAGCCATAAGATGTGGGAACCACGGTTGTCTGCCAATGTTTTTTCTCCTGTGGTTGTACTTTCGGGAGGTCCTTTATTGAACTATGGCAGAACACACAGGTGCGTATTTAAGCTGTTTAATTGCCTTGCTGAATGGGAGCCCAGATGCTTAAAGAAGTTGGGGAGGACAGTAAAAATTACTAACTGTACTATCCTGCGGTTCTGACCGTATTAATCTAAATTGTTTTCATGGCCCTCATTCAAACACAAATACCAATTCAGTGACTGATTAGAAGAAAAATTCTGTCACATCTTTCTTGCCATGGCTGAGTATAGATACTCTTTTAAAAAGCAAGAAAGTTAGATGTTAATTTGAGGTAATCATCAACAACATGTCTGAATATTTTAAGAGGAACATTAGGTTTTGGATGGTTACAGTTTTGGATGCCTGAAGTTTGCCTGTCCAGCCTGAAAAATAGTAAAGGGTTTTGGGTCTCTCTTTTGAAAACCAGCCTTCTGAAAGTGCCTCACATGGCTCTTGTAAAGGAACCAAATACAAGTCCCCAGACATTTTTAAAAACTCTGGGCACTACAAATCTGTAATTAGAGAAACAATGAGTTGTCTCAGAAGATCAAGTCACAGGTTCAAAATTAAATGAAAGCTGATGACAGATATCACAGATGTAGACATTGAGTTCCACATCACGGTCTCTCTACTGGGGACTGCCACAGCTAGACTTATATCAATATGTTTGCAAGCCCAGTCACAATCTGTCTTTGGTTGCATTGTTTCATGTGCTAGACAGATGTACAGTGTTAGTGGTTAGTGTTAACTTATGGGATCAATGTTTTAAAACATCCACCAGCTGACAAACTCTTCAGTTGCTGTCTTGTACAGGCTTCTTCCCCCTCCCTGAAGCTCTAACTTGCCAAATACATCTGTGATGAAGCAGATAAAGTTTGCCCCACCAGCTGTAAATTAAGGTTTTTGGAAGGACTAAGAGAACAAAACAGTAAAAAATTGCTTGAGTAGGGAAGTATTTGTGAAACACTGGTATCTAGGCATTGTGCTGTGACTTGATCAAAGCCTCTGCTTGCCATTTGTAGTAAAAGAGAAATGGACAGTGGAGTGTCAGAATGCCTGGCAGATACATTTTCTCCTTCTAAGCCAAGGCAAAAGCTAGTAAGCAGATTTACTCGAGTTACAATGTCTCGGATTACATAGAGCAGGTTTGGCTACCTCTGTTCTTTCTGTGCTAGGTGAACTGTGGAGATAACGATTTATAAATTAAAATATGGTCTCATTAATAGATTATCAACAAATGAGCAAAGAAGGCCAGTGGAGCCACACAGGATAGTATCTGGTCCATGAGGAGCAATAAACTTCATAATTAGTTTCATTGACATATGTTCAATGGCCACCGCACAAATATTTTCTTTATCCCTGTCTCCAGAAATCATTCTCAAATAGCTATCTGTATATATGCAACACTGATGAAAATGGAATAATATGCTGTCAGTGTTGGAGAACATAATAAATTATTCCATCCCCTGGAACCCATCAACATGGATAAGGAAATTGCAAAGGCTGATAGGTCGTCGTGATTATTTTCTTCTTTGTGATTAAATGTCGAACCTACTCAGAGATTCAAGGAAATAAAGGATTTTATAAGACAGGATTTTAATTCTTGACAACTAAAGATATTTCCTAAACCATTCCAGTGCTGTCAGTGGAAAAGAACATGTTGATGAAACTGGAGGCTTTTGTGCTCCATGTGGTGCTCAAAACTCTGCAGAGCTCCTACTGGTTTGATCAGGTTACCATGAGCAGATACAGGAAACTAAAATGAGATTTAAAAAGCCTGTAGAGAAATGAAAGCACTATTACATTACATTAAAGCTACAGAAAGCTTATCTTTTTCTCTCATACACATGCATATACCTGACTTTCTTCTGTTCTACAGCCTTCTTTCTTCAGAAAACCCCTGAAAGAAAAGTACTTGCCCAGCCCAGAGGTTCTTAGCTGTGTTTGGTATTTGGACTCCAGAGGCACGGAGGAATTTTCAGATCCTGCTGAAGTCACTGGATGTACCTTACCATGGCATAGGATTAGCCTTTTGAGAACAGACATTGTCATTCACTGTATGCTTTAGAATCTTTAACAAAAATGACCCGCTTCTCAGTTGGCATTTAAGCATTACTGGAGTAAAAGAGAACAATGACAACAATAAAACGTTTTCATAAACAAGAACCAGTTACTTTTATTCCTTTATTTTCTTGCCATGGCAGTGAATCAAAACTTACATTATTTGCATATCATAAGAAGTCTTTTTCTGAAGTTGGGAAAACTGCCATTAACATTGATTTCCTAGGATTATTTTTGCTGGGGCATAAGCCTTTTGAATTACCACTCCCAGGACTGAGCTCGAGTGGCAAGAGATATGCTCTGTTCTTGTAAAGACAGAACTCAGGGAAGTCCACACAGAGAGGAACATTTCAAAAGGCAACTTTTCCTTGAGATACTTTAAGTAGGATTTGGTGCATGTTTAAAAATATTGTTGAGTTCAGTAGTCTGTGTACTCTCAAGACAAGCACATGCTCAAAAACTGCCATCAGGATGTAAATGGAGAAAATTGGCTCAACGGAAAAAAGGATGTCTGAAAGCTCAAGAGTCTCCTAATTTGTATAAGAAATGCCAGAGGGAAGAGGGCATTGGATAAACAATTTTGAATATGACCAATGATATGCATGAAAACAAAGAGAAGATAGGTAATGGGAATGCAAGTTTGGAATTAGAAACTGAACTTGAGAGGAAACTAAACTCAAAGAGCTGAATGCTCTCAAGTGAAAGGGAGTAGATAATCTCCAGCTCAGAACCATGAAAGAACTGGCAAATAAAATCTTCGTTCAGGAAGGAAAGATTTTTAAATTGCGCTTAGAGTTGGCAGTGGCACAAAACTGGAAACAAGAAAATGCAATGCCTTTATGTAGACAGAGAAGTGAAGTACACTGGGAAGCAAGAAATCCAGTGGTCAAAACTTGCAAGTTTGTTAAGAATTCAGAAAGAAAGAATCATGGTAGAGATTGAGGAATAGGATCTACAAGGGCTTGTTAAATGTAGATAATGCTAGAATAATCTGATTTCTTCCTGTGATTTTTTTTCCTATAGGAAGGAAACTCATCTGATCTTATCTAGCCATAATCAAGTGATTTCAGTTATGAAGCTGTGTGAGGAATTACTAGTTCTGTGTAGGGAGATGTAGACTAGCAAAAAGCATGAAATTGTTGAGAAGGTTGCTGAAGTCAAAACAAGAATTGTCAGGCTGCGAAACAATCACTGGTAGACTTTCTCAAAAATTAGTCTTAAGAGCAATCCAATATCTTGTTTTTCTGAATGATCTTGATCCTGGAACAGAAAAACAGGAACTATGACACAAATGCAAGCGATACTAGCTATAGAAAACAGCTTTGAAACATTACACGTGGAGAATTAGATGTCAGAAGATTCAGGGTAAGAGGAAAGGCTAGCAAGATGAGCTACTGTTTAAGTTTAACATCATGCACCCAGGGGCAAATGTCAAGAATTTCTGCAGTGCCCTGGATCTCACTGGCCAAAGCAGAAAGAAGGAAAACTATCTGAATATATCTGTCAGTCCCAAAATGACTTGAGACACTGGTATAAAACCATCATTAAAAAGTCAAATATTCTGTTTGGGTATATTAGACATACGGAAGCGTTAGTAGCAAAGTTGTGGGGAGGTGATGTTTGGAATATTGTAAGTGTCTCACCACCTGTGAGAAAGATTAATTCAGATGAGAGTAAAGGAAAAGGAAGACTGATAAAATCATTAAGAAAATGAATATCCAGTTGTGAAAGAAGACTTAAAGAGCGTAGGCTGCTCAGCATAGCAAAACACAAGCTGAGGAGTCGGATCATTGCTACCTAGGAATAAAACAGAAGGATAAACTCGGGTGAAGGAAGAGAGTTATTTAAACTACACGACGTTGTTGACAAAAGGATAAACTAGATACTCGTTTCGCACAATTGAATATATGGTGGATGTAGGAAACTCTCCACTCATATCCGTAATAATGTTCTGCAACACTGACAATTCTGGAAAGCCACAGTCAAGAAAGATTAAATCAACCTGAAACAAGTGCAAAAAGGAGCTACTGGATGAATAGCGGAATGATTAATTTATTGCTCAAGAGACACTAGAAGAAAACTTGCCTTACCCAGCCTAGCAAAATAAAGAGGAGAGGGAATAAAGATCAGGGAAGAAGCAGAGCCATTTTAAGCTAAAAGAAAACATTGGTATGAGAATAAATAGAAATGAACTTTCTGTGAATAAATTTAAGCTACAAATCAGAAGAGGGTTCCTAAAGACTGAAGTAGCAATGGTAAGAACAGCTAAATGAGTGAAACTATTAGTGAAATTTAGTGAAATTGTCAGGGGACAGAAAAATTACTGCTATTTGCTAGTTATAAGAGGTTACTTCTTATGATATCCTGGAGTCAGTGACTTAGGTGACCTAAATGGACAACTTGGATGAATCAATTTTCAGTAAGTTCAGCCACAAGGGTAAACGAGAAGAAAGAGGCATTAATTTAACATTCTTCTATGTGTTGCATTTTCTTGATCTTCACTTGCCCTAAATTCCTATTTTCATTTCTCTTCCATAAACAGTCAGTAAAGAATCTGAAGTGTCTCTAGACTAAGCTTGACGACAGGTAATGGTTTTCTTCATAGGTCAGGTATATAGGTCTGATACAAACTGCATAACCCCATCATATCTTCTAGAAACTACATTGATGGTCCAAAGCAGATGTTTTTCCTTACTTTTCTGACTCTAGAGAAGGTAATAAAGTTTAGGTCACTTTTAGTTCTTTCTCTACTTCACCTACTTTGGCCTAAAAAATGGTTAGAGCAGAGGTAGAAAGGAGGATAGGTGCAGAATCCAGCTTATGTTTTGCCACCGTGTGCTCTTCCAATGCTTTGACAGAAAATGGTGCAACAAAATTATCAGATTCTTAGTTTTTGATGCCAGCATAGTATCTGCAGTCTAATTATGAACCTTGTATTGTTCACAAATAACTATGGATATAATAACTCTCTTACATCATTGTCATATTTGCATGGCAAAAGTTTTTCATATATCAATTCTAATCTAGCAGAAGGTTCAATGTTGAGATTGGAGAAACACACAGGAGCAGGGTGTTTCTTTTCATTTCTTGGATGTCCCTGGAAACATTCCTGAAGTTGACTTTCTCTGAGATTTCCAGACTTTTGTGAGTCAGCTGAAGCTATAAATACACAGAGATTTTCTTCTAGTGGTTGGACAATTTATCTTTGTGGAAGACAGAACAACACATTTAAAATAACTGTGAAGAGAAAGAAATAAAAAGTTTCAGTAGTTTAAAAACTAATGTTTTGATGCCATGTTGAGTTTCAGATAAAGGTTTGTGCAGATCTTATTCTTGTTACTGATTTTCCCTCTACAGGCACAGTGGACATGATGATAAATTTCTCTTTCAGTTGTTTTCAATTGCTGTACTTTATTTACTTAAGAAGCAAGGGAAAAAGACTGCTTCATGAAAACGCAAGGCCCATGGCTCTGTTAATGCCAGCTTCTGGATGTGTAGAAAGAGACTTGAGGAGACAATCAAGTGATGTCAGTGGCAGGATGATTCACTGGGAACCAGCATTTTTTAAAGGTCAGGAAACAGCCTGATTTATTTCCCTTTTCTTGAGTGATAAGACAGAGTGAATAAACTGAATATAAAACCATTGCTCTAATTGCTGTGCAGGGACACAATTGTTGGTTGGGGACATACTTGGGGCATATTTTTTTCTTGTGATTGACCTTTCCCTGTGCTTTTTTTCACCTCTCGTTCATTCTTCAACAACACTATTAAATTATAACCCATTCAAGTCACCTACATTTTCCCCCTGTGAATTCTCAGAAATTTCTATTGTTCCTCCTCTTCTCTTTGTTTCAACAGGGATTAGTTTTGCTAGTACTTAGTTATATATGGGAATATAGTCCCAGATATATATTTCATCCTAAAAATCCCAAGAACCCAAATAATCATTTTCAAATTCAGTAATCTGTGGAATGCCACATATTGTCCAGGCATGCTTGGTACAGTCTTCCCACACCTACGGGCAGGAGTGGAAGGACAGCATCCATCCTACTTTCCACCTAAAGTGTGTCTAGAATTGCTTTTTTTTTCTGTTCTTAAATGCCACAGTTGGTTTTTTTTTCTTTTTTCCCCACAATCTACTTTGCATTCTACCTTTAGTCCTTTTCAGATTATTTTAGGGTGTTTCTTTCAAAACATCAGGCACGCTTACTGTTGTCCTTTGGTCTGAGCACTCTAAACTGGTTGTCTTGTAATCACTAGAGCACTGGAAGAAGTCAGACTCAAGAATTATATATCCTTTTAATCAGGGACACACTGAACAAGAGCCGTTTGTATCCAGATTAAGCTTGGGTTGGAGTGTGGTTATGTGGCTGGATCATGTCAGGGTTTCAAGTTTAAAAGAAATTGTATCATGTTGATTCATTCCTTCAAATATTTCTTCGCAAGAAAATCATGGTAATTTTTTGAAAGTGATTCCTACCATCTCCCTCCCCAGATTATTTTGAAGATAATCCGTCCTGTAGGATTTTTATTGCATGGCTGAGGAATAAAAAATGCATCTTCTTTACTTGTTCAGCCTAGTTACCCTAATAGGACATGGAAAGGTTGAAGCTACCGTTGTCAAAACCAGTTTTGATACTAGGACATTGTGTAAGTAGAGACTTGGTAGGACTGTACACGATTTCTGGTTTTATGAGTTTCCCTAGAGAGAGCCTAGTGAGTTTTGTCAAGTTCACTACAGTCCATAGCCTTGCAATAGAAATAACATACACAAATTAGGCTCTA